>JAUCNO010001259.1:44050-73381 GCA_032353835.1 Enteromius viviparus
ATACAGTTTGTATTAAAAATAGCCAAATCACAAACTTCCAATTTACATTTAAGTAAAATATTGCGTTTAAATGTAAAAAAAAAAAAAAAAAGCAATTTTTAGTTGCTTATAACAGGCGGACGTGGCAACAACAGCTTGCGGTGAGCGCGTGTGTAGTGGGGGAGATTTTGTATATTTCTTGAGACTTTAAAAGCCCCTTTCTGATTGTTGAATTTCAATGTCACTGCAGCTTTACGGCGAACAAATCATAAGAACTACTATGAAATACCCTGCGAGGATGTATAGGGCTCGAGTTGACTTTAAACATTTCCAAGAAACATGGCATGTTTCCAACCGCCTTTAACTTTCAGGTAACGTTAACTTTAGCTTGAGGCACGTCAGAACAAGGTTTGTGTACTTAAACCTTATGCCCTATGTCTAATCTAAAATCTGTTAAAAACAGATGATGCTGGATTCCTTAATGAATCAAATGGTGGCGGTTTATGTTATGTAGACTAAACATTATTCTAAAATTTGCTCCTAATGCTGTGACTGAAAAATGACCGCAAGCGCGATCATGTTTTTTATCTTTAGTAATGTTAGTTTGGCACGAAGAAATCAAGGACTGTTTATCCTCAAATCTTATATACTGTAACTTTTATACTCTGAGGTTCTGAAGCAGAAGTGTGATTATACTGCCTCATAGTGGAAAACAGCGGCAAAGCAGCAGTCAAATCTGACATCAAAGACCAAATAAAATAACGAAGGTCCAAGCCAACAATAATTGCAACAATGACAGAAAACAAATTAATAATTTTTTATTTTCAGTTTAACATATTTTGATCTTCTTAAAGCAAAACTAAGCCTCATGTTCTGTGCGTACCCACCTAATCATTTAAAACTCAAAATTAAATGCCAAACTGATAGAGGAAGGCAAACTACCTCTTTTTTTTTTTTTTTAGACTTTTACAATTTCTTTTTTTAGATTTCAGCATATACCAATGTTCATCAACCCATGTCAATAATTGCAGCTATTTACTTAAACATTAAACATACATACAATACACAGAAAACACTGTGGGGAAACATCCCCCAGCCTGGTATAATGAGTAAAGTCAATGTAGGGGGAAACATCCTCAGCCAGGCTCAGATTCCTTTAGATGACTGAGTGGTGTAGATAAAGCCTGTGCTGTTATTCTAACAAGTGTTACATTAACATTGACCAGGGCAGTTCTATTTTGTACAATTAAGGCATGTCAAACACCCAAAATGATGGCCTAAGATGGACAGAACTCAACAAACAGGGACCGGAAACATTTACATTATTTACAGGACATCCAGTCCCACCTCACCCACAAGTGAGACGGGAGAATGTACGAGTGTCTTTTTACAGACACATACAAAGTCTCTTCACATGCATGCACACACCTAGTCCATCTGTGGGTCCCATTCTATGCTGTCAGGACGAAAGAGAGGAAAAGAGAAACAGTAGAGAAAGAGTTGTGGTCTCTAGCTTAATCCAGTTCGACGACATCAGATGATGTATACTGGTTGATGTGATGGTCCCAACAGGGAGATCTAGGTTACATCCATCCTGGAAGAACTAAAACGACAACAACAACAAAAAAAAGAGATTAAACCACAACCACAATGTGAGTAAAATTACAGTGCGCAATCTCAGTCTGTCGCATCTCACCTGCTTCACTGCAGTTTAGATGTTTCACAAGCATCCATGAACTTCATAATGCCAACAACTGCTGTAATACTCTTAATTTTTCATTGTATTGACAGGCAATCATGACAAGTCTGTCCTTGAGATTTAGTTCAAGTGAAGTGCGTGAAGAAAGAGGAGTTTGCTTCAGTTCATCTCCTCTCCAAACATTCATCACATCTAGGCTCCTCAACCTACAGCAGGTAAGGAAGTTTTTTGAAGAAATATGATTGATAGACGTGAGAATCTGCGGTTTCTCCGCACAGTAAATCTTCTAAAAAGGCATAAAGGTTTTTTTTTTTTTTTGTTTAGTTTTTTTAAATCAAACATTCAAAATGACCACTTTTTTTTTCAAATGCTGTAGGAATATCCTTCATTTGATAGTGTTGCAGAAAGAAGTGGGGATTGCAGCTCAAAGGACGCAGAAAACTCCATCCCTTTGGTGTGAGGATGAAATGGATCCGCACATATTCCCTCCGTCTCGCTCTCTGCATGTAGCACTAAAATGCAGCTGGTTGCCACTCCTTTTCGGACTCCAGGATGGCGTTTGAGTTAGTGCTGATATCCACCTCTCCGTGCTTGTTTTCAGTCATTGTCTTTTGTTTTTTCTTTTTTTTTTTACAAAAATATAATCCAGTCAGAATAGAGTGAAATACGCTTAAAGCAGGATTTTTTTTTTCTCTCTTACAGATGAAGTACCGAAATATCCTCTTTTCTGATCCTCAGTCTCTTCCTATTCAGAGGATTCAGGTGAATAAACATTTACGATGCAAAACATCACATATTTCGATCCCAAAACTCATGGATTGCGGGAAAAATAGATTCTGTCTTTCCAAAAAAAGAAAAAGAAAAAACAATTACTGCTACACACTGCAGATCCTTGGCTCTCAATGGCCCTGTATCAAGATCATAAGTAACAAGACAGCAGAACAACAGTTCCATCAAGATGTTGGGAGACAAACAGACTCTCCGGGTGCTGTGAAAAAGTTCTGGAAGAGCACTAGCAGCCGGATACAGTCTTGGTACAGGCCATGTGCATCCCAGAATCTGACAATAGGCATATTCCGAATGGTGAGGCGTGTCCCGTTTCACTCCGAGACACTCAAGCCTTGTTGTTAGACGCACTGTTATACATAGTTTGTTTTGGAATACATTCATTCATAATACAACATCCTCAACAGGCAATTAAAACTTATAAGAAAAAAACAAAACTAACAAATAAAAAAACATTATTCAAAAAATACAAGGTAGCAGCCTAGAAAGTGCTCCAACTTATAAAGTTCAAATACTTTGTATAGAACAATAAAAAAATAAATCATTCATACTTTTTCAACAGCAACAAAAAAAGAAAAGTAACAACTGACTTACAGAATCACAGTGCCCTTGTGACTGTCTCAAAACACCAGCCAACAAAATCCACACACACACACACACACACTTTCTGGACAGAAGGCAACATTTCACATCATGGACTGAGAATGAGTGAAAGGGGAAGAGTTGTAATGCAAGTAGTTTGTGTACAGACAACAGAGGAGCTACATTTATACATCAAAGACAAACCCTGATTGCCCTCTTAGAACAGAGCCAAACGGGCCAAACAGCACCTCAGTCATGCTTTGAAACACTGGAGGGTAAAAACGCAATGCTTGTCTGTCCTATCGGTCTCTTTAAGAGCCTATGTACAAAAAAGCGGCAACACAAACTACCTCTGTCCAATCACACACGCTCAATGAAGTACAAAACTGTGTTGAACAAAATAAAAGCATGGCATTTGTTTTATACACATCGGTAAGCAATAAAATTTGTGCAGACTTCATCTCTCTTACGCTTGCACACGCGCGCACAAAAAACCTCAACCTATCCTAACTTTTTTTTTTTGTCTTTTTTTTTTGTTAAACAAGTGCAAATCTTCAAGTTTTCAATTCATATTTTTTTTATAGCTTTACCATGAACATAAAAATACAACAGTGTTTGTTTTTAGGAGAGATGCTCAACTTAACATCTCCCCAACAACATTTCTCAACACCCACGTTTGATACGGCGGAAACCGCTCCGTTCCTACCTCTCGTATGTATATTCATACAAATATTCTACACATAATATATGCAACAATATATTCACACATTTTTGCATTGTAAAAAAAAGAAAAGAAAGACAACTCCATTTCAAATATGAAAACATTAAAGTGCAATGGTTTAGGTAAGGTGCTTTACTGAAGGGAGGCAGAAGAGGATCTCCTCTTCACACCGAACCTCCCAATAACCTCCTTCTGCTCCTCTCACAGTGCAGAGTGAGAGAAAGAGGGAGAAAGAGAGAGGGGGGCGTGGACAAATATTGCCCGCCCCTTCCCTCACTGAGCAGTGCACATTCCTCTGCTGATTTGCTCCAGGTTTAAGGCCTCAGGTAAACTCAAGTAGACAGGCTGGGTCAGTAATCCTCCACCTGCTCCAGCTCACCTCCCCCCAGGAATGAGTAGCCTGCGGAGGTGGGAAACAGGAGAACAGAGGTTGAGAGGTCTGAGGGTTGACTTTCTACAAGAAATTCCCCATCTGGGAAAATACTAATGACTAATTCATAAACTTTTCCCCCCTTGAAGCAGGGCAGAAAATGCTTCTCAATAAGTACATCGGTAAATAGATCCTCTCTGCTAGATGAAGATCTCACTATGACCCAGACAGCAAGAATTTGACAAGGAGCCAGAATGCAGATTAAAACAACAGTAGTTCAAGGGTTATTCTGGGTAATGTATGCATGCTGATGGGTAAAGCTGAATGAAACCCAGCAGGGGTTTGTGAGCGTTTATGCGAGCGTGCACGCTAACCGAGGATACTGGGGTCAGAATGGAGCATCATGCTTGGCTTTTTCTTCGCTTTTCCTCCCTGAATGTCGTACACACTGCTGCCCTTACTCATGTGAGCTGCCTGGAACATTGACTGCAAGAAGAAAAATCAGGAAGACTTTAAACAATGGACTAATAAGAAATAAAAACGGAAATATAGCATGTCTTCTTGCCTACCTGCAGGGGGAAGTTCATGTTCAATCCAGAGACTTCCTTGGACAGCTGTGGGGAAAGGTTTCGGTAAATTAATGCCTTATTTACAATGCAGGTCTTGATGCCCAATTCTGATTTGTTGCCTTTTTTGGTTGTCAACACATGCTTCTTGAAAGAAAATATAGCCTACGAATAATATCACTTCAGTGAGTTCATTGCAAATAAAAAAATAATGACAAAAAAAAATCGTCATTGACAAACCTGCTGCTGTTGTCTCTGGTGGTTTGCTTTCTGTTTGGCACGGCGCTCCAGGAACTGCTTGGCAAACTCTTTGGCTTCAATGGTATCGCCCAGATAAATCCGGATAAAGTCGTGAACTTCATATGGAGACTCCACCTCCTTCAGATATGCCACAATGGTGGGCACTAGCAAGAGAAATGCAAGCACGATAAATTTCATCATGCCTTTTGGAGAAGTAGAAAAAAAAGTGAACGGCAGATGTGAAAAAGTTACCATCCACTGAGGAGGAGTTATTTGCAGAGGTGTTGAGAGCGTGGAGCATCTGTTCACACCAAGTGGTGAAACCATCCTGAGGTTTCATCCCCTGAAGAAGCTTCAGAAGCCTCTCCTCATCGTCAGTACGCTTACGCCGACTCAGCATGTACTGATCACTGAAAACAGATACACGTTTGAGGTGAACATAGTGTGTAAAAACACTGGTTTAAATGTAAATTTAAACCAATTTTTAATTTGTAAAATGCAAATTTGTGTACCTGAGAGAGGGACTGCTGCGGCTGTTTTTCAGGCCAATGTTGCGATGGCTGGACTGGTTCTTCATGGCCTCATCCCACATGCCCATAGCCGAGTTTCCACCTCCGACCTTCCCTTCCATGCCAGCTCCTGACCACATTCCAGATGGTCCATCACTCCACTGGCCCATAGTCAAACCTCCATGCTGAATAGAACAATGTTATAATGAAATAAAAATAACAGGAACTCGTATAACGAAGACCTCTTTAATCCCAAGACCCCAAAGTAACTGCCAGCCATTCGGTTCGTACCCTTTGCTGTTGCTGAGCTCTCTGCTGCTGCTGTTTGTGAAGTCTCTCTGCCTCCAGCTCCAGGATTCCCATGCTCTTTCCAGAAGCTTTGCCCAGAGAGAGAGCCGTCTGACTTCCGCTCCATCCTGCTCCCCCTGACATGCTCTGCTGCTGCTGGCTCTGCTGCAGAAACTTCATGATCAGTTCCTGCTGCTGACGGCACTGCTGTAAAACACAAAAATAAAAACGTGTTACACATCCAAAACATTTAAGAGTGCAACAGTTTTAGTCTAGTGTGTCTGTGCGCTCACCTGTTTTCGTCTATAAAGGTCCTCCTCCTCTCTCCTCTTCTGTTCCTCCTGCTGTCGGCGCTTTTCCTCCCTCCGTTTTCTCTCCTCTTCTTCACGCTTCCTGAGTTCAGCTTCACGCCTCTCCTGCTGGATCTAACACATGGGCAGTACACGCTGGATGAAGTTTACACATTCGACATGAAATGTGATCACCGAGTGATTAATTAGTAACATCGCAGTCCTGCTGAAGTTCAAAGTTTACTTTAGTTTCTTAATGGATTACGTTAAAAATGTCATAATCATAGTACAGCAAACGTGCAAACTGGTTTGTTTGATTTGGTTAAACCTGTTTAAATGGGCACAAAGATATTTTTATCTGTAACCTGATAAAAGTAAAAGTAATAGCACAGACATTGGAAAAGTTCCAGGCTTTGGACTTTAGTGACCAATGAGCCCTTGAACAAGACAAGACCAACATAGTCTAGCAGGACAGACAGCTTTATTATAATCAACAAAATTACGTATGTTCCTTACTTTCTGCAAATGTTCAAGAGTTGGACCCTGAGTGGAGTTACTCATGGTTAAGTCCCACAGATTGGTCTCACCGCCTACAAAACAGAAAAACCAGTGGTGTAACAATAGCACTTCGCAAAATAAAGTGGCTTTTAGAATGCATTAGTGCAGCTGGTAGTACCTGACTGCTGAGAGACTGAGGTAGGCATGTCCCACATGGGCCCGGTGTCTGGCACTGACATGGACCTGTTCATCGCAGGCATCATCCCAGTCTCCCCACACCTGAGACCCAAAAACACGTTGCTCATAAATTCAAAACATAAAACATACCTGTTCATCTGATGCATTACTTGCTAGTCAACGATACCTGTTCATGTGCTGAAATCTCATCTGAAGTTGTTGGTACAGGGCTGCAGTGGCAGCTTGTTCTAATTGTTTCTTTAACAGCTCCTGGTCCATGTTCCCCTGAAGTATCAGAAAAACAGGCCAAAAAGTTGTATCTCCAACCAACTTCAATACTTTATGAATTTTTAGGATTGAATCGAAGAGAACATTGAAGAAATTACAAAGTATAATGGAGGTATATAAGAGCCAGAAGGGGCCTCAAAAGGAATTAAATCTGGGTCTCTGTAACATGACCTCAAGGTCAGAGCACTTCCCTAAAAGGTTCACCTACATCAATATATTTAAAAAAAGCAACAAGCAACTCAAAACTGCTAGATTTTTCAATGGCTTAAAATTGAAGATCGTGGTAAAAATCATTGTAATGCAAAGCCCTGAGTGGCTTGTTACAGTGTTTTCACAAAGGGCGTCAGCGTCAACGCTTGACGGAAGGTGTGGCTGAAGTTTGGCACTGACGCCATCTCATAGCAGCGTCAGCCAATGAAATTAGAGAGAAACTCAACAACAAAAACTCAAAAAAATGTGATTGGCTGCTGCATGCTACTGTATTTGCATAGAGCGATCCTGATTGGCTGACGTTGGCCACTTCAACGCCAGTGAAGCGCAGCCGACGGATCCACAATTCTTTTCCGCAACGCTTGACGTCACCCATTCAAAGTCAATGGCAAGCGTTGATGCTGACGCCCCGTGTGAACACACCGTAACTGACACAAGGCACAAACTGGATATTTTACAGTGTTTCTCACCAGCAATGGAGGAGGGGAAGGGCCGGGAGAGAAAGGCACACGCCCCCACATTTTAATGACTTCACCTAGGGGCTGAAATCCCTCATCACAGCCACGTTTGACCAGAAGGTTCATGGTGAAATACCCTGCCTGAAACCACTCGCACATCTCCACTGTAGTGAATGGACCTAAAAGAGAGACAACCAATACAGCCCACCATTTAATGCAGCAACAAACACATAACAAGCCTTCAAGATTGACCTGGTAGTGACAATTACCTTGAATCTCCCCTTGAGGGTCTTTGTAGAACCACTTCATTGCGGATTCATGGGACAGGGGCAGAGCGCTGGCTGAGTGCGGGAGAGTGTGTGAGGTGGAGTGAGAGTGTGTGTGCGTATTCGGGTGTGTGTGAGTGTGCGCCGCATTGATGTGGCTCTCCTGAAGAGCTTGAGTGAAACATTCTTCTTCAAGGGACGTGTCTTGCAGGGATGCCACCATCTTCTCTGCCTCCTTTAAAAGACAGATTTTTTTTACTTTTAACTTTTATCGTAAGTGCAACAAACAAACAAACAAAAGGCAAGCATGCTGACCTGCTGGAGGTGCTTCATGCCATCTTCCTCCTCTGTGTCTCCCCCTGCTGTTGGAAGGTCAGTACCAGTTGTTGAGGGAGGAGAGGAGCTCTGCATCTGCGTTTTAGTGCCACCTGCTGGAGCTGCATCTATATATAGATATAGAACAAACTCTGTCTTAGTCCACAGGTTACTGCATTGCATGCTCTTGAAACAAAAAGGCAAAATGCACAAAAGGAGAGAAAGCAATAGATAGAGAACCTTCAAATGGTTGGGGTGCAGGTTTTGAAGGAGGAGTGACTATAGGTTTGGGAGGCTCTTCTTCTGAAACAGGGTGCATAGGGGCAAGAGCAGACACTGCATGAGGAGATGATGACTTTCTTTCTCCATCACACAGAGCTATTGCTTCACATGTGTCCACTGAAAAGAAAGAAGAGTTTAGAAAACAGCAAAATAAAAAAAGTGAGGAAATCAATCAGCTTGAGAAATGGAAGACCCTAAACATTTAATGTTCATCTTGGTCAGAGCAGGTCACATGATGCAGAACAAAGTGCAACAGTCACTTCCTGCTGAACTTCAAATAAGACATGTCTTACATTTATCAGAAAGGCTGTTGTTCTTCTCTTGACCGCCCTCCTCTTCCTCCTCCAGAGCTTCAAATTCAAGTTCCTGGTCTTCAGGGATTGCATCTCTGGAGCTTTTCTAAAGGGTCATACAAACCTGAATTAATAGATCTCTTTTTTTTCTACTTACTTAACAGGAAGTTACTTAACAGTCATGTGCAAGAATGCAATTGAAATTTATTTAAAGAAAAGCATTGCAAACCTTAATACACATAAAGGCTCCAGAAGAATCAAAGGTTCCCATCTCCCCTTCTTCTTCATCAGTGCACCACTCAGGCAGACCATCTCGCTCTTCTTCTCCTCCCTCACTTCCAGCCCTTCTACGACCACCTTCTCCATCTCGGAAGTCAAAGTCAAACTTCCTACGACGGCCATCCCCACCACTGTGATCCCGCCAACCTGCTGAACGAGGACCCCCGTCTAGATAAGAGAAAAGGCATGTTTAAAATATTCAAATAAAATCATTTAAAAAAAACAAAACCAACAAGTGAATGTACCATCACGACGGGCTCCTGCAATCCTCCAGCTTCCCCCAGGTTCTGCCCCATCCTCCTCCTCCTGCTCCTCTCTAAGTATACGCCAGTTTTCACTGTCTGAGCGTGCATAGTCCTTCCTTCCTCCTGCTCCTCCGTCCTCGAAACCACCACGCCCACTATCACGCCTCAAGGGCTTTTCAAAGCGCCGCTCACCTCTGAAATTGCCAATACTAATGTTCAACACAATATCCGACATTTTATTCTGAGAGCAAATGTTCATTTTGAACCAATGTCTTCAAGTTATACAAATGCATGTTACAAACATGCTAATATTCAGACAAATATGTACATTGTATATAAAACATTATGATGTATAAATCTACCTGTCATCCCAACTTTGACTGCGGTGCATCTCTCGTCCTCGGCCAAAACCGACCTCTTCATCCACACTTCTTTGGTAGAATCCGCCCTCTCCTCTGCCTCTCCCTGCAGACAAAACAAAACATTTTAACACTTTAAATATATTTATATATATATATATATATTCCTTTATCACGATCAAACAAACATGTATTGTATAATATACTAGATTGCTGGGTCATTGTGTCATGCATCACAATGTAGGTTTTTAACTATTCACTAAAATTGCATGTAATTGGAAGGATGAATTTCAATGCAGTCAACTGCACACAAATTAATTTATTCAATTTATCACTCATGTCAATACAGAAATGATGCAAGCTTGCACTAGCATCGCCAAACAGAATTGGAATCCCAAACAGGGCGCTGCGAGGTTGACATGCTTTTGTAGGCCAAAGACCGGAACTACTTTGAATTTTATCACTTCTGTGTGCATCACTAACTTCTGCGGAGCCTAAATAAGGTCTGTGGCTAACAAGCTCCAGACACTGTTTACTCTATGACTCAAAATACATCAGTAACAACCACACAGTTTTTTATTTTCTGCACCTTGTTGAGGGTGCCAGAATGCAATTCCCCGTTGGCCTATAAAAATATGTCATCAGCACCAATTCATACCATTGTAGGTCACAACCTACCTCGAGTCCCTCGAGTGCTTCCACGTCCTCTCGCTACACCTGCTGGAACAGCTCCACCTCCTTTACCCATAAGCCTTAGCACAGCCACACTGTTCACAGACATGGAGAAGTTTCTCTGAAAGGCAAGATAAATAAAGATCAGTGATATATAAACACATGCATACAACTAGCATGATTTTTTTTTATTTGCCCCATGACTACAATTATGCATCACTCACCTGCTCCTCCTCAGTTAGGGGCACCAAGGCCAACGGCTGCTGAGGCTCTTCCTGCAGGATAACAGCAAACTCCTTATCCTGCATGTCCTCAGGGATCTAAAGAAGCAAATAAAATCTCAATTAGGCATGTCATCACCAAACTATTTTTGACTCTTATATTAACTCTTAAATTACTATAATGAAAAGGCCTTGACCTATACAGGTGGCCTGCTCGGTTTCATTTATTTGACTATTACTGCAGAAACCCTGAATCCCCTCACCTTGTTATCTTTGACATAAAGTGCTAACATCTCCTCGCGGCCATAGCGGTAGTCGGCCAACTTGGACTTTGGCATAGCAGGGGAAGGGGGAGGGGACGTCACACTTCCCCCTCTGGATAGTGCACGGAGCCTGAAGAAAACAGACAATTATTCCCATCACCCATTTAAAAACAATCAATCATTGTAGATTCAAGATTGTGTAGATGCAGAAAATGATACGCGTGATTGATATTTTATCGATATAAAAAAATATTTATACAAAAAAATAACAAATAAAAATCACACAAAGGGGAAACATCTGTTTCCTCCTGTTGACACTTATAAGGAAGTAAAGAAAAAATTAAAAATTAAAAAAATCTGGCATTAAAAAGAAATCAAAGCAGATCAATGGAAGAATAAAAAAAAAAAAATTATTTTTTTTTGGCAAGTGCCAAATGCAAGCAAAAAATGTTTTCAGCAAGTAAACAGACCACAGATATTGGCCACGGAAACGGCAACTAAAAGAGTTTCTCAGTGTAAGAGCTACATCAGAAAATTCAAATGATTTTGATTGATTGAATTTTGAATCACTAAATCATGGTTCCACATTTCATGACCACAAATGCACACATAAGAAAGAGCATGTTTATTTAAAGTCATACTATCCGAAATACATATATTACCATTCTGGACCGAAGTTAAGTGTCTCAGCAGTCATATTCTGTATGTCCAGAGGGCTCAGGGTTTCTGTTAACCAAAGGAAAACCAAAACCAAAAATAAAGCAGAGATTCTGAGTAATCCAAAACTTTTTTTAATTTAAATGATACAAGCATGACTTAGTGCAGAGGTAAAAGCTTACCTTGTCCAAAGAACAGGACTGTAAAGGATCAGTTTGAACGGGGGACAGGAATGAGGTGGTTCTGTCAGGACCGGTACGGTGTTTCTGTGTGCTGAGGTGGACTTGGTAACTCTAAACTCTGTACGAATATTATTATAGCTGCCAGTTTCAGAGAGATTATGGCTGATGGATATCTAGCCAGATATAAGAGCTCCAAAAGATGGCACGCCACCCTAGAATGCCAGTAACTTCAAATCTTTAAAAAAAAAAAGATTCAGCAATTTGAAAACGCTTTAAAGAGAAAAACATACACTATGATTAAGAATTTGTGGCAGCATAAATAACAGCAACTGCTGTTTGAATTTTTTTTTTTTTTTTTTTTCAAAAAGGGCAGTTTGTAATGCCGTAACTATTGCTGGGTAACTTTTCTCTCAATTCTTAATCGCCTTTACTAATTATTGTTTCACAGGCAAGCAATCGACTCCCAACTCCTACAACCTGCAGAAGGGGAAAAAAATATTACTTTTAAAACGATTACTTTTCATGCAAAACTAATGCATGCACATTATACGCAGAATGCAATCATAGATAAAATATCAAATTAACTCTTAAATAGTTTACAGTTTTAACTTCCATACAGTTTCTTCTATTTCATGTAAATGGAGATGCATGATGGAGCATATTTTATTTACATTTAGCAGACGCTTTAATCTAAAACAACTTACAAACAAGAACCACAACAAAAAAGCAATGATATTCAAGAGCTATAAAAAGCTATTAGCACAAATATTGATCTCGCATTTAAATATAATTAACCAAAAGTTCAACAAGTCAACAACTGAAGTATACGACTTCTACTTAACACCACATGTAAACCTTAACAGGCTAACAGTGATTTTAAAATCTGAGGTAAACCTGCTGTATTTTAACTACTTATGATTAATCCACTTAATCCTAGCTAAGTGAGCACATATAAACACAAGTCTAAAAACAAGATTAAATTCTCATAAAGTAGCCATTTAAAGTTTTAGACAATTGTGATGGCACACAAAGGCATTATATATATATACACACACACACATATACATACTTAAATGAAGTAGACCATTCAAATATTACATGCACCAAAATAGTAATTTTATCTACATTACATTTTCGACAAAAGCCGTGGTCACGGGACCATTTAACAAATGTGGATGAAATCAAGACATTCTGAGCTTTCTTTATAATTGATAACTCTGTAAAAAAAACATCAACAAATCCTTTTAGACACGTCAACATCCGTAATAGTTGCTAGTGGGATTAAATAGGTTAAGTAGCATCTTGCAAAAGGGAAAAAAAGAGACTAAATAACAAAACGCATTCTGTGAGAAGTTTCCAAACGAAGTTACCATCATAACTCCACAAGCACCAGTACAGCTCAGAGTGAGTAATACTCGCCGCGCGGTTATGCAACACAAACCAGCAACACGTATGAAACCGAGAGGCGTTTTCTAATGAAGGTTAAGAAGTAATCTAATTAAAAACAACGCAACAAGTCCGCGACGTTTTAAGAAAACCAAGAGCAGGAAACGCAGCAGTAACGTCTCAAATCTGCTCGCGCTGCGCCCTCGCGCCTTGCTGCAGGCCTTGGACTGCTCCACAACGAGCCCTTCAAACATCTGCTGTGCGATTCACTCCAAACACACACGTGTGCGATTACCACTAAAATGTGATTACCAAGCAATGCACAAAGCACACTTCCCATGAAAAAGCTGAAAATGATTTACCACGCACCTCTTCTGCGAGCCTGCTGGCCAGCTAGGCTAAACTAGCCATCCACTGTTTTCTCCAGAGTTGGATCTTCTTTAAAGAACTCACTCCTTTTTTGCACGTACGTGCTTCACATGAACCGATGGTTTGAAGCACTGGTATGTCTCTGTTTTCAACACTTGTCTTGTGTGAGTTCGATGTGGAATTATGTATATATTTCCCCCTGTATCTGCAACGGTCGCAATGAGTTTTTTTTTCTTTCTCGCTCGGTCGTCTTGTTGTTTGTGTTTTACAAAAATGGCTGTTGGACATGACCCACATGAGAAATTCATCCAATGAACCGCGAAGTGCTTCTTCTTCTTCTTTTTTTATGACGCCGGCGCGAAAACTACAACAGCGCACTACCGCCATCTAGCGACTGCTAGAATATTAATAATTAGATTTGTTATCATTGATAGGCTGTTGTTGTTGTAATTATTATATCTTTACCGTAGCTAGATTTTTGTAGGCTGTCTTTTAGCTTCTATATAGGCCTACTATATAAATAATAATAATAATAAAACCCTAACACTGAAGATAAACCTCTCTCGTGCTATTTGTACTCTAAGAATGAACGTTTTGTTCAAAAATCTTTCTTTAAAGTTTTTATTCGATTTTTTGTTGTTGATGATAATAAATTAAATTATGAAGATTATATTCTATAGTTTTTAAAAGGTTTTCCCCCCTCTAAAGCTTAAAAACAAAAACACTAAAATAATATTTAGAGGAGCAAGTGGGAAAATTATTTATACCAACAAATACGATTACAATACATAGTTTAGACATTGAAAAAAAGTCTTTAGTTGGGTTCAAATGTGAGGCATCTTGATTTTTTTATGACTTTTTTATATAGGCCTATCCATTGCAGGACCGTCAGGTGTGTCAGGTGTGTGTGGGATTTGACTATCACTGCAGTATGGAAAATGAGCACCTTGGACATGTTCCTATGAGTTATTCAAAGGACATTCTGAACGAGAGCTGCTTCGTTTCAATCTAATGGATCACCGGACTGTTTTGCAGGTGTTTCTCTGCTTTCTGCTCGTCTCTGTGCACTCAGAAGTGCAGAAAGATTTCTCACCCGAATGCCGTGAGTTTATGTATATGGGCACTCCTCCACGGGGTCTGGAGAACCGTTTGTTTAAAAAGATCTGTCAGCGTTATAATGGCAAGCCTCGGTATGTCACTCTGTATGATGTAGTGGATCACATCCCAGTGTATTCTGCGTACACTTTCAAGCGCTCCGACGGCTTCAAGAAGGTTGACGTTCCTTGGATGTTCGAGCCTCAGGTAACCAACCGTTCTCATTTTACCTCATAATGAGTAAAGCTTTAATAACTGCAAGTATTAATAGCTATGTAGACTTGAACCATAAAAACATAAAAATTATTGGCTGGTTTTTATAACTTGCTTTGGTTAGACTGGGAAACCAGCTGCCAATTGGTAAACACCATCTGAGACCAGTTTAAACCAACTATGAATATCTAGCCATCTATCTTAGACTGGTTTAAGCGTTTTTTACCAGCAGGCTGGTCTTTAATTTTAAGACCTTACTTGATGAAATGTGCAAAACAAACACAAATAACAATTCTCAGGTTGTATATATTTTCCATATGGTGCATATTTTATTAAAAATAAACTTAAAATCATTCAATTCTCCACTCATTCAGCTCTCCACAGCATCAGACTCTGGTGAGATGCAGCCATTTCCTCCCAGTGATGTCCACAACAGTTTTTCAGATGCCCAGGCCATCTTGGAAGACTACTCAAACATTGTTGATTTCGAACGAGGCCATTTAAACCCCGACGAGCACCAGGCTCACCCCGACGACAAGGCAGCCACGTATACCCTAACCAATGTGGTCCCACAGATCCGCGAGTTCAACGTGGGCCACTGGAAACTACACGAGCACATCATCCGTCGTCGACTCAACAACTACTGCCGCGGTAAGGCGTTTATGATCACCGGGGTCACCACGTCTGGTAGGATGATCCGCAGATACAACATCGACCGAGTGGCCGTTCCTACCTACCTGTGGTCGGCCTACTGCTGCATCGATTACGATCACAATGCCCCATTTGATGAACGATCCAAATTCCCGGCTTTCGCAGCCTATGGGCTCAACGAGAAAGTAGGAGCGGAGGTCATAGAGATGTCTGTGCAGCAACTGGAAGATTTTTTGAAGAAGAACACCTTTGTGGACAAGAGGTTTCAGATTTTTTTTGGGAATTGTGAGCCTAATGATTCGGTAATGAAAGTCCAGACTTAAAAGGTCTTCTCTCTTAACCCAGTGGTGTCTCACTACCAATTCGTACGTATTCATACAAGGTGCCAAATTTGGCTAATTCGCACCTCACTCGTACGATTAGAGCTGGGCGATATATATCGTACGTATATATATATATATATATATATATATATCGATATATTATGCGCATCTCATCAGTAAAGCCGGTTCTTTGATCAGCGCTAAATCTCCGTCAACTGTGTTTAAATGCAGCGCCAGTTAATGAACAGAGCCGTAGATCACTGAGAAGCTACGCGTTAGTTTCGCGGGTGATTCAATGGCGCAGCTTCTCAGTGATCTACAGCTCTGTTCATAAACTGGCGCTGCATTAAAAAACAGCTGACGGAGATTTAGCGCTAATCAAAGAACCAGCTTTACTGAGGGGATGCGCATAATATATCGTACGATATATATCGCCCAGCCCTACGTACGATTTTTCTAAAACCCCATGACGGGTTTAGGGGTGGAGTTAGGTTTAGGTCATTGTACAAATTCATACGAATTGGCAATTCGTAAAATACGTACGATTTAGAAGAAAGACGGTTGAGGTCGTATGTATTAGTCAGCTTGTAAAATATGTATGAATTGCTGTGAGATCAGTTGGTCAAACTCAGGTTCTGGAGTACAACAGCTCTGCAGAGTTTAGTTCCAAGCCTGCTTCAACACACACCAGGTAGTTTTTAAATAAGCCTTAATTACTTGATTAGCTGGATCAGGCATGTTTTATTAGTTTGGACAACCCTGGTCTAAACTGTGCAGGGCGGTGGCCCTCCAGGAATTGAGTTTGACACCCCTGTCTTAACCTGTTGATAACTAAATTCATAAACACATTTTCAAACATCACTCAACTGTCAGAATTGTGTTCTATTGAATGAATACTCTGCCATACACAAATCAGTTAGACTTTACAACTTAATGAGGCAGAAAAAGACACCCTTCAATAATCTCTCTCTCTCTCTCTCTCTCTCTCTAAATATATATATATATTATTTACAGTAGTTCTTAAGAAATCTAGCCTATTTTTGCATGTACACCAGCAGTGAAAATTTTGGGGTCAGTAAGATATTTGAAAGAAGTCTCTTATTGTTAACCAAGGCTGCATTTATTTGATGAAAGATTAGATAAAAAATAAAATATTATTACAATTTAAAATGTAAATGAACAGCTTTCTGTTTTATGATTTTTACTCCCCCGTGATGTCAAAGCCATTTTTTGGGAAACCATTATCCATTTATTAGGATTTAGAAGAAAACTATGGAATGCTTTTGTTACATTATAAATGACTTTTCCATCACTTTAATGCAGCCTTGCTGAATGAAATAATTTTATTCTAAATACATACATGTATAGATAAATAAAATACCCTTTCGATTGGTATGTGTATGTGATTTAAAGATCCTATAGAAACCAAAACAATGATTCGTACAATAGACTGAACTACAAAGAACTACTGAACCTACTAACTAACAACTAACCTTTTAACGGTGTACTGAATAAGATTTTGAGCATTTTGAATATTCCCTCAGAAGCATTTTTTTTAATTGTAATAATTGGGCATAACACTGTTATCTCTCTCTCTCTGGTTTGTTTTATTTGAAGGGTAAAAATCTGTATCCATTTCCTTTAGCCTTGACTGATAGAATGAAGATCCAATTTCATTTTCAGAAATATTTTATATCTCCTAATAAAGAATATTTGTCCATAAGAGGACTAAAAAGAGTTATGAAATGAAAGATTTAATGACTATAATCATCTAGGGCCTTAGGGGTTTTATTAGGTCCATTAACTTCTTTCTAAAACTGCAACAGCTAAATCATTTCTCACTTTGTAAACATGTTTACTGCAGTTTATCAGAATATTGTAACTTTTCGAAAATAAAAATTGACCACTTTATCTTCTCTGCTTGCCTACAGTCTTTCAATTACCAATAAAAAAACATGAAGACTCAATAACATAAAAGCTTTAGGTCTTCTGGGTGAATATTTTCTAAATAATATAATAAATAAAGCTTGTATCAAACTCTTATTGCTTGATCAATTTAATATGTGCACTGTCTACCGATTCTTTTATAAAGAAAAAATAGCTTTTGTGCGTGCATGTAAGATTAACAATGGTGTGAATATGAGATAGCTCATGTAATATCAGATAACCAAATAAAAGTGTCATAAAGAGAAGGTTAATGAAGCCCCATTCCTTCCTAATCCCTTGTTCACACAGACTCCATACAGACAGGCTTATCTCTGTATTCCTTTTTCTTTCATCACCTCTTCACACTCTATTGAGGACTGTTTGTTCTCTCATGATGGGAAGTATAGAATAACCCGATTTACATTTTATAAGACAGACATACAAGTCAACCATAAAGGTGATAAGCTCTATAGAAAAGAAGACTTGCATATATGTAGAAAGAGAGAAAGAAACGTTTGTTCTGGGAATTTGTGATAAGGTTTCTGCACAGTATTGTGCATTTTCCTAAACCATCATGGCTCTCCCTCCTTTTACTGATTACTGCTTCCAAAGAAAGCTGCTGGTGAAAAGGAGAGGATAACTATTACTTGTTACTCTATAGAGTAAATGACAAACACACATATACAGCTATGTTGTTGGATAATCCCAGTTGGTATCTCCCAAACTGGTGCAAGGAAGTTCATGGGTAGGGGCGCTGTAACGAGGTGAAAGGTTAGGATGATTTCAAGGGTCCGATGAGGGAGAGGGGGCTCAAACATGATATCTTCAGAATGGGATCACCACATGATTTCTAACAAGGAAGGCAAAAACTATAATGGCATTCCTGGTCATTGATGACCAAGGTTCATTAGGCGCTCTAACGCTGGAGAAACCTTTTTCGTAATTCCTGAACTATTAGTGGAATTTCCTGCTTTTTGACATGTTCACACCACAGGAATTAGTAAAATATTTGGTTCTAGAAACTTTCTTTGGGGAAACTAATTTATTTCCTACTTCACAGTACAGTCTAAAACAGTTCTTTAGGAGCTACAAGTGACGTACATGTACACTGATTGGCCAAACGCATAAGAAACACCAGCTACCATGCATTTTTAAAAAAGCTGTGCAAAATATTTATTCACGAACACAGAAAACCGTGATAATGGCATTTACCTGTTGTATGCAGTGACCCAACAAAATGGCTCTTAAAACGTTGACCCCCATTGGCCAGTTATTAATAATTGTAAATATGACCAATAAAGATGCCGACTGCGTCAGAGGAAACCAAGGAAAATGGCTTGATGGCTATGGCTATAAACAACTATGCTGACTAGTTACTAGAACGATGCAGTGCGGAAGCATCTACTGATGCATTTTTGGTAAGCGAAGCCCCTCTGGTCTAATCTAGCTGTTGCTTAAATTGCTGAAAAACTTTAGGCTGGCCATAATAAAAAGGTGCAAATAGCTACAGACTAATCAAAGTGTCCATGATGAACCTCTGTCTAGTATTAGAAGCAGCAACAGCTAGTGAGAGTCAAAACTGAACCATTGAGCAATAGAAAAAATGCCTGGAATGCCTGGTCTGATGAGGCTGATCATTTTCTTGAAGCTCTGATTGATGGGTACACAGGCATCATTAACCTGGGGAAGATATGGCAGAAGATACACTATAGGAAGATGGCAGGCTAGTGAAGGAAGTGTTATGCTCTGGTCAGCGTTGTGATAGGAAACTTAAGGTCATGGAATCGTGTGGCATTACCTTCAACATATACCACCTCAATGGTGTTCCCTAAGAAGAGTGACCTCTTTCAGCAGGATAATATGCTGTGCCCTTGCCACACTACAAAAATTGTTCAGGAATGGTTTAAGAAACATGACAGAAAGTTCAAGGTGTTGACGTGGCCTCCAACTTCCAGAGATCTCAACCCTAGAATCTTGCCCAACAAATCCAAAACATGCCCAACTTGCAACTTGCATGACTATAATGCTATGTGCTCTTGCTTCTTACAAAACCAAGTCAAGTCATCATGGCCCACCCTCACTTCTCCATGACTTCTTGCCCCTTTTCAGTGTACGCTTCTGGATAATAAGACACCTTTCCTCAACTACTGATTTCCACAACACCAATAGTGCAGGACAAGTTACAAACCAAAGCTAATTTAAAACAACAACAATAATACATTGTTGTCCTCAATGTAGAAAAAGTTTAAATATTGTATCCTAGATCCATATGTAAAGCTGCATTTGTACAAGTTCACCTGGAGGACGCACTCTTCTCTTTTAGGCAAAGTCTCACCGGTTCTGTTTTGCTTATCTAATCAACGCTATTCAAAGTAACCAGCTTCGAATTCATCTCACTCTCTCATTCTATCAAAGAGGTGCTCAAGTAAGACTGTCGAGAAGCTTCTTAAAACTATAATGCGTCCCGCCGTGATCCTTCTGGCCCTTGCCATCACAACATTGCTCTCTGAACACTGGGGAACTGCAACCGTAGTTGAAGACTTCAACCATATTGAGAGATGCAAAGATTCGCTGTACATGGGCACCCCACCACGAGGCTTCAGAGATAGCACCCTGAAGAGGATCTGCCAGCGCTACGCTGACAAACCCAGATTCGTAACCCTGTACGACTCCAAAAATCGTATCCCTGTTTACTCTGCATACACCTTTAAGAAAACAGAGGGCGATCGGCGTGTGGACTATCCCTGGATGTATGAACCTCAGGTATGAAACTATTCACTCTCAGAATTAAAAGAACTGTTACTGTACCCTTTCAAAAGGTACTAATATGTACATTTAAGGTACTAATATTAACCCTTGGGGTAAATAAGATACAAGGGTGTACATTTTGAAACCCAGTCACAGCTTTTCTTTGAGAATTGGCTTTCTCCTTTGTTACAATGTGTTGACCTTCTTCTTAGCTTGCTGAGGTTGATGGGAACGGGAACATGATGCCATTCCCCACTGGATACTTACACATGAAGTTTGAAGACAGCCAGGCTGTTTTAGATGACTACTCTGATGTGGTTCTGTACGAGAGAGGCCATCTGAATCCAGACCAGCACCAGTCAGACCCACAGGACCGAGCAGCTACTTACACGCTTACTAACGTTGTGCCAGAAATTCGCGAGTTTAACATCGGACCTTGGCGCGAACATGAAGAACGCATCCGCGTGCGCCTCAACAACTTCTGTCGGGGTACAGCTTATATTGTAACTGGTGTTACCACTCATGGAAACATGATCAGGCGCAACAACCAGGATCGGGTTGGCATACCTGAAGACGTGTGGTCTGCCTACTGCTGCACCGAATACGACCGGAACGCACCACACAACATACGCATTCGTTTTCCGACCCAAGCAGCCCTTGCCAAGAACGCAAAGGAGGGGAACAGAGTCCAAGAGCTCACTGTGCAAGATCTGGAGAACTACCTGACTAACAAAATGGCCGTAGACAAGAATTTCCAGCTGTTCTATGATAACTGCAACTCACCTTCACCTCTTCCTCCATACCTTCATTATTCCAAATGATCTGACTTACCTTCAGATTATAGCGTTGGTTGTGGTTGAATTGTTTTCCTATTTTCTTCTTTCCTATAGCTTCTCTGTATATTTCTGTACAATTCTTAAAAACAAGTTTAAAGATCTGCAGAATGTTAAATTTAGAGTTTTTCAATGTTATGCAAGACTGCTTGAACAATTTGGGTTCAGTAAGATTTAAAGAATTGATTTCTTAATTAATTATTGTTATTTTATATTGTAACAATATCGAAAAAATATATATGAAAAAATATATTAAACACCTTACTGACTCCAAATTTTTTAATAGGCCTATAAAATATGGTTTAATTCATATTTTGAGTATATTTATAATAGTGATTGTTTAAGCACAATTTTCCCCCACTGTCCACTGTCTATAATTATTTTATTGCTTTCACCTTAATATTAATCATAATGTAAACATAGTTTAATTGAGACAAACTGTCTCAATTTACATGTTAAATAATTCACTGATGCCATTAAAATTTTGGGTTGTAGTAAAGATGTGTGGCAAAACAAAACAAAGAGGAAAAAAAGCTGTCGAGTTGTTTCAACCTAATAAACGCAACTGAAACACATTAATAAAAACCTAAGAACAATTCTGCCTGAGTTTCGTTATTACAACCACATATAGGTTGCTACATGACAATTCAATCATTAATGCCAGCATGATTTCCAGTAAGAATCAGGTTCGAGAACTCTATAAACATGTAAAATAGGAAGAAAAATAATTGGCATAGTAAAAATGTGAAGAACAGATTAATTTGAAAAAGTATTAGCCTGTGCAGAGAGTCTTGAAACAAACAAAAAGCAATTTGAATAAATAAATAGATCAAACAAAAACATTTGCCACATTCTAGTGATATATTCCACCTAATTTTATGAACTACATTTCCCAGTTAAAGCAACACAAGTTAAAAGGAATGTAAAGGTCACACAGGACAAGTTTACACTGACTGACCAATGCGAGTTAATACCATGAAGAAGATTAGCAAGCTTGTGGGACATTCCTTTCATTTTTTAAGGGCATAATCTAATCTCAGAGAGACACAAATGAAGAAGGATATGCAAATGCAATGAAGCGAAATTCTTAACCCTCTCTCTCTAACTCATATTCTGGTTCTTCCTTGTTTTCCTTCCTGATAATTGGTTGATATAATTTACGCCGGTTGAAATTTTGCATCTAAACATAGTGTTTAGCAATGGTTAAATAAATATACTTCTTTCTTTCTTTGCCCCTACATTCTGTGCAGAATGGAGGTACTATGTTGTTGTTTTTTACAGTGGCGGAGGGAGCTCAACGCGCTCAATTCGCTGCAAACACACGAACGGGCTGCAAATAGCACAGACCACAACGGAAATGTTTCAGGGGGACCTCAAAAATGACAAACCCATCTGAGAGTAGCTCTAGCTAACATAGCATTCAAATAATGTTTCACAGTTAAGTGTGTAATTTGTCAGATAATATCCAAAAGACCTTATGATCAGGTTGTTAAAATAAACAAACAAAAAAACCTTTTAGTTCAGCGACAACATCTCTGCTTTGACCAAAAGCTACTGAACAAATAATCAGGTCCCAGATGGGTTCGTCACTTTTTGAGGTCCCCCTGAAACATTTCCGTTGTGGTCCGTGCTGTTTCCGTATTTGGTTCTGTATTTAGTGCATGTGTTTTCTTAAGTTGCAGCGCGTTGAGCTCTCTCAGCTACCGTTTTTCCTCTTCTGGAAGACTTTGTAGATGTTGCCCAATGTTCCCTGATGCCAGATCAGCTAGCTAGACTGACAAATCAGTCTTCTAACTATCAAATACCCAAGTCAGAGACTTACCTAGTCTAAAATGACCACAGGTTCCAAATATACAACATTAAAGATGCTATAGGTGTTTAGAAGGTAACATTGCTAAAGATGAGCTTGAGTAGAGTAACCCACTTCTACAGCTGTGACCAAAAAGCTGCAGGGCTGACTGTAATTTATTATTTGAACACTAGATGGTAGTGCTGTCAAAAATAAATAAATAAATAAATAAAAATCTTGTAAATTCTTTCTATTAGCAGAAACATTCTTGATTAAATCGTGCATAATAATAGTTTTAACTACACACATTAGAGGGGAAAGGCTTGATGGTTTTAAACTTGACTGTAGTTTTTTTTTGACAAGGCTTTTGTTTTAAACACTTTGTTAAGCATTTTATTTATTTACAGCCGTCAACAGCAAGTGCCTTTAGGAAGGTTTAACAAGTTTGCTTTGAAACGCGAGATCACTGTCGTCACAGGATTGCACACAGAAACGCTGAATGTATATTGAGCAACACAGTGCATGCCAAACAACACAGCGCAGACAGAACAGCGCGCGCTGGAATACTATCAAGGACGCACGAGGAACAGGGTCACGCAAGAGTCATATGGTGCATGCGTTGAGCTTAGATCTGCGCAGTCTGCAGTAAATGTGGGGTGCAAAAAGGAATAAAAACCGCAAGGATTTAAGAACATTATGCACAGTAAAAATGCACCTTGCGAATGCAAACGTTTTCAGGTAAGAAAAGCTTTTTTTTTATCTTAATGAAAAAATGCTGATGTAGTGATACTCACGTGTGTTTGTATCCGTGCCATGTCGGTCAAACAGTTCTCTCTGCATCTTTTTACGGCGTTGTAGTTAAGAATAAGCTTATATCGTAGTTTTTCATGCATTTAATTTTTTTATTTTACAAATTTATCACATTTTAATAAGTAGCCTAAATAAATAAATGTTCAACCCATGATTCAAATATCTTACTTACGCATGTAACTAACGCATTATTCACATGTGATATAAATATGATGTTGTGCATGACTCCATTCATGAACTTACCAGAACTTTAGTGCAGAAGGCCCCATGAGCTTTCTTATTTTGTGTCATATATTCTGAGTGACAGAAAGCCTGGTATGAGGGCAGTAACTATCTCATTTATGAATGAATTAGTTCACTTAAGTCGTTCTGAAATGCATGAGATTCAATTCAATTCAATTCAATTCAATTCAATTCAATTCAATTCAATTCAATTCAATTCAGATTGAGAATAAGATTCTACTGTGAAGAAATTTCATTGGTTGTAGAGAATAGCCTCACAGATATCATGATTGAAATTAAGGATTTTGTAAACTAGATTACTTAAAAATAAAAAAAATAAAAATCTGAAAAGATTAAACTCAAGAAGTCATACTCAAAAGTTGAAAATTGAGGAAGAGTGAATACTTTCGTGAAGATTTAAAGAATCGGTTGAGTGAACGATTGAATGACTCACTAATAATACCCATAATATGCTAATTCACTTGCTGTCCCCTAACAGTCCAAGTATGGTTGGTTTTCAGGTTTTCACAGCAGGTTTTCATCCGCCCATTTGGGCCACTCAAAACTAGCCCCAAAAAAAGAATTGTGTTCCGGTAAATAAAACACATGTTTTTTGGCGGGGTTCTACTGATAAAATTCCAAGGGATAAATATTAAGTTACTTGGGTTGCTTCAACCCGTGTACATTAAAAAACATCTTGCGGAAGACCGCCCAATTCCATGGGAAAACCACGGACTTGGCAACACTAAATCCAACGTGCATCAGTGGATGAATATTTTTAATAGCCTATACTGATTCTAAGAAACTGAGTCATTTCGATGAATCAAAGGCCCTTAAAGCTGCCGTGGCTTTCCCAAGCAGCTATATTACTGAAGAGGAGCTGCGTCATGCTATATAGAGTGGCGATCCCAGTATGAACAGTGTCAGTGACATAGAATGATGAATCAGATGACATGAAGATGCTTATCCAGGAGATAAAGAAGCCAAGACGTGTCAGAGGTGAAGGTTGTGGTCTAAGGCTAATATGAAACACCATTGAAACTCTGGGAAATGTAGTATTTGACCACAACTGTGAAAAAACAAAATATAGCTGCAAGCAGCAGTTACCGGGGTTCAAGCATTGTTTAGGCCTTTGATGTTGTATAAGGCAACCTGAATGTACGGCTGACACTGAGCACATCAAAATTTGCACAATTTTAGATATTTGAAATAAATGATAGGTAACAGTTATTGCAAGTATTCTCTTTAAAAGGTTAAGGGTATGTTAATTATCAGGTTTCACTGTAATGATTATCTGAAAATTTTTTCAAAAAAATGTATGAGCAAAATGGTAAACTTTTATTAAAAATGTGATTGAAAATGTTTTAATAGAGCTTTTATAATGTCTCCATCAGAAAACATGAACAGCAGTGGTCTTCTGCTGCCTTCTAGTGGTTATTAGTTGCAACTTATTACACAACACAGTGTTTAAGTGTTATAACTAATATAGTGTTTTTTGTCAAAACCCAATCCCAGAGGCAAAGTTGTTCAGAACGACTGGATATATGATATTATTATTAAGATATAGTCTATAAGTGAATATATGAGGGATTTAAGATCATTTACTCTGGAAACATTGTGTTTTTGAGGCCTTTTTTAATGGTTATAGTTCTAGCTATAGTCTGAGCTCTATGAAACATTGCATGCTTGCTAAGACTCTTCTGTCACATGTTTTAAACAAGTTTAATAAAGTTTTTGTTTCGATTTTATAGTATATTTTTTTGAGTATTTTGAGTATTTTGAGTATATGTGGCCACGCCTCTTTTTAAATGACCCTGTTACAGCTAACCTAAAGACAAGTCAACATTTTTTATATTAATCTAGAGAATCCAGAGAATAGTTCTTTATTGTTTGATCGAGATTGTGCCAAAAACCTGAGACTATTTTGAGACTAGTAGGTTTTTAACATAACTGAGAATATTTCATGAACGATTTGATTGACTAGAATGAGGAGATCTATCATATGATATAAAGACTTAATGTTTGTGTTTTAGAGTTTAAGATTACTTTGTATCGAAAAACTGTGTCTTTGAGACATTTTTAGCTGTTTATAGCCCACCTATGGTCCGATCTCCATGAAACTTTGCATAAAAGTTGTTTTTTTACGTTTTGGCTCGTTTAGAAAAGGGGAGTGGTCAAGTAAACAAATAGGCCTACTATTTGTTTACTTGACCACTCCCCTTTTCTAAACGAGCCAATTACAGCTAACCACAGGACAAAATATTTTTTTTTAGATAAGTATTGATCTAGAGAGTCCATAGATTATTACTGCAGTGGTTTAATCGAGATTGAGCAAAAAACCAGGGACTAGTTCGCAAAATTATGTTTTTAACATATTTGTTAAATAATTAAATATTTGATTGACAGCAATGATTCTTGAGTCAAAGTTGCTTATCATGAGGTGGTCTATCAAACGATATGCATATTGTTGATCGGACCAACAATTCCCTAGTTATAGCTTAAAATATGTTTTTTTCTGGATCATAGCGCCACCAAGTGGCAGAGCTGCGCATTTTTTTTATTTGACTAATGTTTGAGCTTATACACGTTTACTGAGTTTGGTAAATATACTTCATTCTGTTCCAGAATAACATTTGGTTAGCCTAATTGGCTAACTGTTTTGCGCCAAAATAAAAATGTAAACTTTTTTTGATAATTATTGATATTCTACGTTCACAGATTATTTCTGCAGTGGTTTGGGTCCGATCGAGTGAAAAATCTAGGACTAGTTAACTAAAGTAAACTTTTGTTTGTGCTAATGCAAGGATTGCAACGATGTAAAATATTTGAGTCTACAACAAATGGTTTACGAGCTACGGCCAAAAATGGCATAAATTTTAGCTTTTTGTGCTGTAGCGCCACCGTTAGGCCATTTGGGCGGTTCTTTGGGCCTGAGTAGAGAGGATGACTCCTACCATCTGACCAAGTTTCAGCTAAATCCTAACAATTAGAATTGTTTCAGCAAAAATCCTAACAAGTACAATAGGGTTTCAGCGCTATGTGCTCGAACCCCTAAAAAACCTGTAAAGGTTGGTATTTAGCCCACTTTATCAGTAGTGGTGCAGTATTCTTTATGGGGTAGCGTGGCCGAGCGGTCTAAGGCGCTGGATTTAGGCTCCAGTCTCTCTGGAGGCGTGGGTTCGAATCCCACCGCTGCCATTACTTTAAAATTCAATTTAAAATAAGCTTTATTGAAGTTATGTATCTTGCTGGTGTGAATGGAATTTTTAAAAAATTAGCATAAAATGAAGTTTAGGCTCAGTAAAAATTATTTCTTATTTCTTTTTTATTTAAAAAACGTGGTGTTGACTTTCCCTATTCACGTATAACAATGAAACTACTATGACTTCTAATTATAATTTATTTAAAGACAAGTAAAAAATTTTTTTTTTTAAATTATAAGCATAAAGTGAGTATTTGTAATAACTTTATTTGTCTGTTAAGGTTTGGTGTCAGTTTTGGTAGTGTTTGCGTGGCTGGGTGGAAACCAGGTCTCCCCTCTCCGACCTATCTGTGACCTGAGGGTTCTGGACCACTTTGTACGAGAAGCTGGAGATTCTGAGGTCATCATGGTGAGGTCTCTATGTGCTTCACACAGAATGTCAGGTTATTTTAAGAAACATCACCTCATCCATTTCTTTTTCTCTCAGCGTGGTTGCAGAGGAGGCTGTGGAGGGAGGAAATCCTATTTTGTTCCCCTGACTAGTGTTGACTTTGCTGTTTGGGAACATATAGATGTGAGTCATGATAAAAAGTGTTTAACATGATATAAAAACATTATGTATAAATACATTAAATAAATACCTAAAACCAGTATTATGCAAAACGGCAATACAGCACAATTTGAAAACATCAGTATATATCATGCATGCATATTTATATTTACTAGCAAAGATGATTTCATACATCATACAAATCTATTTTTAATGCATTTCTCATGTTATCTTCATATCAGTGAAACGTGATTTTAAGTACTGGCGTATTTTATAGATGATTACAGCCGGTGTGTTTAATTGAAAGTATTTCTACACATTTGTTGTCTAAATCTGTGTTTCTAGGTTCATGGACAGGCTGTGGTGGTCCAGACTGGTCTTTCTCTGCTCGATCAGGCCCTGAGTAATGCAATAAAAACAGTGAGCAACTCTCCTCTTGCCAATGCACTGGATAACAACATCAGTAACATTCACACCCTCGGCCAGATCCTGCACAGTCTAGATTTACAGGTGTAGTAACCGCTGATGTGTTGTGACTGAGCACATATGTCTGTCAGAGCAAGGTCTATTCTGACAGTATCGACTATTCTGACATCCACATGCACCCTTTTTGATAATTTGGCATTCTAGGAAATTGTGCAAACGTGCAGCATAGTCGGTTTACCCTTTACTTCTCTTTCTATTTTTTGGCCACAGTCAAGCTGGCGGCATGATTCTGAGAAGTGTGTTTTTTTTCCCCCCAAAGCTTGATAGTTCACTGACTGTGAGGTGAATTTTCATGCCATGCTGGACTGTGGAGCTGCATACATATATACATAACTTAAAAAAAAAAGTTAAAACAGAGATACCTTTATACAGCATGTGTATATATACTGCATACTATATTGCAATTAAAATAAGTTCAGTCTAAATGGGGCTTTTCCCGCAATAGTAAACCAGAATGTCAATGTATGCTTCATTGCTTTCTGTAACTATGAGAATGAACTGAAGGCTACATCAATACATTTCATTTGAGCCATTCCCACTGTGCTTAAATATGATTTTTGCTTAAAGGGTTACTTTTGTCAGTAATAAATTACCCCCATGTCGTTCCAAAGGAGTAAAAGATTTGTTCGTATTCAGAACACAATTTAAAGTATTTCGAATGAAAGCTGGGAGGCTTGTGACTGCAAGGTAAATTACACTGTCAAGGTCCAGAAAAGTATGAAAGTCCTACTGTCCGTCTGCCATCAGTGGTTCAACCGTAATGTTGTGAAGAGACGCGAATACTTTTTGTAGGGAAAGAAAATAAAAATAACGACCTTATTCAACAAATTCATCACTGTAGCATCACCGTAGGTATGCTGTACACTGTTCTGTGTCAGCCGTGGCGAACAGATGCTCTGTTTTTGCTCAAATCAAAGCGTAAATACTAGGGCTGGGACTCGATTAAAAAAATTAACCTAATTAATTACAGGCTTTGTAATTAATTAATCGAAATTAATCGCATTTTAATCGCATATAAATATTTGACCTGAGA
>JAUCNO010001259.1:73481-85289 GCA_032353835.1 Enteromius viviparus
AAGCTTGTTTGAAAAAGCAAAAACAGTTGCCAAAATCGCAAATAAAATCGCAATCGCAATATTAGTTCAAAAAATCGTAATATGATTATTTTGTCCATATTGCACAACCCTAGTACATTTCTGTTTCTTCTGATGAATTGTTTAACATGGATGGAAGCTTGTTGGCTCAGTCGTGTCTCTTGTGATGTTGGCGATCTGATGACCATTACAAAATAATTTAAGAGAAGCGAGTCTGTGTTTCCTCACACGTGACACTTCTCTCCCCGTGCCCCTGTGGGTAAATCTGAGCCTGTGTTTTTAACCTAACGTACAGCAACTGTGCTTATTTCTGCACGACCTTTTAGGAAACGATGCTCTGATAAAGCCATTAAACAGAGGTTCAAGTGTTTGGCCTTTGACCTTAATCAGGAAGTGCTGCTGATCTTACGCTTCCCCTCGTGTGAATGTTTGATTGCGTCTCCCAACAGACCTCTGTTGCGTTGTCTGTTCAGTGTCAGACGACACCTGGATCTTTTTTGTAATAAGACACACGCACACAGACACAACAGTTACTTCTGCTTCTCTTGGCTGAGGGTCTTTCCAGCTATGCAATATTTGACCGATATCAGCATGGGAACTGATAATAGGTTGAAAAGTTCATAACATGTAAACTCTAATATTTGTATTTCTTTTCTTTGGTAAAAGAACAACTTTTTTTTTTTTAAAACAGATCATTTTTTTCCGAACAGAGTCTTGGCGGTCACTTTTGATCAGTTGAATGTGAATTAATTAGCCAACACTGTTACTTTAAACAGGACGGAGAGAATATCTTCTATCTGGCTTTCGATGACATCGAGACGGATACAGAGCTTCTGATTGGCTACCTGGACAGCGATATGGAGGAGGAAGAGGAGGACCTTGAGGAAGACCAAGACATCAAAGATGAAGATGGGAACAGCACAGAGAGCAAACACCTCAGTGCAGAAACAGGTATGTGTGTTTAGTGTCTTTCTAAAATGCAGAACGAGTGAATGGTTTCACACAGTAAAGTGTGATCGGGTCTACAGATTGGCATATTTGGCGTGGATCTAATGACATAAATAACAATAATCAATATGAATAAAGGCATATTTCATGTTTTTATTGTAGTGTAATGGTTATTATTGTGTTAATAAGCAACAGTAAAACAATTCCAAATTAATTCTTCATATCCATTATGAGGGTGCATGAAAGTTTCCTGAAAACGTCCTTCCCCTGGAGCCATCCAAGATGTAGAAGATTTGTTTCTTCATCAGATTTGGAGAAATCTAGCATTCCAGCACTTGCTCAGAAATGGATGCTCTGCAGTGAATGGGTGCCGTCAGAATGAGATAAATACATCACAATTATCCAAAAGTAATCCACACCACTCCAGTCCATCAGATTATTTAAATCCACCAACATTTAGATTTGTTTTGTTTCGGACTGTTCGTAAACTATGATCTCCTCTCATTCACACAACTTATTATGCCGTTATATTATGTTTTATGATAAATACAGAGGTGATAACGTTCCGGCACCGTACTGTGCCTGCCGAAAAACAAATCAGGTGTGCGGATATTGATCTGTCATTTCTCTAGATCTGAGATGCGCAGGTCAGAGTTTAACGCTCAACGACTCAAACAATACAAATACTAGCCGATGAACCAATCAGAAGTAGGGAAGGGGTGGGCCTTGTGTCTTTGATAAATAGATTGACAGGTTAAGGCAATGCTCCATGAGCAACGGTGCTTTTAACTCCCATACTGTACAACTGTGTGTCTCATACTGCCAACTCAAACTGTAAGTCATGGCTATGTTTATGAAGCCAGGGGGAGACATTAAAGATATCGATAAAGGCATCCTTCATTGCTGAGCCTGACCAGTCATTTACTATCGGCCACCCACTCATCACTTAATGTAAGAAATTTAGCGGAGGATAGACCCGCCCTGGCGCACATGTCTGTCTCACGGCAGCACGCAAGCTAGCTTCTTACACACGGCATCTCGCCAGAGTTTAAAAAACCTCTGTCTGTCCGAATGAACGGCATGTTTTCAGTCAACACTGACAGGGTCACGGACAAAAGTATTGATACAATTTATTATGATGTTTCTGTTTAATTGTGCATATTTTGGACCGAAAACTATGCTCAGAAATTAAGAAATAAAGGGAAGGAGAAATGTTTTTTGTTATTCCCATACTGTCTTTTACAATATATTTATTTTAGGGCTGGGACTCAATTAAAACAAATTAATCAAATTAATTAGAGGCTTTGTAATCAATTTATCAAAATTAATTGCATTTTTATAAATATTTGACCTGAGAACAGTGAGAAGTAAGTTTTTTCATATGGATATTTAGTATACCATTAAATAATGACTGAATACATAAGCTTAAGCAACAAAATGTTGTTTATTTTTGTTCAACCAAGTCCAACAGACCAATTTTGTTCTTTATACTACACACAGCAGTTGTTCACAGACGCCACGCTGATAATGAACATGGTTCTGCGCAGCTCGACAGTGAACAACGGCTGTGTGTAGTATATACGGCTCAATGTAAAATCACGCACCTGATGGCATTTACCGCTGATTACAGGACGGCTTTACTGACAAAACGAGCAAACATATCAGCCGATCTGGATCGGTGCATCCCTACTTTCAAGTGCATTCAGAACATTAGAAACGCTAGTTGGTGTTCCAGTATAATCCGTCCGCCGAAACTCATCCAGTGAGAAACGTTCCGCAGTACGGTTAAAATGCGTTAAAAAAATTTAACGCATTATTTTTGTGTAATAAATTAATCTAAATTAACGCGTTAAAGTCCCAGCCCTAGTAAATACACATAGAAAACATTCCCTTGTGTCGCAAAAGCATACGCTATTTGCACGCACCAACTCTCCCAAATGGACGGTGCCGAATTTGTTAAATAAAGTCATTATTTTTGTTTTCTTTTTTTACACAAAAAATATCTGTCGCTTCGTAACGTTACGGTTGGACCACAGATGACAGATTGAATATTTTTACAGTATTTTTTTGGACCTTAACAGTGTTTTCTACTTGGCAGTCAATGGGATTGTCACAATCCTCCTGGTTTTCATCCAAAATACCTAAAATTGTGTTCTGAAAAAGCTTTAAGGGGTTCGGAACGACATGTGGGAGTAAGTGATTCATTAATTTACTGCATTTTCGTTTTGTGGTGGAGTAACCCTTTAAAATACAGTATTAGAGTACGATACACTTGAATTACTGTAGAAGAAACTAGCTAAGTTACCAAAGTAATGGATTTTAACAGCAGAAAATAGTCTTGGTTTGTTTCGCATGTTGTGATTATTTTACGAGGCGATCCAATCAGACCTGAGAGATGCAATCTATTCAATTTTAGTTTTTGGGATGATAAATGTTCCCTAATGAGTCCATTCTGTTTCCACAGCAGGCCAGGTCCACAGTTCTTCCAGATGATTCAGCTCCTGCCAGCACAGAGACGCAGGAGGTCTCCTCTCTCCCAGAACTTCTGCAGGTGCAGAGCAGTTTCCTGCGAGGGAAAGTCAGACTCCTGCTTTCAGCTGCACCAGCCTGCCAACGGCAAAACAGCTGATGCGAGCTCAGAGGAGCTTGGGAACTGTTTACAGCAGTCACAAATACAAAACAAACCCGGACAAGAACACTTGATTGTGACAAGTTTACATCTTAAAGAGCTTATGCGCTCTAGGTGTTGCTCTTTAAATGGTCTTCTGCATTCGAAAGCCCACAGTCGTGTTTCTAAAGTATGCATCATGAGGAGGGAGAAGCAAAACAGCAGTGACACCTTGACTTATTCAACAAGGCGAACGTGGCACAAGATCCTGCAGAGGAACATTTTAGACCCACGAGTCCACTTGTGGGTATATCCACAATACTTATATCATTGCGGCGAACAGCTTGTCTGGCTGCATCCAGCCACCTGGACTACAGAACATCTGAGACACTTTTATTTAATTATATTTGTATGTGCAGTTTTCTACAAATTCATGAATTGTGCTGCTGTTTGTTCACTTTTAAGTAGCAACGTTTAACGCCAGGACCAAAGGTCTTTTTTTGAGGGTTCAGCAGAGTTTGCTGTTAGGCTAAGTTAAGTATGCTTCCATCTAGAGGACAAAACAGGAAGTTTAAATGAAACCTTAAGTATATATATAAAAAGTAGACAGTTTAGCACAAAACATGCAAATAAGGAGACATGTCTGTCAGGAGGTTTAATAACCTTTTTTTAATGTTGTCCAGTTCAGATACACAACATACAGTGTGTAGTAGCCTGTATAGGAAATAGAAATATGAATTTCAATCTTTAGACCCCTTGCGGTCATACAGTCCCCTCATCTCAAGGCTTTTTTACGTTGCTGAAATTCAACATAATGAAACTCAACAGGTGCAAGTCTTTTTTTGGCGACCAAGCATTAATACTCAACAGTTGTGTTTCTCAGTATTTTTTTTTTGTCATATTTTTTTTTTCAGTAAATCCTCTATAATACATAGGCAACCCAGACAAAACGTATCACCATGTATGTCTGGTGAGAGTGTGCTTTATATGTCTGCCAGTTGCCGGTAGAATCATCTCTCTCCCTTTATTTTGTAGAAAAATATGAACTGTTTAAATTCTCTACTTTGAAATATATGCAGCTCAAATTCACAACAAAGAGATAAGCCAGAACTCTGTGGAATCCCACCCCCATTCCAACAAATCTCCAATGGTTTGGGTAACATTAAATTTCTAAGAACTTACAACCAGGTAAGAGAAAACAAACGCCCCACAGTGTCATTTAGTCCACTGAAGCGTAATGAAGAACACCCAGGAGAATGACTCAAACAGCAGGCCTCTCAGAAAAAAAAAAACAGGGCTGACTCAAGCGATTTACATCCTACAGCCTCGTGCGAGGAAATAAAACGAGCTTCTCCACATAAACCTTCTCATTTAACGCTCTCCAACAAAATATTCTGATTAGGCCCTGGTCGGTTCCACCCTTCGTTTTTCAAACGAAACAGAATCAGATGCAGCCAGCGACTATATTGTCCACCGCATTATCGGGTCTCGCAGCAAATTTGAATTCCAAATGCAATTACTCTCATCAAGTGCGCTCATTCTTGACTCAATATATTCTCTAATGTGAAATTCGCTTCGTTTCCGCTTCCCTCAACATTCATTACGATTTAATGTCTTTTGTCGAAAAAAGAAGCTTTAGTATCTGTAAACCTCCAAATGAAAATCTAATAAGGGTCTTCAGAATTGTGGGTGGAGGGATGTGATTGGCTGAACGAGCTTGCACCTGTTTTTACAGTGGATACGATTGGCCATGGACCCAACAATAAACAAAATATTTACAAAGACCATGTCATCTCTTACACTTATAAAAATGTACAGTTTGCATCTTGTGTTTTTCGTCATGGCATGACAGAAGGTGGCCTTGCGTGTTTTCCATCCACCCACCGACAAGAAACTCCAAAAACAAGACAACGAGAGAACAAAAAATGAACGGAGATGAGAGCGCTATGCACAGTTGCTTGCAGTATGGATCGTGAATGTATATTTAAGTGGCGTGAGAGGTGACACCTCGTCCACTGTAGCGCAGTACGCCTGCGTTTAGTTTCTGACCGCCACTGCGGCTCAAACCTGATACACAAAGCTTCCAGAGTCAGTATCCAGAGCTCATTTAGGGCCACATCTGTCCTGCTCCCACTTACATGCGAACATGTGAACGCAAAGCACCCCGTCTCCTGCTTCCTCTCGGCCAGATCATTCGTTCTTGGCACCCTGAAAGAGATTTCGGAAAAAACGCGTTGAGAGGTGAGAGGCTGAATCGGAAGGTCTTACGGGGACTTGTGACAGGGCATATAACAAGATGTCCGCCTGATGACAAGTGAGCTCAAACTGAGATAATCACTCAAAGGTCAGTGTCAGTGAGGGGGAAGAATGTTCTGGACACGTCATGAGCTCTCTTGGGCTCTGGATAAAAGAGAGACGGAGAGACTCCAGCTGTGCGGGAACGGGCGCAGGTGTTGATCCCGTCGCTCTGGACGTCCAACTCAGCAGAGTCCGAGTCTTTACGGAGAGAGAGAGCGACACAGTGAACGTTCCTTAACTCAGTGTGGCGTAATGCGCGGGTTACTACAGAGGACTATACGAGCGGAGAGAGAGATAAAAGGGATAAAAAAAGGAGAGGAGGTGATCGTGGATCTGATCAGTCCTTCTCCGGGAGATGAGCTTTGTCGCACAGCTTCCATAATTATAAATGAAAAAAAGAAGGGAACTATTTATCCTCTTTATTATCGTCAAGAATCAGTTTCATTTCCGGATATGACCATGTATCTACAGAGGGAAAAGAATCTCTTCAAATGAAGTGCACAAAATTCAGCTGATGTTTAAAAAAAAAAAGAGAGGAAAGACAGAGAAGAGAGCAAGAGAGAGAAGACTGTTGCAGAAAAAGACAATAAAAAGACAAAGAAAGAAGAGTCTTGAATCTCGAATGTCCATTTTCCTCTTAAAAAAGAAATCATGCAAATTTCCCAAAGCGCAATCAAGATATAAATTTAATTAATCTATATCTTTTTATATAGGTATTTGTAGTGTTGTTCATTTCTCTTCATAGGCAAATAACAGTGACAGTGCAAAACAAAAAGCAAAAAGTAAACATAAAAAATGAAAGAGACCAAAGAAAATAAAAACAAATTTGGCACTTTTTTTTTTCTCAATTCTGCAAATTCCTTGAATAAATCCAGTTCAGGTGATTCTCTCCACGTCCATCCACTAGACTGCGTCTGATTGGACGATGATCACAGTACTTGGCACAAGAATGCTGGTAAAAATTAGATAGTAGAATCTTTTTTTTCATTCATAGCCTTATAAGGTTATCAATAATACATATTTTACACGTATGTTTTCTTGATTTATAAAACAGTCCGAAGTAGGAAAAACTGTTCTTTTTTTGGGGACTAGAAACGGCTACAGCAGAGCAAAAGACTCGGGGAGAAGAAACAAAAAATAAGGGAAAGGTGGCATGAAACTTGAGGAGGAAAACAACAGGAGAAAAAATAAAATGGTAGGGGATAGCTGCTGTATTGAGTAAGGAAAATGGCCAACATTTTTCTCCACCCAAAATCTTCTCCAAGAACGAGAGGAGCAGGAAGAGTAAAACAAGAAAGTACAAGAGAGAAAGAGAGTGTGCTGGGAGTGGACTTAAAAAGGACAGGAGTGGTGTGTTGGACAGTATCCGTGTAGAGCACCACTCTTGGTACTGGAGGTCTGTGTTCCTATGCGTTTGGGGGGCCTGGTCCCCTCAGAGGGGTTACTATACTCGTGTGGTGGAGTGCTGGTGGGGCAGGGCATTGTTGCTATGCCCAGCACTTGGTGCAGGCGCAGGGGGGTAAGTGTTGAAGGCATGGAGGGGCTGCATGCCAGTGATGGTGCTGGGGATCATGGAAAGCGCGTTAGATGTCATAAGTGGCACGTCCTCAGGTGCCCGCCGTAGAGCCAGAGTGTAGTCCGGCGGGCACACGGGTGGTCTTAGAGGTTCCAAGTCGCCATGTAGACCACGCGGTGGAAGAGGTGTGCCATGATCGAGCTCCACCCTCTGCTGCTTCATCTGCAAGGACATTAGCTCCTCCTCCTGGCTCAATGCCAGGTCATTATGGGGCGGAGCCCCTACAATGCCAACACCTGGTCCCGCCCCACGTTGAGGTGAGAGGCGCCGGTGGCGGCGTTGCAACAGCTCGTGCCGTTTGTCGCGCTTATAGTACAACGCGGCAAATGCCAGCACATTGAGGAAGAGCAGTGACGCACCCACTGCTACTGTCACGCTCAGCTCCGTCGAATAGTCCCTTGTGTCACTTGGGAATGGGAAGCGTTCAGGAGGGTGTTCAGAACCTTCGAGGTCCGGGTCGGGTGGGTAGGTTGAGATCGTTGGATGGCGAGTAGGCCGTGTGCCGGGGATTTGGGGCTTCCAGCCAGGCCGATGCGTGCTGCCAGGGGGCAATCGCGTGGTTATGGAGCTAATGATCTCCTCATGAAGGGTGTGGAGGTGAGGAACCAGCTCAAGCCAGAAGGCAACTTTGTTGGCACGGTAATTATCCCGGATGCGAGGCTTCAACCCGATGTGTAGGTACTGCTTGTCCTTGGAGCTGAATTTGGTCCAGATAACTTCCTCGAACCGATTGGGCTTAGTATGGATGAACTTGGTATCCTGCGGGACTGGAATGTTCGGATCACTGGAAAAAAAATGTAAACAAAGTAAGAAGAAAATCAAGACAGAACTGTATTCTTTCTCACTTGGTTAACAAATTTGTACAGATCAAACTCTCACCCTGTCTTAGCGAAGTTGGTCCAGTATGTCATCACAACAGCGCTGAGCATGACATCGTTCTTGGAAAAGTTGCAGGGAAATAGATCTGTGGCGCCCACCATGGGTACACCGAACACATACGGGATCTCATCACCATGTGCTGCGTCTGCCCACTCAGGTCGTGCCTCCGTCTGGCAGTGGTGGTGGAAGGTATAAAAATAAACAGGGGACTGGAACTCAGCATGCAGCTTAGCTGTAGCCACTGCTGGCGCCACCCACTGGTGGTCAGTAAAAAGTGCAAGTAGAGTTTTACGCCGCATGTCACCGTTGTCGCGGTCAGCCCAGTCTGTGTACATGAACTTTATAGTCTCCCGCAGTATGTCTTTACCTAAGAAGAGACAGAGAGACCAGACAGAGACAGAGTTGCTTGTCACACAAAGCAGGGCACCTTGACCCAATATAGGAGACAGTGAGACAGAAACACCCAAGGTGAGGGGTAAAATTAAACTGATTACCTTGAACAACCGCTAAAAGAACATGTAGATGTGTATGTCAGTGTTGTCTACAGAAATCTGTGGGACTGTCCTGAATAAAACATTTGGAGTGCATGTAATATGTTTTCCCAGGGCACACTTCACAGATCTACTTTAGCAAAAAAAAAAAAAACATTTAATAGGTAACTCCATTCAGTGCCTAATAAGAAACCCCTACTAAATAATTTCTATCATGACAACTCTCAGAAGATTTTAGCATGTTAATGCATATGACAATGTTAACATATTTGGTCTGGGCAGAATAGATCTGCTTCGCTGCTGCTGCTGCTGTTGGTTATTGCAGTTCTTGTAGATTATTGCTGCAGCTGCTGCAAGGAAGTACAGGAACTTTCTACTGCTAATACATACATTGATACAGGGCTGTGAGTATTTAAAACATACAGCTCCTGCGCAAATAGCATATACAATAACCCTATACAGTTGGGGCTGGGGAAGGTGGAGGGTTTTAGAGGAATTCTAAAAAGGCCGCTGCAAATTGCTCGAGTTGATGCTAACCAGCAAACTCATTGGCTATCTACGCATCATGAACAAATCAGCTTGTGCCAATTAATTTAATGCTGTGAATACCATCAATTACATTAGGAATCCATCAGCCTGCACCATCAGTTTCATGAAATAACTAGATATTCACATGTGTTAAATATTTAAATATAATAAGTGATATATATTTTCAATACACTCATCTCAGTGAATTACATAATTTATTTTGACAATGTGCTGTAGATTCAGTGGCAGGAATGGCTTTGCAAACATCAGCCTTTGTGCAAGTGAGTATGGGTGTATTAGTGATCTCACCATCTGGGTATCCGTAGAGGTTGTCCACAAAATTTGATATGGTATAGTCGAAGGAAGCGGCTGAAATACCATCCTCACCCTCACTGTCATCTACAAATTTCAGCCCTTCACCCTGGTTCACCCCCAACAAGATGTCGTAGTTCAGGAACTCTCCCTAAGGACATTACACAAATGTCACCCATTGTACTCACTTTCGCTAATTAACTGTCATAATTGGTCTCCTGCAGTGTCTAAAAGCATACCTGCTGCATGAGGATCTCAGGGTCATCGGGTACCACGTCACCATCCACCACCGGCCCGAATGCGATGTGGTAGCGAGCAGGTTGAATATCCTGATCCACCAGCTCCCTGAAGCTCTTCCTTCGCAAACAGTCCATCAGATCTGCAGTATCGCTGTAGCTGCAGCCCACCTTCTTGGCCAGGATCTTGGTGTACGTTAAAGGCCGGTAGTTCACTGACCAGCTGGATATGGCGGAGCCACTCTGAGCAATGGCCCTCTGGAACAAACCTGAAACCAGGGCCAGTTACAAGACTGTGACTAAGAAAAGTCAAAGAGCAGGCTATAATGTGAGTGAGTCAATGTGGACAGAGTGTGACCCATGACCATGAGGAAGATAAAGCCTCTGAATATCTTTTATCTTCACAAAAGGAAGGCCAGTGGAACTCATTTCCATAACAATAAATGCTTTCCAGGTTGGTTTCTTAATTTTTAGAACAGAATATTCACTTCAGAATAGAGAAGAAAAGAATATAATCTAGAAAGAGATCAGAATCGAATCTTATTTTCACAACGGAACAGAAGATTAATTTCGGAAAATAACAGACTCTTAACAGATAACAGAACAAAATGGAATCTTAGTAGAACAAACTCTTAACACATTCGTCAGAATCATAATTTTAGAAAAGAACAAAACCAAATTGTATCTTTTTTTTTATTTTAAATCTAGACACTAGGTTTCAGAGACTAACACTTATAATTTTGATCGTACCTTAAATTGTTTTGATGGCAAACATATTTAATCATTTCATGCATTCCCTGGAAATCTGACCCATATGACCTTGGAATTGCTAGTGCCATTCTCTACTGGAGAAGCCAGGAAGCCAGACAACGTGTGGTCTTGTGTACTGGCTACAAAAGTGAGGTGAGGTGCAATGTTTATTTAATCTTTAAAAATATTCAATTAAACAGTGTGCCTTGAAAATTTGGACCAAGACTGTCAATGTCGTCTCAGACTTTTGGACCTTGCTATACATGAAACGGTGCCATCTACAAGTAAAGTTCTGAAACTAGTTTTAATGGTCAAAGAAACATGTTGCTAAACTAAAATGGTGGAAGTCTGCACAGCAGAAAAGCCATGCTGGCTTCAACCAAAAACAGCATGAAACAACAGTCAGGGGCTCCTTTTAATATGTGTTGTAAATAGGGCAGGTAGAAACTCAGATCCATTACTTGAATGAAAGCAACAAAGTGAGCTCAGCAGTGTTTGAAAAGGCTCTGGATAAGCATGAGGAAACCATCTTGGCTTTCAGAACCCTGCTGCACCGTTATGTAAAAGTGTCCCATGGTTTTCATCTGCAGATTCTGTTATTAATTATTAAAACGTTCCCCCACCCCCCAGTCACACACATACACACACTTGCACTATACTCTATTACAAAACCCCCCAGCTCCAGTTCCCTATGAAATCAATTAAGAATCAGCTCAACTGCAGTCCAACACTTCTGCATCACACACACATAGTTGTACATGGTGCTCATTATGAATTTGTCTCACATCCCTCCATTTTTATCACATAGCACTCATTATAAACTGGCATCAAATGCAGACGCACGTGTGATCTTGAGATAGCGGTCTCGCGCGCACACACACACACACACACCGCAAGGCATTTCCAAAAATCAATCTCACTTTTACACAGCCACAAAATATATTAATATTAAAAAGATTAAGAACAGGAATAGTATATTGTACAAATATACAGTGTGTACAGAAAGTATTCAAACCCCTTTAAATTTTCACTTTTTGATATATTGCAGCCATTTGCTAAAATCAAGTTCATAAGTTCATTTTTTCCCTCATTACAGTTTTTGCCTATTGCTTACACACTAAAAGTGAATGCTTACACCAAAGCCTCAATACCTAAACTTCTTGT
>JAUCNO010001260.1:0-11688 GCA_032353835.1 Enteromius viviparus
GAGAGATGGGAGGAAGAGAGGGAGCGTAGGTTGCGTCTGAAGGTAACAGGTAGAGGTGTTGGAGATATAGTGGAAGTCATTTTTGCTACAGATGCTTGGTGAACATCAAAACATTATCTACTGGACTTACATTTTGACCAATGTAATAAACAGTACTAAGTGCAGCACAAATTAGTATAGATGCAAATAAAGAATAAAGAAATTAAGAAGCCACAGTATGTTGGTATTGCGTGACTCCTATAGTTAAGGGCTCCAAGTCCTCATTTATTTCTTGAAGCAAACTAAAAATAACATGGCTTGGCAAACGTTTTGATTTGCATACAAAATGTGTTTTTCTGGCATTCAAAATAAATTAATAAATGTGGAAAATATGTTGAACAATAGCGCAAATGCCAGTAATTTGACAAATGCAAACGTTAGTAAAAAAGCATCATGTGATTAATTTGAATACTCTCCTCCATAACTTGCGTCTGAAAATGAAGCTCCTACAAATGCATATTCATTAAGATGATGCAAAAATAACGGTGTCCAGCCTTTTCTGTGCTGATCTGCCACTACACGCCTTTAGTACAGTACCATATTAAGCTACCTGGTCTCATGGCAAAAACGTACCTTGGTGCACTTTTTAGTGAGATGCAAAATACGTACCAACAAGTACATATCACTGCAGTTACCAAAAGAAATGAACACTAGGGGCAGTAAAACCTTTTATTCCTTTTCACACAAATTAACAGAGTTTCGATAAATAAAGGATAATTTTCATACAATTACTTGAAGAATATTATGTTATGACTTCAAAACAATAACACTATGCTGGTAGATATGAAAACTGATGCTTTTGAATGCTAGCATCACATATATCCAACTTCATATCTATGTATATCAACATGTGCCAGGGTTCACGTATTGATCTTGTTTTAACGCACCACTTAGTGGTCATTTCTCTTTAAAACTGTGGCGAAATGTGCAGTAAGACAAGTAAAAACCATGCATAGGTACATATTTTTATGAGACCAGGTTGACCAAAGGATGGTTTGAGCTGGCACAAGCTGTTTGCAAACTGGCCCTAAGAAACTTAAATTTTAAACACATCATTGCCTTTAATGGCTTTAGTCTACAGTCGATGTATTTTCGAGATCAACCACATATCCGACCACTGAAACTAAATTTCAGCAGTTGATGACCACATAGTACGAAAACAAAAGGAGACAAGATTGCTTAAGAGTGGCTATTGAGAAAAAGCCACTGTTTTTTACAATTTTGAACGACAAATGATTCAAATGATTCATTTCAGTGAGAGGTAACTTGCAGAAAGTCCCAGCACTAACGCAGACTGACAGTCTGTAAGAAACTGAAATTTGTTTCACTGTCTAAAGATATTGCAAGATTGCAATTTAAATTTAAATGCTGAAAAGCCAATTATATTATTGCTGTCAAACAATTAAACACGATTAATTGCATCCAAAAACAAAATAAAGTATGTATATAATAAATATACACAATGCACATAAAATAGGTAATCTTTATATTTTAAAATATTTAGATCTATTTACATATATTTATTTTCCTATAATTCAATATACACACACACACACACACACATATATATATATAGATTTAATGTATAAAATATTTTTCTGAAATGCTAATCTTACGATTCTGCTGTAACATCCAGGCACAAGTGCAACTGGTCTGCTATTTATTGATTGTGTGATTTGAGGCTGTTAAGGGTCAGGGCTGCCAAGTCTCTGAGACTGTGAGTGTGCGTGGGAGGAGGGGGGAGACCAGCCAATGCTTTCGTTTAGTGGCGGAAGACTTGCTAATCTCCTTCACCTGCCCCATGTTCTCATGTGGACCACGAATGAGTTTAATGGGTGGAAAAGTGTTCATTATGGCAGAGGCATCGACTAATGAGCCGTTACTGCTCAGAAGTGTCATTAAGATCCAAAGACAGCATCTGATCTTTGAACTACACTGTAATCACAGCTTTTGTGTACAACTTACAGTGTGTGATAGTGTGTGGCGTTTGTGTGTGTGCTTGGCTGTGTCTTGTGGTGTCCTGCACCTATTATTTTTGAAGAAGTAACAGACTTGGTTTATTTGGTGCTATATATGGTATATATATGGTATATATATATATATATATATATATACAGTATACATACACACACACACACACACGCAACTGAAAGCATAAAAAAAATATATATCTGCATTAAATGTGTTACACCCCGTCTAGGGGTAAAGGCACAACATGAAAGAGTATGAGGACAGAAGTTTTGAGGAAATAGCAAATGGTATTTTAATGAGAACAATGATTGAAACTGTGCCATTTTTTGGGGTGTTTTAGCTTCAGAAGCCAACAAGGCCAAAGCAATAAACAAAAGACAACTCATTTCATCCCTCTAAACTCCTTGATTTAAAAAATAAATAAATAAGGTAAAATAAAAATAAAGGTCCTTTCCAAGCTCCTATAAACAGTTATTTACAGGTATCAGCAGACAAGCCCAAAAGGGAAATCCAGATCAAAGAGAGGTTCGGAAGTACAAACAAATGGTCAAGATAGAGCTAACAAATAACCTCTCTCACAAACGATTAAACACACACACTTTTCTTACAAAAAGACAGACTAACACAGCTTCTTACTACAAAGTTTGGAGCTAGAAAAAAATCAAAAGAGAGCACACACAGCAAATGAGCATGAAGCTGAAACAGGAAGTGAGGCTGGAGTTTATATAGGCTGCCAGGAGTCAGCTGACCCGGGCGGGTGTGGCTTCAATCATTGTCAAATCAATTGGACAACAGGGACAGAGAGAAGACAAAAACTTCCCAAACAAAGAAAACACAAAACTAGAACAAAAAGGAAGTAACAAATTATCTTAATTAATAATAATAATAATAATTAAACATGCTTCACCTACAACAAACATTAAAATAAAAACGTATCAAAATCAAGCAGACATAAAAAAACTACTAAAATTGTCAAAAATACACAATGTTTACAAGACAAAAAATTACACAACATAGTTGAAATATGATGATTATGTAATGTATTTGGAATTACAATAGCACTACAATAAAAAGCATAGGTCTAACAAAAAAACTTTGTTACAATAAATAAAATCAACTTTAACTCAAATGTAAAAAAAACTTATAAAAACATGAAAGCTCTTCAGCTGAAACAAACATTAAAAAGATAGAAAAACAAAAACAGAACAAAAAAAAAAGTGAATGTATTTAAAATGTGTAACATAATGTAACATATATAATATTAAAATAACACTGTCCTGGCTTTTTTTTTTTACATAACACTTCACACAAATCATATATATTTTTTTTTAAATATACATATATTTTTGGTTTTTGATTGATTTAAAAAAAAAAATCATTTAATTAGTTAATTAATTAAATGTAATTAATGAACCCATTTTTTCTTAGTTATTAATGATTATTTTCTTCTTTTTTATTTTTTTTTTCCAAACTCAACCAAGGTATCTTCACTTCTTTCAAAGTCGTCTTTTCCAAAGTTGATGCCTCTGCAACATGGTGTCCGTGCTCTCTCATCTCAACTACCTTCAGTACTCAAGGATACCAAGTTCGAAAGACGCTGACAGTGACGTGAATCTGGCAGAAAGTGAGCCCTCATCACTTGTTTGTCTTTCATAGTGTGCGCGGACTTCAAGGGTAGAGCTGAGACAAGAGGCGAGGTGATCAGAAAAAGAAGAAAAGCGATGCTGAAAAGGGCCCGAGGCGTTGTGTGAGGTCTCCCTCTCTCAGAGACCTGAGAGACTGTCAACACAGAGCCCCACTGGGCTGCCTAACAAAGCTTCCCATCTACCCTCTTCAAAGACACCCCAGCATTTGAATAAGTTCAATCAGGTCCTGCTGCCACAGACTGTAACGTGATGCAGCAGAGTGTCGAGGCCAATTACTCTCAAACCTCCAGCCTCATCCAGCTCAATGCTAGTGGCCCTCAGAAGACGGTCAGCGGCAACAGCGGGAAGGGCCGAGTGCTGGCTGCGAAAAGGACAGGTAAGAAGGTTTTGTTCTCCAAGAGAGGAGGCGTATCACTTGACAACTACGATCAAAGGACGAATCAAAAGACGGGGAACTGAGAGCCTATGTAGGAGGGTTCTGAATGCAAAGTGGCTCCCATCATAGAATATTCTGTGAAAAGATGTTTCAAGGATGTCCTCTTGGGCTGACTTTTATTTGATACAGCATCAGTCTTTACAAAATTACTCTCGCCCAGAAGTTCGATTTTTTTCAAATGTTCCAAGAACCTTAAGATGCTTTGGAACCTATTTGGGAGAAAATAACCCCATATTCCAATTTGGTTTGAAGCCAATAGAGGAAAAATTGACTTCTGGGCCTCTGCCAGCAGTCAATACATAACATTAAAGTTACATTAAACCCACATCAATGGTCTAAAGATGAATCAGTGGCTAGTTTTAGACTGCTTGACTGATGAAGTTAAGACTCACATTAAACAACAGCACATAAAGATCTAACGTGATGCGCAGCAAAGAGAGTGTTATTGCGTTGTCTCAGAGCCGTTAAGCCATAATCCAGCGGTTATTTGACACTGTGAGCGGGAGCTGCGCTCCACAGATCGGTATAAATCTTCTGCCAAGCCTGCTGCTATCCAAGTGCCATTGGAATTGATTGGCTGAATTATTGATGACCGTGAAAGGCTGTGTTTAGATGGCTTAGTAATTACTGCTATCTGTATTAAGAATTAAACATAGCTCTGCCTAGTGTCATTAGCTAAAATTGTTCTATGGAAGTTGATTACTTCACAGTAAACACAAACGGTTTTAGGTCGACATGAAACAGCATCTGCAACCTATTTTCCTTGTGTAACGTAACATACGTAAGGATTTTCACTGACAAAAAAGCCTAAACACAGTGCCAAAATTATATTTCAGGGTAAAGTTTTATTTTTTTTACATTAATTATTAATTCATAAAAAATAAATGTAATCAAATATCACATGTATTATTTAATTTATTAAACGTTTAAAATTTATAGAAAAGGCACAAGATTTATTAATGTATTTTTAAATAAACAGGTTAAAAACATTTCATCATTCATTCATTCATTATTTATTTTTTCTGTTTGCTGACATTTTAACTTTTATTTAACAATAAATGTAATTAATTCAAGTAAAAAAAAATAAAAAGAGAAACATTTTATTTTTGGCTTTGGACAAAATGTGCACTGATGAAAACTGCACAGACATTGCACAGAGCAGTTTGAAACTCTATTGTCTTCTGACTATTGACTTTTTTCGCTCTTGAAACATAAAATATAATATAACTTCAAGGAAGGACTCATTTCCAAGAACAAGAAAATAGATTGACCTTATCTGAATTAAAGTTTGCAAATGCGCAAGGTCTTTTGCACAGGATGAGCATTTACGTGAATTCCTATTTATGTTAATGTGAACGTGGTATTTATGTGAATACCAAACCACATCATCCACAGCTTTCTCAGCTTTAACCACCGACAATCACAGGACATCTTTTAGCAGGCTGCAGTTCCCTGCTCATGTTAAAAAGATTAGATGGCAGATGAGTACACATCCCAGACACAGTTATGTCAAAGGAGGCAAACAACATCGAGGGGAAAAAAAATATCAATCAGTTGTGTATCACAGACTGTCTGGAATATTTTATTGGGTTTGTGTATAAATGACTCCCACAGCCTCAATTCTAGCATACCGCTGTGTCTAAACTGCAAGCAAGCAATGTGACAACGAAATTGCTCCCATTTTAATCAACAATGGCGCCTACGTCACAATGCTTGCAGCTTGATTATAATGGGAATGTTATAGGCTGTGTACCAGTCCGTATACTTTTACTATGTACTGAAAGTACAGTATGTGTATTGTCGTTATGGGAAAGTACACACTTTTCAGTAAAAATGCCCATTCATACCAAGTAAGACGCATGATACCAATGCAGGACAACAATCTGTTTGTTATCAGCATGCTGCAGTTCTGTCATCTGTCACTTTAAAAGTTCGAGTTCTTTAAAGCAAGATGAATTCTGACTGTTAATATTTTTTTTATCATTCATCATCTGGAAAAAATCATCTCGAAAGTAATTCCAGTGATATCATTCATCTGTGTTGTTATAGCTGACACGAAGACTCTGCTATTCTTTTACATTAAGAAAGATTTTTTCTTAACTAGATCTTTTTGTTATTGTCCAGGACGTAAAGCCTTAAAGTGTTACTCCATCCAAAAATAGAACATTTTGTTAATAATCACTGTTTGCTAACACAAAAGTATGGATATTGGATATTCAGTGGATATTCTCCAAAATGGCATAGTGGTGATGTTATGGTGCCGAATTGTTGAATAATGTCATTATTTTTGTTTCCTTTTTGTACAAAAAAATCTGTCATCACTTCATAACATTACAAATGGCAGGTGGAATATTCTGATGATTTCTTTGATAGGGCTGGGAATCGATTCCAAAAAGAATAGTTTCCGAGGTGCTGGGATTCGAGAGTCGATTAAATCAATGGAAATTGACTCCTCAGAGCCCTTTTAAGTTCAAAAAATTTTTTCCAGAATGCAACTAAAATGAAAGGCTGCATCATACGACTGTTGTACATCACAGCAAAACATAAACCTTAACCCATCTACCGAATATACCCCCAAAATCATTTTACACACTTTTATACTTCTAGTGTATCCTGTGCCCGCCCATACTTCCTTTGATGCTACATTCATTTCGCAAACAGAGTTAGTCATGGCAAAGCTGCCATTAGAGCATTTCAGTTCCCAAAAAAGTGTGAACCAATGAGAAACAAGCTCCCCTGACTGAGGCGGGTGTAACGCGTTGACGTAGCAGTTCTGCAACCAACAGAACATGGCATTTACCGAGCAGCAACAATCATTCGATTCTGCTGTTGCAGCTGTTTTGAGAAATTTTCATGACAGGTTTTCTTTGAAAACGGAGCAGAAGTAATTAAAGTAAGTAAAGACATTTCCCTACTGCTTTATTGAAGCTAGCTACAATTGGTTATGGTGGCTTCAGGTTCCGTCGCTATACGTAATCGGAATGAGTGGTCTGATTGGTTGTAGATTCGTCCAGTAGTATACAGAGGCATCTGATGGACGCAGGTGAAGCCTGCCTCCCAGAAGGCGGGAAGTAAGGTAGCTTTGCCAGACTAAGCTCCTATGAGCTTAATAGTCGCTGAAGCCAGGCTACCTTTAACCCTCAGTGGATGGTAAGTAAATAAAATTGTACAATTCATGTGAATTTATGAACTACTATGAGATTGTATGGGAACTCCCGCATATAATAACAGCACTGACGACCCACTTTTATTGTGTCTATAATCATTCCTCTGAAATTTTGTTAATTAAAGTTAATTAAGCTAAATCACAGATCACCTGCAGTGGGTATAAAAATATGAAAACGTGTCCTTTTCATTCTGAGATCTGAGGTGTCATTTACATTTGCTAAAATCATCCCTTCCACTTCTTAGATACCAACACCGCAAACATCCATTGTTTCCCTTTGAATTTATAATTATACGATTAGCGTCCACATCACAAACTGAAAAGCGTGTTTCAAAAACGCAAATAGCTCAAAGCAAACATCCTCGAGAGGTACGCGGCAGCGCGTGAATCACAATTCAGGGATTCTGCATTAGCTGGTGGCGAAAGTGTAAAAACTGCTGATATAAAGACTGGTGCAGAATTAGGAACCTAATTAGGGTAATCTGTTTCTTCAAATAGGACAGATTTGATGAAGGGCTGGTAGATGCAGAGAAAGAAAAAGCAAGTGAGGTGAGGGGGTAATGCGAACAGGGAAATGTAGGAACGCTTAGGCCCTGGTAAGAAAACAGTGCTAACCCGCAAGGCCCATCGACAGCGCGTTCTTTCTTCCCCAGAGTTCATTAATTAGTTAATTAGTTAATTAGTCTGAGCAGATGGCTGTGGTACACAAATCAGCAGCTCCGAGGGCCAGCTGGGCAGAGGCAGAGATGGAAGGTGAGGGCGGCTCAGATCTGAAGAGAACTTGCACATTGGCAGAGCGCTAATGCTAACGCAGCTAGCCTGCCGCAGTACACAGCGCACATGTGTACTAGCACTCTCAGCTCACTCTGGCCTTCTGCCACCTCTTTCTCGGAGCATGTGTGAGGAATTTCAGATAACCACACGTGTGTATGAGCCTGTGGAAACACACAGGAACCTAAACGCGTGGGTCAGAATCCAGAAAGCTACTCTGTGTGTGTGTGCCGCATTAGCATCGGTTTGAATGAATTCTCTGCCTCACTGCAGATTTAAAAAGGCGCTTCTGAAGGTTATTTTTAGCATGTTCACATATCTCCCTTCTGTCTCTACACTTTCACTTGTTCTGTCTCTCTCTCCACCTCTCCCCCTTTCTCTGGCCCCTTTTCCTTTTATCTGTTATTCGTTGTGTTAAGGTGCAAATGTATATAGCTCATACATTTCTGGCTTGTGTCGCATGGGAGCTGGATAAAGGGTCCGGTTTTAAGCTAAACCTGCCTTTATGATGTCGAACACTGTTCTGTCTCTTTTTTTACTTCCTTTGTACATTTTTTTTGTGTGCGTTGCTTCATCCAATCCAATCATCCAATGGGGATGGAATGGTAAGACACAAGCGCGTAATCCTCTTCACCGCTATAGAAAAACCTCTTTAAGCAGAATAGAGAGAAAGAGAGAGAGACAGATAATACACTGAAAGGTTACTCTTATTCATCCATGTTCCAAAATTCCTCACCCATGCTAATAATCATCCTTTTTCATCCTTTCAACGCAGCATGCATGTATTTGTGTTTTCGTACAGTGTGGGCTATTTAACATACTCGCTGCATTCACAAATTCTTTTTTGCATTAATATCTGCTGCCAAATATCAGTTGCCAAAATGTGCAGTACAGATACAGTACAGATGATATGTGGCATGTAAACCTGTTTTATTGACATATTTGCTAAATGAAACTAAATGAAAACTTTCACACAGTAACACAGTGTATGCGGTAATGATGTTAATGCATTTTCATTGGCTCAAATAAATTTAGCTAAATGATTCTTCCTCGTGTCATGACAAGTGTGAGAGATTTCAGCATCAATATGTGTATTTATTATTACAAATTTGTATTTTTGATTCATCTCTGCAAATCTGATTTAAAGCCTTTTTTCAATTTAGTGATTTTAGTTTAGTAAATTTAAAAAAAAATGTAAAACACTTTTATTGACATTATATATAATATAATTAGTGCTGAAAAATGATTAATTGCGATTAATCACATCCAAAATAAAATATTTTATTTAAATAATATGCGTTTGTACAGTTTATTAATTATGTACATATTAAAACACACACATACAGTATATATTGCAAGTATTTACATGTAAATGCATTTATATATTTGTTTTTTTACATTTTAAATATTATATATAAATATATTTAATATATAAACATAAGATATTGTAATTATATATAATATATATATATGCGTGTGTGTGTGTGTGTGTTTGTATTTATATATACATAATAAATATACACAGTAAACACAAATATACTATGCGGGTGGAAACTCGCGATTAATCGTTTCACAGCACTAAATTGTAATATAATATTAATTTTTTTTTGTTAAAAACACACTGGTATTTAATTTGATCAAACACGAATGTGATATGTATTTTACATTTAATTTTAAAGAATTTTAAAGCAACTTTGCTATTTCGGTTATTTCGTTTTATTAATTGGTTATATTAAAAATAATTAATTAATTATTTTTTTAAAGATATACTGACGATTGCTGTTGATGACCATAGCAACATCTTTTGGAAGAGAAAAAAAAATATTTTGTGTGTGTTAAACATGAGACTTAAATGTATACAGTTAGAAAATACGAAGGTCATTAAATGATAACAAAATGTTCATTGTTAGGTGACTATTCTTTTAAACATGCAACAGTAAGGACATAAAAATGTAGCATATTGTTGAAAATTAAATACACAGCTAACAAATATTTTAAACACTTTTCAGTGTTTTCTATTTCTTCTTTTTCATGGCTTCATGGCACTCAGCGCATGAAATAAACACACTTGAAAACAAACACACACACACACACACACACACACACACAGGCCAAAACTACTTCACTTACAACTTTGACTGTGATTCTCTCAGATCACTTCATCTCCTCAGGGAACTGTTTCATTTACCTTCTTAGTCTGTTTAGATTTATATTCAATCTATTATTCTTGAAGCTAAACTCACCCTGGCCTTCTGCATTCATTATGCGTTCATGGAAAAACTGAGGCGTCTCGACTACAAACCCATCTCTGTACAAAAACAGCCCAAACATGGTTCTCTCAAACCAAGCGTGAAACATTCCTTGTGAATCTTTGATATGACACCTAAACCAAACTGAAAACGTAAGTGTACTGTAATGCTGTTACTAACAGCTAGCAAATGCAGTCATAATTGGGTCTTTTTTACAGTTTAGTGCCACTGAAAGTGTAATATAGGCTTTTACTTCTTCCCGATTGGGTTATTGTAATTCGTATATCCTAAAATCACTTCAATATCTTTAAATTGACAGAGAGCAGTACTCCACTTCTAAAGTTTCGGCTGTTTCTTCTTCCTGATTAAATTACTTTAATTCTATTCCATATGAGGTCACTTAATGTGTTAAAGTTGAAGTAGAGCAGACCACCAAGTCTAGATGCTAATGACTCAAAAATACTCCACAAATGAAGAGAATAAATCAATATTCGTCTAAAATCTCTCTGATGGCTTCATATAATTCAAAAAATAGATTTTACAATTCAATAACTGAGCTTTATACAGTTGAACAGACACTAGAACTTCCTCCTTTTCTTTTCATCATCACCTTTTCATCTTTCTTTAGGTCATCTGAAGAAAGTCAGCTTTATAGATGAAAAACTAATCCAATAATTTAGGAAGTAACTAAGAATTATGTGCTTTATAAAACTCCAGTAGTCATTTTTAATTTGCTGTATTGTTCTTTGAAACAACTATATATAATAATTAATGTTGTCAAACAATTAATCACGATTATATAAATGCATGTGTTTGTATTTACATTTACATAATAAATATACACAGTACACATATTACATACATTATGTAAACAAAAACATTTATTTTGGATTCATTTAATCACTTGAAAATGCTATAATAATTCATATTTGTGACCCTGGACCACAAAATCAGTATCATGGGTATATTTGTAGCAATAGCTAACTATACACTGGGTCAAAATAATCTAGATATTTTTATTTTATGCCAGAAGCATTAGGATATTAAAAAGGCACAATATGTAAGTTTTCGCCAAGCTTTCTCCCTTTCAGAAACGCCACACCGAAATTTGTTCTCGCTTTAATTCATTGACTGTAATCCTAATCCATGATATGGAAATGCATAGTAAATAACTACCACTTCCGCATTTGTCCACGTGTGTTGTTGCAGTATTCATAGACAGAAACTGAGGATAGCGTGGATATCGCGTCATTGATAGGCGCCACTTTTACATATTGTGCCTTTAAGTAAAAGTTCAGTAAATTTTTACTATAAATATTTCAAAATGTAATTTTTAATGATGATTAAGCAATTAATCGTATTTCAGGAGGAGCACGCACGAACGATCGCAGCTGCCACCAATCTTCTATT
>JAUCNO010001261.1:16398-36437 GCA_032353835.1 Enteromius viviparus
TATTGCTGTAAACTTGAGATTTCACATCTTTCCTCACTTTCTCTCTTCCTGCAACTCGTACGAATGTGTATTAGTTTTTGTGTTTCTTAGGTTTATCCAATAAAGCCGTATTTATAATTGAGAATAATTATATTTTGCTACAGACTATACTTGTATATATTGGCAATAAAAAGTGCATTTTCTCAAGTTTACAGTAATATTTATTCTGTTAACATTATGGATGTAACTATATTGTTAATACCGTCGTAGCGAAATCTCAAATTTTTTCAATAATACCGTGGTCTCATGACTCAATAAAACGATAGGTTTTCTGAGAAAAGTTTGCTCAGGCGAATGTAGCGAACGGGAGGTAGCAGGAACTACAATTCCCATCAGCCGAAGCGTGCCCATCATTCTTTGCGGTCTGTTGTCGGTACAGATCAGTGTTGCCATACAATAATCGCTATATTTAGCGATTATTCAGACCCCCTTGGCAACATTTTTCCCTAAAAGAGACTAGCGACAAATCTAGAGACTAACGGTGCTGGCGCGAGCGCTTGTTTTCTCTGCGTGCACACACCTCTCTCTGCACCTGTTCGGTTCAGTGCGCGGCTGAGAGGAGCAGGGCTTTCAATTAAAATAGATATTATATATGTTGCTTCTAACTCTATTTTACATGCAAATAGAGCTAAAATCACAGCAATTGTCAGCCATTGTCTATATCCTATGTGTACTTGCTTTCATTATTATGAATTATAAATATAATTATGTAATTATAAACGATTATAAATAAGGAATTTAATCTAGATTAACATCTTGTAAGGTAGAGCTAGTTCAGTAGGCCTTATAATGGTGTGCATTTCAGTCACTATTTCATTTTCATTCCGTTTTTCTGAAAACAGAAACCATTAAATATATCAGTAAAAACAGTTATATTGAAAATTAGGCTGCATTAAATAACATATGACGTCATCAGTGACAGGTTAAATCAGATGAATGGAAGGTTTAATAATTTTATATTAAAATTGAAAAATTCAAGTTCCTGTTTCAAAGTTTACAGCTAGATGGCTAATTTGTGTGCCATTGATATCTTCAGTGTTCATGTAAACTGTTTAATAAACACTTCTGGCACTTTTTTTGAGTCTCTTCATTAATTTAGTTTTTCCTGTTTCAATAAATACAGCACTGTGCCATTCATACCAAGGTATTACCGTACCGTGAAGTTTTGATACCGTTACATCCCTAATTATTATACTTTTGTATACATTTTTCCATATGGTCAAAACAATTATTTTCAAGAACTTTCAATCTAATTTTTCTAAAAAATAAATGTAATAAATAATAGTATTTTTGTCCCTAAATCTTTTACTTGTTGTCACCACACAATGTCAATTCTGCTAACATTTTTTTCAACTATTAATAAGCAATTTACTAATTATTTCACATTTAAATTTTTTTTATTTTCTTAGGATAGTTGTATCACTCTGAAACTCTGAAAATGAATTTTATTCCAAAAATTGAAGTTATGCTTGCATGGTTTCATTTAATATATTAAATTTAATCAAGATTGTGATAATTTTGCTTGATAATTTTCTTCACCTCAATTTTGGTCAAAGAGGGTATTATTAGGGTATTATGGTCATTAGATGATCCTCCTCTTCTTCTAGCCTTAATATCAAAATGTCCAAAATTATAAAATTTTCCTTTAAATAATCTAAAATAGCATTAATCATTTTTATTGAATCTTCTTTTTTCCATAAAACAATACTATTGTATGTTTGACGTCCCCACCCCCCAATTTCATCATAAGTAGTGCATTTGGATATTTGAGGCTTATGTGTGACAGCAATGATACAGAGCAGAATAACATATTGGATTGCAATATCACTGCAGCCAGATAAATGTGTGCATTTAAAGACAAATATGTCATCTAATAAGCATCCATGTGTTAGGTGCATATGTGCTACTTTTTGAGCTATTTCTGGTACTTTCAGGCCTCCGGTCTTTATTTTTTTCCCTGTGATGTTTCTACCTCTCCATTCCTCTCTCCTTCCACACCTTGCCCGTTCTTCCATTTCGAGTACGGCTGGTTGCCATGGAAACCTCCTCCCCCACCCCCACTCGCCCACTCCCAGCTGCTCCTGCTGCAGTATCTAAGATTCGTTGTTGTTGCCTGGCAACAAGTCACACAGTGTTTCCTAGCAACAGGACCACCGGAGGGGTCTGCCAATCCTGAACCTCTGTGCATCTCCAACCCCCGCATCCCCCCTCGTCTGTCCAGCATCATTCTCATTCAATCATCCCTTTCCTCCTCTATTACTCGCCGTCTCTCTGCATCCCACATGCTTTATCTTTTAAATGACTCTCAGTATAGCACCCTCATATATCTCTCATATTCATCTGTGTCTCATTTTCCTGCTTGGCCTCTTTTCCTTTCCTCCTGTACCCATGACCTCAAATGCATTGTAATTTCTAAACACTAAACCAGCGCTTATACAAAACACCTGCGTTGCCTCAATAATACATTAGCCTGCTAATAATCACTATTTAGCTGAACAGCTAGACTGGGTTTCAGAAGTCTATCAGATTTGCAGTGTGTAGCTTGTCCTTCTGCTTCACCTGTCTGCAGGTTGCTAATAAGGAATCAATCGACTTCTCTTTCTCCTCTCCTCTTGCTCTGTGCGTCTCTCGATCTGTCCCATTTACTCTATCCATTTTTCCTACTGTCTGCTGTCATTCCAGTTCAGCTCTGCTCTATCAGCCTGTCAATATCTCCACCGTCCACCACCCAGGAGACCTACCACTCTTGCTTCATTCCTCTAATGGCACATTAGATTGATCGCCCTCTGTCTATCAGCCTGATCTTTGAGGAGAAGCATATCTCTGTAATGCAAATTCAATAACCCCAAACAGGCCTTGTGCATCAAAATATTTAGATACTTTGGTTCTGGACTTCAGCAGGCAAATGAGAGTTGTAATTTGAGCACAATGGACCCGCACACACTAGAGGTAAATTGGGTTGTCAATTTACCTTTTAATGCTTAATCCTGTTCTGTACACACAGTTCAGTAAATTACTGCTTTCTACAACTGAATTAACTCCTAAAAAATCAGGTAGTGGCAAAAGGCATTTACAGAAATTCTACTGGGGTGCATTTCCCAAAAGCATTGTTACTCAGCTTCTGTGGTTACAAGCAAAGATCAACGATTCAGTATTACCCAAAACCATATTCGAAACAAATTGTCATTGTGAACCTGTGTGGTTGGAAATGTGGTTAGACCTGTGATTCCTGTGTTAGAAGCATATATTCTTCTTAGAATGGTATGTGGTCTTAAACAAATAACAGTAAACTGCACAATAAGCAAGCTAACATGAAGTACAGTCTGTAGATTTTAAATATGACACATTTAAAAATATATATTTTAAAGTAAAATTTAGAATGTATTTAATAAGTGTTGTTTTTGAAGAGTGCATATATGAATAAATGGGCAACTATCATGTAACTGTGATGAATAAAAAAGAACAAAAACAGTGTAGTCACCAGCTGCAGTGTTTTATGAATTTGTAGAACTTATTTTGCATGTCATTATTAAAGGAATAGTTCACCCAGAAATGTAAATTTTGTCATTAATTATTCACCCTCACGTTCTTCCATACGTCTAAGAACTTTCATCTCAGAACATAAATTAAGCTATTTTAATTGAAACCCAGACCTTTCTGACCCTAAATAGACAGCAATGCAACTGCCATGTTCAAAGCCCAGAAAGTTAGTAAGGACATTGTTAAAATAGTCTATTTGACATTTACAACTATATATGAGGTACAACTATAATGTTATGAATCTATAAGAATACTTTTTGTGTGCAAAAAAACAAAAATACCAACATTAATCAGTATATTTTTTTCTCTTCAATGTCAGTGTCTTTAGTAGACAGTAGAACACAGATGCGCTGTGCTTTATTTACAAGCAAAAGAAGATAAGTGCTGCACATAAAACAGTTTTCGTAACATGTAACAAATTTTGACAGGGAAGATGATTTACAGTAAAGTAAACTAGGAAAGATAATTTATGGTTCTTTAATAAATTGGTGGTGGAGACCAAACCAATCTCATGAATGTGCGTATAAATAGTTTGCCAAATAAAAATGAACACTTGTGGTATAGATACGCAAAAATTGACACTTTTATGGTATGCAATGGGTAGGATTAGGGTTGTGGGGTTATATGTATGTGAAAACCTGTGTATCATATGCATGCAAAATCTGTGTATGTGCACGCCAAACACGTATGTGCGATATACAGCAAAATCCATTTTTTCGTATCAATAACTAGAGTTGTCGATTTTATTTTGGCATACTATTTAAATACACATTCATGAGATCGGGCTATGGAGACAGACACAAAAAAGAAGACATTGTTGAATTAAGTCATTATTTTTGCTTTCTTTGGACACAAAAAATCTTCTTGTAGCTTCACAACATTACAGTGGAACCGCTGATGTCACATGGACTATTTTAACAGTGCCCTGTCTTTCTGGGCCATAAACATTTCGGTTGCATTACTGTTTATGCAGGGTCTGAAAGCTCTTATTTTATAACACATATCACACTTTGTGTACCAAAGATGAACAAAGGTCTTACAGGTTTGGAATGGCATCTCCATCTTGGAAAAAAACTGCATACCAAAATATCTCTACTTGCACTTGAATTGCTTTGTGGTCCAAGAAAAGCCCAAAGATGCTTTAGGGAATTCAATCTCATATTTAAACATGGTCGTCACTCCTGAAATCCTGTCAGGTAAGGACTGGCCTTTGATACATCAGTACACATTAATAAAGAATGCACCTCTATGGAAGAAGATAAGGAAAATATGCTAGTAGATATATAAAAATGACATTGACAGCAAGTCATGGTCTGGTTTGCTATTTGCAGGAAGTCTGAAAAAATTAAAGGCAAAGCTCGAGCCAGACTTGCAGACTCGTTCCCTGTCATTTTGGATTCAGGGAACAGTATTGAAACACAAAGAGACAACGCAAAGTACATCTTGTGCTTGGATTGAGGATCTTTCAGGGCATGCATGAATGTAAAAGAGCAAGAAGAGGACAGAGAGAGAGCTGACATTTTTGGATGAATAAACCTAATCTGCTTTAAACAGGTTGTTTTAAACATGCATGATTCAATGTCGCTTTGAATCAGCTTTGATTTGGGTCAAAAGTTTCAGTCGGTCTTGATTTCTACCTAAGATTCATTACATGAAAACCAGAATCACCATATATATTAGCAACATTTATTAAAACAGATGTAATAGGTTGATGAACATGATAATTTGCTAGAGAGAAAATTACTAGATTAGCAAAAGCATGAAGTTTTGCGAAAAGATGATGGAGTCGTTGGTTTCGGATGATTAAAATTTAATTACACTGCAGACGTCTTTAAGATGTGACCTTACCTGCTGCACTGGAGACTGTGGGCCAGTTCTGGACGAGCATGCCTTGCGCTCCCTGCATTACAGCTGATGCCTCCTCCATATGCACAGAACTAAAAGGAAAACAATTAGCATGTCATTAATCTTGAAATATCACGCATCCAGTTTTTGTATTTTTGAGTACTATTAAAAATACAGAGAAAACATTAGTTAAAATTGATAAAACAAAAATAATCACATTATAATACAGCTTCACTTTTTAAAACAGTTATGTGTCGAGGGCTGCTGTGTTCGCACGGTACCTTTCAAAAGTATTCATTCATTTTTTTTATATTTTGTTATGTTGCTGCCTTAAGTTAAGCTACTTTCAATTTCTGTTTTCCACATCAATTTACACTCCATGAACCATAACTGCACGGCAAAAAACAGGTTTTTAAAATCTTTGCAAATTTATTAAAAATAAAACACTAAAATTATTTAATTGCATAAGTATTCATACCTTGGACAGTTGATATTTAGCTTAGGAGCTCATTCATATTGCTTGTAGGTGTTACTAAACTTGAGATGAAGTGAACTTATGGCAAATTCAACTGTATGGATAGGATTTGGAAAGGCACACACATCGAAATAAAAGGTCTAACAGCTGATAATGCATATCAGAGCAATGCATATAAAAAAAAACTGCCTGAAGAACTGAGAAACAGGTTTGAGCCAAGCCACACATCTGTGGAAGAAAAAAAAAATCTTCACTGAAAGGTCACAGAAACATATAATCACTGGTAACCTTAATAGAAAAAGTTTGAAACAACCAGGACTCTTCCTAGATCTAACCTCCTGGCCAAACTGAGCAGCTGATGGAGAAGGGCTTTGGTTAGTGTGGTGACCAAGAATCTAATGGCCACTCTAACTGAGCTCCACGAGCATATGTGGAGATTGAAGAAATCTACAGAAGGACAACCATCCCTGCAACACTTAATCAATTTGGGCTTCATGGTTGAGTGGCAAGACTCAATCGTCTCTTTAGTTAAGACACATGAAAGCACACTTGGAATGGTAGCAGCCTCATGCTGTGGCAGTGCAGTGCAGCAAAATATAGAGATAGCCTTAAAGAAAACCTGGTCTAGAGCATTTAGAAACTGGGCAGAAGGTTCACCATCCAACAGGACAACCTAAACACACAGCAAGAGTGGCTTATAGACAACTCTGTGAATGTCCTTGAGTGGCCCAGCCAAATCCTTGGATTAAACCCAATCAGAAATTTCTGGAGAAACCTGAACATGTGCATCTGCACCCATCCAACCCGACAGAGCTTGAGAGCTGAAGAGGTAAGGAGAGGAGTGGCGGCAAACTGACAAAGAGAGGAGAGGAGTGGCGGCTAACTGACAAATTGCTGATGAAGAAAGCTCGTCACAAATAGAGTTGAGAATGTAAAGATGCTTTAGCTAAATATTTAGTTAAGGGTATGATTTTACAAAAATGTTAAAAAACTCTTTTTTTTTTCTTTTTTGGGAGGTTTGCTATACGTATGTGGTGTATGAAGTGGTGTATGATTGTAGTGTAGATTGATGTGGAGAAAAAAAAACCAAAACAATGTGAAAAAAATTAAGGGGTATGAATACTTTCGCAAGACACTGTATGTATTTATTTTAGCTTTGGTCTGAAGGTGATGGTGAAGGTACATGTGACAGTGTGCTAGACTATCTGTGATCTAATGTGTCTGTGCATGAGGTGATGTGTGTGCGGCGTGTGAGTTGTCATGATGGTGTCATGATGTTTTAACTCCTTCAGACACGTTGACAGTAAAGCACACTGAAAGACTGTCAACATATATACAGGAAAGAAGGCAGAAAGGTACACAAGATGATGCAACAATCACCTCTTTTAAGTAAATTTTAAATGTGTTTTAACATCCACAAGATTACTTGTTTTACTTCAGTGTCAAGTCATTAGATGAGGTGTTTAGATTTTTATAGTAGATATAAAATACCGTTCAAAAGTTCATTGAGTTCATTTAGATTTTTTTTTGTTCATGTTTTTTAAAGGAAGCCTATTATACTTTCTAAGGCTGCATTTACGTGATGAAAAAGTAATATTGTGAATCATTGATGCACATAACACTTTTCTATTTTAATATATATACATAAAAAAAATACTGCAGTTTTCAGTATGATCCTTAAAAAAAATCATTCTAATATGTGATTTGGTGCTCAAAATAATAATTATTAATGTTGAAAACAGTTGTCTATTATTTAATCGTATTTGTGATCAATTGAATAATTTGCATAATTGCATAATGTCAAAAAAATGTATGTGAGAAATATAAATTATCTGGAACAATATAAATGCATTTCCTGTCAATTTAATGTATTCTTTCTAATAAATAAATAAATACATACACAAAAAAAAGAGAAAAGAAAACAAAAAAAAACTATGAATACTGACTGATTTTCTGCAATGTAGAAATTACAAAAATGAAAGATGATATAAAAATGAAAGTGTTCATCAAAGAGAAAAATGTGGATTTTTATGGAAATATATCTACTCTTGCAAAGGCCTATTTTATAATCTGATTTCCTCCAATACATTGTTCGGATTCTTTACCATCTTTATCTTCCCTTCATTCCTCTCTCTATTATTCTCTCTCAGACTGTCATCAAGCCATGCACAGCATAAGCCTGGGAATTTGTGGTAGACAGTTGAAGATGTAGTATGTACTTAAAATTTCAACAAATACCACGCTGCACCCTAGAGCTGCGGGTATGCATTAAAAAGCATTACGTTGAAGGGACATTTAATTTCTTACATACACTTTCCAGCGACAGCCTTTGGCTTTCAGCATGGATCGGTGTGTTTATCACCATGGAAACCACAATCAGACAAGCACCCACAAAAAAGAGCAAGACTGTGAATTTTGCCACAGAACTCCTATACATCCATTATAAATGTACAGACATGAGGAGCAGAAAGGAAGTGGGTATAGCAGGGCATCTGCAATGCAGCATAGGGTGTGCCCAGCCTGCTACAGCTCCCATAACTCTCATCCAGTGTGTGTGTGTTAGCATGATGGATCTTTCTAATTCCCTTAAAGCTGAAATGCGCCCGTGCCTTGTGGCAGAGAGAATCAGTAACTTTCTTGCCTAAGGAGAGGCTTGTCGATTGAGGGGTTAGGATTTAAAGCCACTGGAGAGGAAGTTTAGATAATGGAGTCTAAACAAAGAGTAATAATAATAATAATAATAATAATAATAATGATAATAATGTGACATATTTGCATACAAAAAAGAAGCTTTTCTGAAGTCAAATCACAATAATTCAAATAATCACTTTAAGTATATGCAATGCAGTGATATGTACTTATTGGTATGTATTTCATGTCATGTGTTTCATTTCACGTGCACCTTGGTGCATTTTTAAGCAACATGAAATACGTACCAATACAGTACATATCCCCGCAGTTTCCAAAAGGAATAAACTTTAAACGCAGTAAAACTTAATTAGGAAAGTGCAACTACAGTTCGACAAAACAGTTCAAATTAACAGTTCACATTAACTTTTAGCAACAGTCCATGGATATTTAAATTTTCAATCGCCGTAATACATATAATCAACATCAAAAATGCCAGGGTTCACGTATTGTATCTGTTTTAGCACCACACAGTGGACATTTCTCTTTTAAACTGCGGAGAAACCTGCGGTAAGGCACGTAAAAATGTTGTTTCACAAGAAGTGCACATGAAACATGGTTGGCAATACATCCTCGTTTAAAATTGTTGGTATATATTTGTTTTTGAAATAAATCTCTTAAGCTCACCACCAAGACTGCATTTATTTGATACAAATACAGTAAAAAGTGTTATTCACATTTAAAATAGCTGTTAATAACATAATTATTTTTGGCAAAATTTTGATGATCTTCAGAAATCATTCTGATATGCTGATTTGATGGTCAAGAAGTATTTCTACTTAACAGCAGAACAGAAATATTTGAAATACAAGTACTTTCCAAAATGATAAATGTGTTTACTGTCACTTTTGATTAATGTAGTTCATTCAATTTAATGGACAATATTAAAACTCTTTGATTTATTGGTATTCAGTTTTCCACAATCACTGTTTTTTTTCTATTTCAACACACACACAAACATATTAATCATATAAATATGGCTTTTACCTTTATCTACTGCTCACTTTAAAAACAAACAATTTAATAACTAAACATTGTAGAAAATTCTCTTAGAATGTCTCAAAATATGATTATAAAAAATTATAATGTTGTGATCAAATTATCTCGATTCAATTTCGTTCGGTTCAAAATTGACCATGACCATGGTCATCTGACCAAATTAATACTGAATTTAGTATTGGTGCATATCTAGATGTAAATTGTTTTGTATGCAAATATGTACTATGTTTATATGGTGCTCTAAGTGGCTCAGTAAAATTCCATCTAATTTATCCCCTGTGTATAATGTCCCCTGTGCCTCTTTGCACCAGCCTTCAGTCCCAGAAAACCACATAAAAAACGCATACACACGCACACAAAAGCATCCCCGGAGAGGAGTCCACAGGGTAGTACAACATTATCACATAAAACAGACAGTCATTCACCCTTTGGAAACTGTATGTGTGCAGTGGATAGAAGAGGGGGCCTTGTTGTCTCCAGATGTAATGTGTGTGTAAAAGAGTTAGAGAATAAATATTTAGCATTTCAGAGATGACTCATTTTGTCAGTATTTGTGCATTTCCTGTTTATCTGGTGTGGGTAAGCTCACACAATCAGCTCATCTGCTAGCTTGTCCTTTATGCCTGGTTGTGAAGGACTGTGCATCTGCTGTGGAGAATGCTGATGACCTACATACTCAAGATCAGACTGCAGAGCCACTATGCCAGGGAAAGGCCCTTAGCAAACGCTTCAAAGCTTGTGTTTGTGCGTGATGAAGACAGACAGAGCACAGTTGGTCCACAGAGGAAGAGACAAGAGGTCAGGAAGAAGTCAGAGAGCTCCTGGTGGTCATGGTTCTGGTGTTTGTATGAGGCTCTATTACAGATACTGTAGACAGAAGAACTGACAGTCTTTCTGTTTTACTAACTGGCTCATTTTAATATCTTATTCCACCCTCCTTTGTTGAATTTGATTGACAGCAAGCAAATTAGTACATATTATACTATGATTTCATATGGTTATAAATGAATTTTGTCATCAAGAAATATGCAGGGGGGAATACATTGGATGATAGAGTAAGTTTAAAATAGGTTAATACCATAAAAATACATTTGTAGTGCATCAGACTTATGAACGATATGAACATAGTTTTTTTTCTTTCTAGCTCTAATACAAATCAGTGTCATTATTGTTAAATAAAATTAAAACTAATAAAAACTTTTTTAATTGAAATAAAGCTGAAATAAAATTACATTTAGATTTTTGATATAAAACAACAAACAAACGAACTGCAGAGCATAAACAAAAATTGGAAATGATGTTTTGGCAGCTAAATAAAACAAAAACATTTTTAAGTACATATTTATGCAAACTAATAATAATTTGTAGAAGATAAATAGAAGATTTTTTTTTTTTTAATTACAAAAATATTTTAAACTAACATAATTATTAAAACCTTATTATTATATTATTAATTATTTTACTCAATTAAAATAAAACCTGAAAATATTAAAAGGTATTTAAAATATGAATAAATATCGTAGCAGAAAAATTAATAAAATAAAAAATATATATTTTTTATTAAAATGTAAATAATGCAATTACACATTAATCAATAAATAATGGTATATTTATAAATAAATGGGGGGGGGAATAAAAATTATCTGAAACATTGTAATGTATAACATTTTGAGGATGCTTTTTAGCTTCTGCTCTCTCTTCTATTTGATTGAGTTCAAATGAGATGGTTTCCTGCATAATGACATTAGGGGTCAGGATTTAATTTTTGCCTGTCAGGAAATGAGGAAATTAGAGATGGGCATGTTTCATAGTCCTTTTACATGTTCACTCAGCTACTGAACTCAGGACAAACACTTCACATTTAATTCTTATTTAGCTACAGCAAACAGAGAAGAGATGTTTTCCATATTCATTCAGAGAGGATTGTAAGTCTTTCAAGACATTATTAACAGCAAAAGTGCTTACCTCTGTACTCCTGCCCTCAACGACGCAGAGTAACGCCAGTCAGCATTTGGTCCTTTGGGCTGGAGAAGGAGAAAAAGAGAGAGAAAGATGAGGAGAGATAGAAGGGATGGAAGGACAGAAAAGGGTTAGATACATTCTCATCAATAAATCATGCTGCTCTGTGTGTGTGTGTGTGTGTGTGTGTGTGTGTGTTTATGTTTCTGTCTTGCATTTTATGAACCACAGCTAAAGGAGACCAGAACTACAGGGATGATTATTGGCATTATGCCATGGCCCATGACTCACTGGTATAAAACTTGTATGTGTGGAGAAAGTGTTCTTCATAATAAAGCAGATGAAGGACACTTGACATTCACCTGATAAAATAGACAACATTACAAGGGATCCACGATATATGGTACCATATGGATAGTGACCAATGCTATCTCACGACCAATTTGTACATATTTTACAGTGACGGGTGGGTTTAGATGTAGGCCATTGGTACAAATTCATACAAATAAGCAATTCGTAAAATATGTATGATTTAGCAAAAACACTTAATCAAATAATTTTTGCAGAGTAAGGTCGTATGAATTCATTTGAATTCGACACCTCATAAAGATCAGGCTGAAATTACTGATATTAGTGATTTAAATATAATTGCATTGGCAGATATTATATTTTATTATGTATATGTTCAATTTCACCTACACTTTTGAAGGTGTGAGTAAAGAATAATATCAATAGATCAATGAATAGATATTTGCAATTATTTGTGAAATTTACTAGTGATTTTCTTTCCGTATGTTTTACATTTAAACTATAAAAAGGTTTTATTAAAGCTTTATTTACTATGTTACAAAAGTTAGCTTTGTTACCATTGTTAAATGGTAAGAACACATTGACGTAGAAAGACTCAAATGGTATTTTTCATGTGAAATATATTTCAATAATCAACTAATCTTTGAAAAATGTTTTTACAGTGTAGATAATCTTTGTCATAATCTAGTGCTCTTAATCCTCTTGATATTTATATCTAGAACCATAATTTTAGTATCAGCCATTTAGCACCTTTTGGTCATAACAAAAACAAAAACATTAAAAAAAAAAACATTAATTTGGTATCAGACACATTTTTTATATTACTAAAGCCACTACCACACTTTTTTTTTAAAGACTTCATCATTAATGCTCTATACCTTCCCTAAACTTATTTCTGTTCTCCCAGCATCCATCTCCTCAGTCCCCATGGTACGGGAATGATATCATCCTGGGATACCAGCTGACCTCATGTAATATGATACTTGAGCATTTTCTGCCCTCAACCAGAGCAACTCAATCTGAGCACTGGTTACAAGATGACCATGCACCTTGCAAGCCTCAAACATAAGATGGTCATCTGTTCCTCAAGCAATTCATAGTGAATGAATTAAATGGCCTTACACAGAGGGAGAGCACAAGCACGTAGTTGCCACTCTTTTTATATTTGCCCTAGTAAAGAAAAAAAAACTAGGTTGTGTAATATGTGATAGGATGAGGCATTAGAGAATGGCCCAGATAATTTGAATAAATAACATTCTTTAATCAGGTGAAGTCAGGGGAGAGAGAGCGCGGGCAAAGAGACTTCGCTTCGCTCTCACAATGTAATTTGCAGGGCTTGAGAATCAAAGGCTGGAGGTTAATTTCATTGCCTGCTCTCTTATCTTGGACAGACGGCCTCTGCTCCTAAATCCTCTGCAGTGTCGGATGTGCTGCAGTGCCTCTCACAACACATCTGAGGCTGTCAAGAGCATCTCTGCAAACTCTAGTTATTCTTGTACTGTAGACGTTTTTAGACTATTTTTGTCTTTTTTTAAACTATCTGCAACAACTCCTATCGTGAGCCAGAGATCAAGGCTGAACAGCCTTTGGATCATGTTCTGGCTAATTAAAACACATTTCACGAATCCATGGCTGACAGAGTGAACATGAATTCACGCCAATTACACTGACAAAAACACATCAATTCAACATCTATGACAACAGATGCATTTCACAGGCAATATACTACAATGTAACCTATCTGCATTAACTATAAAGATTTGCTTCCCCAAAATCATCTATGTGGCACCCAAAATAAATGCATTCACTTTAACTTAATATAGTGCACTCAAAATAATGTTGAAATTCAAACACAATCTTGGAATAAAGACAGTGACATGGGAGTGGGAGGAAGGAAATAATCCTGAAAATGTGATGACAGCTTCAGATGTGGGAGCAAACGCCTGAATCATCATAATTGCAATGTGCTACTCTAGAAAGTCTTGATGTTTGACACTAATGCAGGGTGAAGCAAAGCTCTGTAAAGCTGCACTAGATAACCGCACACTACAACAGGAGATGACAAGGTCAAAAGCTTCTGACACGTGGGCACAGAGCTTTATTGCAACTCTTGGTCTGACCAAATTATCTTTTACACTAAAACATACTGGAAACCAGAGTAGCAGAATATTGAGTTGAAGCTCCATTCTGGTTTCCAACAGATCTAGATTTATTGAAATTTAGACAGAACTTGTGCTGCATGAGAACAGAAAAAAGTAATTATTAATAATCGATTATCATTGATTTTAAATATATATATTTAAAAGATGTAAGAAGCATTTCCTGATTAAATATTATAAAATCAATAGTTTTTTTTTTTTTTTTTTAAGTGAATTGCCATATAATTTGTGATTTAAATCTAAAAATACTGAAAAAGAATACCTAAATATATGGTAAAAATCAATCAATAAACATTCTCGGCAATTCCTGTGTTATTATTAAATTATATGTGTATATATATATATATATATATATATATATATATATATATATTTTTTCGCATGTATTTATTTAAGATTTACTGCCATTACATTTTTTTACTGTAAATTTTATCTTTTTTTCTGATTTTGTATATTTGTAAATACATAAAAAAGCACACCTGTAATGCTGCATCTGGCATGCTAAGCCTGCGAACGAATCCACTCCCTCCTGTAAAAAAGCGTTCGGAGCCCCAGGTGCCACTGATGGGTCGGCCCGTGTTGTAGAACATGAATGTGTCGCTTCCCGAAGTAGCAGTCAGACAGGTCTTGTAGCAATAAGTTTTGGTCAGCGAGCCATTACCCCGGACCTCAATATAATGAGGCTCAACCTTGAGGTCTCGTCTAAGCACCACATTGTTATTGGGTTGAGAGCCACCACCACCACCACCACCTCCGCCGCCTCCTACTGAGCCACTTTCCACTTGGCCCTTCTGGGACACGCAGCAGGGTGAACAGGACCCGGGCTGGGTACAGTAGGCATGGCAGCGCACGATAGCCAGCACAACCACGGTCACCAAGAACACAAAGGTGGTTGCACACAAGGCTACAATGAGGTACAGTGTCACATTGGAAAACAAGAGAGAGCTGTGAGGGCGGATGATTCGTTTGGGGTCAGGTGTGACTTTTAGTGGCACCTCCATGACAGCGACATTGATTGTAGCGGTGGAAGATAGAGGTGGTTCGCCATGGTCCCTTACTAGTACAGTTAGACTGAAAGAGGTGGAGTTCTCTTCAAGGACACGCCGCGTTGTACGAATTTCTCCTGTGTGTTCGTGAACTTTAAACAGATCCAGATCACTGGCCTGGTCCAGCACATAGATGACCCACGCGTTCTGTCCTGCATCTGCATCATAGGCCACTACCTTTGTGATCAAACTTCCTGGTTCTGCAGTTTTCTGAACGGTCTCTGTTAAGCGTGTGCCATTGGCTGGAGGACTCACAATCTCAGGAGCGTGGTCATTTTGATCCATTATGTAGATGTAGACAGTGGCTACACGGCTGAGTGGCGGAATACCCCCATCCTGAGCTTTAACCTGGAAGTGAAACTCCCGTAATGACTCGTAGTCAAAGGAGCGAAGGGCATAGGCAACACCAGTGTCTGCTTTAACAGACACATAGGAGGTGACCGGGATCCCGTGATTGTTGTCATTTAGTACCGTGTAGGTAATGCGAGCATTTTCATTGACATCTGCGTCCTGAGCTTTAACAGTGCAGAGCGAGGCTCCGGGCGCATTGTTCTCCATGACATACACAGTGTAGGAGGTCTGCTCAAAGCGTGGAGGGTTGTCGTTGACATCTGCGACGTCCACCTGAATGGTCTTCTGGGACGAAAGGGGAGGCTGGCCGGCATCGGTAGCGCTGAGGGTGACGTTATAGGCTGCTGTGGTCTCACGATCAAGAAAGGCAGAGGTCACCAAGGTGTAGTAATTTCTAAACGACTTGATTTTGAAAGGAAGACCAGGTTGAATTTCAAGGGTAACCTGTTTGTTAGGACCAGAGTCCCGGTCAGTCACACTGATCAGGGCCACCACGGTATCTGCACGGGCATCTTCACGCACTGGACTGGACAAAGACGAAAGCACGATCTCTGGAACGTTGTCGTTGACATCCACGACCTCCACCACCACTTTGCAATGGGCTGCTACTGGAGCTGGGCCTTTGTCCATGGCCTGGATGTACATTTCGTACGAATTAGTGTCCTCGTAGTCCACATTGCTCTTGACTCTGATTTCTCCAGTGTTGGTGTCCATGCTGAACATCTGCCTGACCCTGTCTGGGGTGTAACTGCTGAATGAATAAAGCACCTCCCCATTTGTTCCTTCATCTTGGTCTGTGGCATTCAGTTTGATAACCAAAGTGTCTTTGGGCGAATTCTCAAGCAACTTGACTTTATATACGGAGCTGTCAAAAACAGGGTTATTGTCATTTGAATCCAAGACGCGAACGTTAATTTTTGCGGTACCTGTTCGTGCTGGTGTGCCACCGTCTGTCGCTGTCAGGATTAACTGATGGTAAGGGGCGAGCTCGCGATCCAAGGGCTTTTTGAGAACGAGCTCGATGTGCTTAGTATTCAACGAAGGCTTGTTGGAATCGAGAGCGAAATGCTCATTTGGGCTGAGCCGGTACAATCGAACCGAATTGGAACCGATGTCCGGATCTTGCGCGTGTTCGATCGGAAAACGAGAGCCCGGCAAAGCCGACTCTGTGATCTCCAATTGATACTCGTCTCTGGGGAACTGCGGCGTATTATCATTCACGTCTGTTATCTCCACCTCGACATTATGGTCTTCATCTGGGTCCTCAAGAAGAACCTCCAAATTCAAAACACACGCGGCGTTTGTATCACACAATGTCTCTCTGTCAATTCTCTCGTTTACCAATAATTTTCCATTCTTGTGGTCCACGTACCTTTTTCCGCTGTCAGAGGTTACCTTAATCTTTCGGGTGGAGAGCTTTCGAACATCCAAACCAAAATCCTGTGCAATATCACCTACAATCGTTCCACTCTCCGATTCCTCTGGCACGGAATATCGTATTTGTCCGAGAGCAAGGCCACAAAATAATAATAATAGCAAAAAAGAAAGAGGCACTTTTTTGTCTAGGCAATCACATATCCCTGCAACAGCCATCGCAAGATCATAGGATCCGCAGACGGATTAGAAACAGCACTCCGCCTTGTCAGCCTGCAATATCTTGCCTCCCACTTCAGCATTAAAGGTTTTACATTTATGTGCACAATGGCCTAATTGTCATTTCCCTTCTAAACGCGCACGGATACTTCTCGGATGCGTCCATGTTTCCTTTGTCCGCGCTTATCCTTTTTTTTCCTCTGCGCGCAGCTGACGGGTGTGTTTCCTTGCCACTGGTGCTGCATATTTCGCCGTGCTCTCTCTCTCACTCTCTCTCTCAGTTTCAAGCCACCCCTCCCATTCGTACTCCTTTTCCTCCTCTTCTTCATAGCTCAATTCGATGGTGTTGGTGCGGCACACCGGGGGAGGGGCTGCCTACTCAAATATAATGCATTCTGATACTCGAAACCTTGTAAGAAAATATAACAGCTTGATGGAAGCAGCCAAAAAGCAACAGCTATATTTATTAATGCCATTGCATTTGGAGGGGGGAAAAACTACACGTTAATTAGATAGCGAGCATTTGGGATGCATTATCTTTCCGTGAACTAGGCCAGTGCGTTTAAAGCTTTGGTTCATCACTTTTGGAGAGTCACGGATGGGGAAAACACTCCAAATTAAATGCGTTCAAGTGTAAGTGTTTTCTGTAAGAGATTGAATTCTGCTGAATAACTGGCTCTGATTCCTCCCTGTTTCTTTTTATGCTAAAGAGTGTAAATATTATTTAAAATCTATAGTAAAACTCGTAAGTATACCTTGTATCTTAAAAAATGGCTATCCAAATTATTGTAGATTACCAAGCGTTTTAATGTCTCAGAAAAACAGGTTGCTAATGTTTTTAAATACAAAATAATTTTAGTCTTTATTGATCACAGAACGGCAATATTCATGCAAATCTATAATTATCATGGCCCCAGAATGCGAATTTCTCTCTCCGTCTGTTGCTTTGACTTCAGACAGACCAGGTCATTCGGGCGTGCGAGCCTGGGGCGCGATCTCTGTGCATCCGTCAAAATGCGCCACAGTGAGGGAGCATGTCACTCTGAAACCGATGACATAAACTAAGCCAGGGCAGACTGCCAGCGTAAACCCGTCGATTTAGAGTCTCCTCGTGTCATCAACATATAAAGCAATAGATTAAATTCGTTTCTTTTTTGTTAATAAGCTAGCAATTACTACAAACTTACTATGTATTATATATTATTGGCCATTATAGGTCAAAGTTAATATGAATAGTAACTGTATTTTTAATATTTTTTCATTGGAGTATATGGGGTCACTAGAACACAGAACAGCAGGTGGCAATCGGGTGTTTTTGTCTAGGTGTAGACTGAATTTGTATCGATTTGGGATCACTATTCTAAATCAGGCTACATAAACACAAACACACACACACACAGCAGTAGCCAAAATTATTGGAACACTAGTATTTTCCCAGCTAAAAATGTTTTTAAGTCAGTTATTTTTTCTATAGTGTGTCAGTAGCAAGTGTCAGTTTACATTTCAATACATTACGTTTGCCATTAGCTACAATCATACAGTGTATTATTTGTTTGCACAAGGAGTCTAACAACAGCTAGTGCTCCAGACAGAGTTCTGATTTCTTCATCAGCGTCCAGTCTGAACAAACTTAAGAGACTAAATCCAGAAGAACTGTGCCAACGTCTCCAAGATGCTTTCAAAAATCCTACCTATGCACAAGTGCACCTATGGCAAAAGCTAATTTAAATGCAAAGGACAGTCACACAAAATGTTAATTTAATTTAGTTAATAGATTATAAAGAAAATCATGTATGACATTTTAACAGCATGCTCATTTTACAGTATTCTTACACAAGTGCCTAAAACTGGTAAGATTATTGAAACATATCGGAGACTTTGACACAGTTCTGGATTTATTTCTGTTTCTTCAAGTAATTTCAAACAGACTGGGTGATAATAAAATCAGATTACAGAGTGGTTGTTGTCAGACTCCTGGTGCAAACAAAAATCTCACTGTATTATTACAATTAATGACAAAATTAATTTTGTTAACTGTAAATGTAAACTCATACTTCCTCTTGACACACTACAGCAAAATATAGAAATAACCGACTTATAATCTAAATATATAGCTATTTTTCTTTTTACCCATTTCCCCTGAGCTGTATATGCAGTATGTGTGAAACATAGGCAGTGTCTGTGCATGTTGTTTTATAGTGGCTTTGATTAGATCTTTTTGGAAACCATTGTGAGTGATAACAGATGTTTTGCAGCACAAAACACTCTATAAGCAAGCGGGTCAGATACCCAAATACTTGTTTCACTTTTAAACATCGCCATCTCAGATTTTGTTTCTGATCCCATTTGCTGTCTCTCCTAAACCCACACACAATAAACATTTGTTTTTGACACATAACTGCAGATAAATTATAACGACATATTTACAAAATACAAACTTTGGTTTTATATTAGGTGGCCTTAACTACTACAGTATGTACTTACATTAAAAAATAAGTATAATGCACTTCTGGTGTTCATATTGTATTGAGGTGGGATACAGGTAAGATTAGGGACAGGTTTAGTGTTATGGTTAGCTTTAAGGGAGGGTTAAGGTGTAATGGATGGGTCAACAGTGTAATTATTTTAGTGAAATTAATTACATATAGGTATGTATATATATATATATATATATATATATATATACAGTATATATATATATACATACACATACATACACACAAGTTTTCAGACCCCCTTAAATTTTTCACTCTTAGTTATATTGCAGCCATTTGCTAAAATCATCAGTTTTTTTCCTCATTAATGTACACATAACACCCCATATTGACAGAGAAACACAGTATTGTTGATTTTTGCAGATTTATTAAAAAAGAAAAACTGAAATATCACATGGTCCTAAGTATTCAGACCCTTTGCTTGGTATAGAAGAACCCTTTTGATCGAATACAGCCATGAGTCTTTTTTGGGAAAGATGCAACAAGTTTTTCACACCTGGATTTGGGGATCCTCTGCCATTCTTCCTTGCAGATCCTCTCC
>JAUCNO010001262.1:0-11495 GCA_032353835.1 Enteromius viviparus
CATTGGCTGATTCTACACACTATTCAGAGCCGTCACGCTGAGGGCGTTCCCATAGCGTCTCGTCGACGCAGCGTCTCATTCCTTCAATGAACAGGGTTATATACATAACCTGAGACGTTTTTCATGAACTCATCTTACAAAAGCTAGTAAACAAAAGGATTCACATGGTTTTATATCACATCATGCACCTACAGTGCTTCTCCGAGCGGAGAGAAAAAAACAAAACATTATAAAGGATAAATATAGGCCTAAACGAGAATTATGATTTTACTTAAATAATGAATCAATAACCAGAACTGAAAGAACAAAAGAAAAACTGCAACATGTAGCCTAGTATACAGAGTTTCGGTTCATTTTTGTGCTGTACGAAAGGAGACGACAGAAAGCGACCTCATCTTTAAAAGAAGTAGCCTTGTTTCTAATGTTAGTACCTTAGGTTAAACTCTCAGGAGACAGCTATGCTACACTATGACTTTCTTGAACAAACTCTTTTCCCCTGAACTCAGATCAAGCTTATTTATTTTATGTATTAGAGAAATCTAATACATATGGCGAGCCATTAAATCAACCAACGACAGAGAAACCTAACAATTGGCGATAGCCAGCCAGGAGAGACAGATAAGAAGAGATTTCACCAACTGCAACAAGAAGTGGACAGAAAAGTCTTGGAGATTCTACAACTTTTGTGTTGAAGAGCAACAGACTGCAGCCATAGACACAAGTTATTTGAATCAACTGGATCCTGTCTCAAAGATTCTAATTTGGTGAGTGAAACTTATCAGCTCTCTAAAAGAACACTTCCAACAACCCTCATATAAGTAAGCAGATCATTTGAAGTTCATAGTGTAGCAACATAATTATTCTTTAATCCTTTTTGTTAAAATTGTTTGCAAATTTGTTCCGTTCATCTAGAGATTGTAGAAGCTATAGCTTGGCCCTTTGTCTAGATGTTTGTGGGAATTGTAAAAGCAATTTAACCAAGTATACAGAGATTGTAGAAGCTGCAAAAATAATTTATAGTTTGGCACTGATACTGCTGGTATGCACAGATATGTAATTCTAGGCTTAGTCCTGTTTTCTGGAACTTGTAGGAATATACAATTCCTACAAACTTTTTTTCTCTTTTTGTCTTCAGGAATTGTTTAAGAAACAAATTTGGCCCATTCATAAAGAGACTGTAGAAGCAGAGGCTTGGCCCTTTCTCTTTTTGTCTGTAGGAATTGTTTTTGTTTCGTCCAGAAACTGAAGGTAGTACAGTAAAGTAACTGGGTTAAAAGAAGATGGTATAAAGCCATGAAAGAAGTTTGTTTACGCTGTCCTTGCAACACGTATGATTGACAACCATACGTCAATGTCACATTAGCGTTGTCGGAGAGAGAAAAAAGGAGTGCAAGTTTATGTAGCCTGTGGATGATGTCCTAGCAATAGATAAAGGACTCAATAATTAATGGCGATGGGCGTGGATTGAAGAAAGTAGAAATGGCGAGCCTTTTGGCGGTTGATGCAAGAAACTAAGCGAGCCCGGAGCTTGTTTCTGCACGATTTGCTCGAGGAAGCTACTGTATGCCAGCAGTGGTAAGAAAGTGCTTGCTCGTCATGAATTAGACTCCGGTCATAGAGTCGCTGCCCGTGCACTCAAACTTACCACGACATACATTGCTGAGACACCGTTGTCTCTGAATGTCCGTGTCTGCGATTTAAAAATACGTTTGTGCAAAAAAGAAAAAAAAAGTGATAATGGCCTTTGATAAAGCAAAATGTCACTGGGCCCACTCATTGTTTTAATCATACGCTAGATACAATTATATCGCATCGAATTCATCTTACTGATATAGATATTGTACCTCAAAGCGACAATGTTATCCTGGTAAAATACTGCAATAAGCGACGGTTCGAGGATATCATTAGGGCTCACCTAGGATCTCTCCTCCGGGCTGGAAGCCTAGAACACACTAGAACGGGGTGAGGTTGGTAGCAGGATTGCGCAGGCAGTTCTGTGCGTATTCCGCTCAGAGTAGATAATCGTAGTAGATATCATTGATGTATACTATGAGAAATTTGTTCAACATGTCCCAGAAGACGTTGTTGATCATGGCCTGAAACACTGAGGGGCTATTGGAAAGCCCCGAAGGGCATCACAAGATATTCGCAGTGCCCGGTTGGGGTTAAGAAGGCAGTCTTACACTTGTCCCAAGCTTGGATGCGGATGAGGTTGTATGTGATCTTTAAGTCCACTTTAGTGAAGAAGCGTGCGGTGCGGAGCTGTTCCAGAGCAGAGGGGACAAGCGGCAAGGGGTAGCGATACTTGACAGTCTGTTTATTAAGTGGTAGTTAATGCAGGGGCGGAGCGAACCGTCCTTCTTTTTGATTAAGAAGAACCCTGCAGAGGCAGGTGAGGTGGATGGCCGAATGAAGCCCTTGGCCAGTTCCTCCTTGATGTAATTCCTCATACTTTCGGTCTCTGGCTGCAACAGAGGGTAGACTCTGGCCTTGGGAGGCGTAGCGTCAGGCAGTAGGTCAATGGCGCAGTCCGTAGCAAGGTGAGGAGGAAGTTGAGTCGGCTTGATCTTACTGGCGACAGCCAGGTCATGATAGGGTGCAGGGAGTGAATCCAGGGGCTCGGAGTCTGCAGGAGTGGAGAAGATTGTCAACCTCATCTCTGTGTACTGTTCTAGAGGACATCCCTCGTCGTGACAGGCCAGTTCAGCTTGAAAGTCGTCCTGGAGTCCGTGCCGGTACATGGCTTTTAGAGGAAGGCCCTGCCAGCTAGCCTGAGCAGCCAACCTGCGGAAAGTCGTGGAGTATTCTGCGGCCATAGTGTTTTCTTGGCGCAAAGTAAGCAGTTCATCCTCTGCCTCCTTGCCGTCCGCAGAGTTTTTGAATACATCTTTAAACTGTTTCAGGAAGTGTTGATAGGAGGGGAACACCACGTTTCCTCCTTCCTACAAGGCCGTAACCCAGCCTAGGGCCTTCCCATCAGCCGTTACGTAATTCTGTGGATGCTGGTTGACGTAAAAAAAAAAAAGAAACCTGGCTAAAACCTAATGATTATATTGGTCTAAATGGGTCTACTCCACCAAACTACTAATACAAGCATGAGCATGTTTCGATTGGTGTTCGGTTAACCCACGACCGCATTGTCTACTCAAGAGGAATTGTTACAACTCCGACAAGGGACCCTTCCGATACATGAATTCATCCTCCAATTTCGAACTCTGTCTTTAACTAGTGGCTGGAATGACACTGCCCTCTTAGCTGTCTTCAGAAGGGGTCTTAATTCAAGGATTCGTCGCCAAATGGCCATTTATGAGGAGAACGTGGGTCTGGATGTCTTTTTGAAAAGAGCTGCAACTGTATCACAAAATTTAGCTGCATGTGCAACGCCTCTCGAAACACCCAGTCCTACCATGATGTCAGAGGAACCTATGCAGACTAATACCTACCATTTATCCTCACGTGAACGCTCTAGGAGGATCCAAGGAAACTTATGTCTGTACTCCGAATCTCCATTACATATCCTGCAGGACTGCCCTATCAGACCAGTGCAATCAGCGGTGAGTGTGGGATACCTTCATCCTGATTCACAACCCATACCACTTATTGATGCTGCATTAACTACTAACGCTCACTTCTTCCCAGTTAAAGTGCTCGTAGATTCCGGGGCAGCAGGTAATTCTATTTCAATGCACTGTTTTAAAAAATTGCAAATTACAGAAAGAAGAAGCACCACCTCCTACCGAATTATCACTATCCAGGGAAAGCCTTTAGATAACCGGACATTGAAAGTCTGCACTAACCCTCTGATCCTCCAAATAGGATGTCTTCACACAGAACCACTGTCCTTCTTCATCCTACCTGATGCCACTGTAGACATTCTTCTGGGCAGACCCTGGCTTGAAAGACACAATCCTGTAATTCGCTGGAACACAGGTGAAATTCTAAAATGGAGTTCGTATTGTCACTCACATTGTCTGTCGCCTGTTCCACAGCAGATAAACATACCCTGTCATTCCACCTCTGTTGAGAGTCCAAAAGGAGACAAGAAATGTGTTATACCACCTGAGTATGCAGAATACGAAGACGTGTTCAGCAAAAGAGCAGCCACTAAACTGCCTCTGCGTCAACTGTTGTTCCATTGATCTCGTACCACAAGCGACTCTCCCAAAGGATAAAGTCTATCCACTATCAATCCCTGAATGAAAAGCCATGGAAGAATAAATTTCAGAGGCATTGGATTGCATCCAACCTTCCACCTCACCTGCCGCATCCAGCTTCTTTTTTGTGTCCAAGAAGGACGGGGGACTCCGTCCCTGTATCGATTACCGGTCACTGAATGACCAGATTATTAAATTCGCCTACCCTCTTCCACTCATACCCTCCACACTCGAGGAACTCCACCAAGCCAAGGTGTTTAGCAAATTAGATTTACACAGCGCATACAACCTAATTCGAATCAGGAGCGGAGACGAGTGGAAAACTGATTTTATCAACCCTAGCGGCCACTATGAGTATCGGGTGATGCCGTATGGGCTTGCAAACTCACCTTCCATTTTTCAAAATTTGACATGCTCCACCAATTTGTCATCATATATATTGACGATATATTAATCTTTTCTAAAGATCTCACTTCTCATGTGTCTCATGTAAATAGCAGGTTATCCAACGCCTCCGCAGCCATCAGCTGTACCTAAAGGGTGAAAAGTGTTTCATCTGGATCGAGTGCAGTTCCTCGGCTACTACATCACCCCAGTGGGCATAGAGATGGACACCCAGAAAGTCGCTGCTGTGCGAGACTGGCCAGAACCTACCACAGTAAAAGAACTCCAGCGCTTTCTCGGGTTTGCAAATTTTTATAGGAGATTTATAAAAGGCTTTATCAAATTACCGCTATTCTCCCCTCTCTTCTAAAAGGGGCCAAGAAATCTATCACCTGGAGCATTGAAGCACGATCAGCATTCACACGTCTTAAAGATGCATTCTGCATGGCACCCATCCTCAGGCACCCTAATCCTGATCTCCCCTTCGTAGTTGAGGTAGACGCTGCAACCACTGGAGTCAGAGCAACCCTGTCACAGCTACAGGGTACCCCAGCACGACTGCACCCAAGTGCGTACTTCTCAAAAAAACTCTCCACTGCCGGGCAAAATTACGATGTGGGAAACCGGGAATTGTTGGCCATAAAGTTGGCGCTTGCAGACTGGCGGCAATTTCCATTCACTGTCCTAACCGACCATAAGAACCTACAGTATCTCCGAGATGCCTGACGCCTCAATCCCCGTCAGGCTAGGTTGGCTTTCTTTTTTTACCAGGTTCATTTTTAAAATCACTTATCTTCCAGGCACCAGAAATACTAAGGCGGATGCGCTGTCCCACCTACACCAGCCTGATCCTATCTCCGAAGACCCTGAACCAGTCATACCCAAGTCGACCTTCCTTGCACTCATCCAGTGAGAAATCCACAACCAAATTCAACAGGCTACCACCCATGAACCAGCACCCCCAGGAGGGCCTCCTAACAAACGGTATGTGCCCGCCACTCTCAGACCTGAATTGCTCGAATCTGTGCATACCTCCTTTAGGATCTGGACACCCAGGTGTCAAACGCACACTGACCCTCCTGCAGAACCAGTACTGGTGGCCAGAGATGGCCAGGGATGTCTCTCGCTATGTCCAGGGATGCTCCATCATGCCATAACCACAACACCACGTCGCCTCCCCGAAGGTAAGCTGGTTCCATTATTCATTCCTGAATGACCATGGTCTCACATTGGAATCGATTTCGCCACAGACCTGCCCTATTCCGATGGATATACTACTATTCTAGTTGTGTTCGATAGATTCTCTAAGTCCTGTAAACTACTGCCCTTACCAGGTTTACCCACTGCCATGAATACTGCACAGCTTTTATTTTCTCAAATCTTCAGGCACTTTGGCATACCAGAGGACATCGTCTCTGATAGGGGAACACAGTTCACCTCCCGAGTGTGGAAGGAGTTCTTCCGTCTTCTTGGAGTCACAATCAGCTTATCCTCAGGGTACTTTCCGCAGACGAATGGCCAGAAGGAGCGAAAAATCCAGGAGAGTTCCCGCTACCTCCGCATGTACTGCCATACCCACCAGGAGACATGGAGCCAATACTTCCATGGGCTGAATATGCTCTGAATTCCCTGAGACAAGAATCTACCGGTCTAACCCCTTTTCAGTGTGTCCTAGAGTGTCCTGCCACTCTTCCCGTGGAACGACGAGCCCTCATCCGTTCCAGCTGTGGACTACTGGTTCAGGGAAAGTGAAAGGGTGTGGAACGCAGCACACACACACTTACAACGAGCTGTCAGGAGACACACAAGGTAGGCTGATGCTCGTAGGTCCCCCACGCCAGTCTATCAGCCAGGCAAACTAGTCTGGCTTTCTACACGGGACATCAACCTACGCACTCCCTGCCGTAAACTAAGCCCAAAATACATTGGCCCATTTCCTATTTTGAGACAAATAAACAAAGTCTCCAATGAACTGCAGCTCCCGCCATATTACCGGATTGCACCCACCTTCCATGTCTCTTTACTCAAACGTCACAGTGATCCCATGTTTCCTCCCTCAAAAGAGCACCCGGAGTGTGTTCTGTTTCTACAATAGGAATGTCATCCCGTGGTAACTAGGATTTCACACGCACCAGTCTGGATCCAGAACACTTAAGAAGAGATGACACCAACCCCACAGAGGACTTCATATGATGCCAACCCTGAAACAACACACAGCACTACCGAACTCTACTACTAATTTATAATGTTCCTTGTCTGTTCGCAGTGCTGGCCTGTCCAACAGGCAATACAGGCGGTCACCTAGGGCCCGGTCTTGCTTAGGGGGCCCTGCGAACACCAGTGCAATATATGTTTTCCGTTATTACTTTTGCACATGCAGCGCGAGCGTACTTATGAAACTTTAAACACGGCCGCAATGCACAGATACCATTTAACACTATACAATTTACAACGACGGTAAGAAAAATATACTTATTTAATATTCTTATTCAGTTTTTTTTAAAGAATAGCTATGTATAATTCATACATGACAATTAGCTGAAAATGATAATAATTACAAAAACAACATTACCAATAAAAGCGGAAAAAGATTAAAAATATACACAGCAGCCAAAGCACCACACTCTGTTTAGCATAACACCTGCAGCTATCGCGTCATAGCTGTGTGGGCGGAGTCGGCGCTTCATTGGAAAAGCATCGTGTTGACGCAGAGCAGTGTTCATAAAATAATTTCTGGCGTTCAACGGAACACGGTATGTCACAAATGTCCAAATACGACCCAACGAAATGGCCAGAGGTTTGGTTTCCCAACACATTTACTACAAGCCTAAATGTGACAGTTTCTGAAAGTAAACTTTGTCTTTTTATTTTGCTTAATTTATTAAAATAAGGACTACAGTAAAAGTATGTCACACTTTTTATTGATATATTAAAAGGAATTTTAACATAGACAAAACATAGGTAACATTAAATATCCACTGAAGTGCCTTAAAATGCACATCATTATGTGGTGTGTTAGCCTATAGCCTAATCATTTTCAAAAGAACAAGCCGTGAAATATATAAAAGTTTATAAAATATGAAAATATTCCTTACGAAAATTAACCATGATTATACTATCACAAAACATGATTACTCTAGGTAAACCATGGTAAAAACAAATAAAGGGAATTGTGATTGGGAATTTCCTCAGTGTTTATTCAGCAGCATATATATATTGAAATTGCCTTTTTTTCCCCCTCACTGTTTTTACACCAGTGGGCCCAATTTTTTAAATCTTGCCTAGGGCCCCACAACCCTTCGGGCCGGCACTGCATTCAACAACAAAACATCTCAATCTTTTAGGAGTCTTGCTTGTTTCTGCATCTCGGTCTGATGACGGCTCACTCAGGGCGGGTCTGAGGCAAGTTCAGTCTGTGTGACACTCGGCTGTCAATCAACTATTGTGGGAGTGGCCTGTCTGTGTGACACCACACCAACATGCATTTGAGAATGGCTTGATTTCAGAAGGGGCAACTTATTTTTATTACATTAAAACAATATTTCTGGTGGATCTTTATCATTGTAGGGTGGTTGTGTACACACACTCCCAACACACATTTCGGTATAAACAGCTTGTAAAAGTGCATGTAGCACCGGATTGACCCCTTTAAAGTGATATGAGTTCTTCTGGTTTTGAAAGACACGTTGATTATTCCTTTAGGTGTCAAACCTTTTCATCAAAAATCTCAGTCTCTCACCTAGCTGCACTGCAGCACTGCAATTCAATAACGAATAAGAAAGCTGTTTTGTGGATTTCTGAGTCCCATAAGTGTTTTCATCCCATCCAAAAAAAAATAAACCCAATAGAGGGCCCTGAGGTAAACTACACCCCCATTGTGTTCATCAATAAAAGGAAAGAGTTTATGTTTTCATCTTTGTGCTGCCCCAACTCAAGAACTAGCTTTTTCAGCCTCAAGGGATATTAACTTGTATGTTCAGCAATTGAGAGACTCCTTGTTTTTACTTACAAGATAAGAGAAGTGAAAAAAACAAAACAAAACAAAAACAATATCATTAAGAAAACAGTGATATGTCAGAGTTTAATATGTCCTGAAGTCATGTTAAGGTTGTCAGGGGTAATGAGTGTAAAATGTGAACTGAGACAGACTTCTGAGTCAGTGGGGAAGGGGAATACTGTGCCTCTCCATTCAGTTTTTATAAGTGTTTTATAAGTGTTATAAGGCTTTTCTTCTTGCTGGAATGAAAGAAAAAGGCTGTTTTATTTATTTATTTATTTATATTTGGTCATGAAGAGAAACTAAAGTCAAATGCTTGCTATCAGTAGGTAACCATTCACTTTACTGTTACACATATTAGTTGTTTATTACCATGCATTACTAGATCATTAGCCATTTATTTGTGCTAATTAAGCTTATATTAATGCTTTATTTTACACACATGACCTTATCCTACTCACCTAATCCTACCCCATATCTAAATTTAACAGCTACCTTACTAAGCAGCAAATTAAGAATATATTAAGGGTAAAGTCATAGTTAATAGTTAACAAGTTACACTATTCTTAAGTGTTACCCAAAACACACACACACAAAGAAGTATTACATTTTTCTATTTTGTATCGGATAACACTCTGTCAAAAATGAAAATCTCTGCTTTAAACAGTAAGCTCTATAAACAGTGTGGCAACAGTTAATCACAATTAACTAATTAATTACACACCAAGAAAGCTTCGTTACTGCAGCCTTATCAAAAAATTTGTTTGTCTAATAATTGCCAAGAGTAAGCAAACTTTGTAAAAAATGAAACATAAATAGGTAGTCTGGCAATGTGTACACCTCAGGCACACTAAATCAATTTAACACAGGAAATGAGATACTCCCTTTTATTGTAATTTGGACATTCTGCCCATCCCTTATCTCTCCACCTCTTCGTTTTTCACATTATTCTGTCCATTCAGGCCAGGCTTGTGTGATATTAGATGGACTATCTGTTGGCGTCTGTGTCCATTTTCCTATAAATGGCTCATGGCAGTGCAGTGTCACGAGAGAAAGAGGAAAAAACACTTAATTGTGTTCCTTTAATCTCCTCATATTTGATAAAGCTACTTCAAAAGGTTTTTTTAGTGGCTAATTTGATCCTCCCCTCAGTTCCAGTAACTGGCATGTTGTAAAGATGAAAGACAAATGAGAGCGAGACAGTGACAGTGACATATCAGCTTTACACTACTGAGGACACAGATTAAGCATATTCTGAATTAATGTATATGATTAGTACACATTCTCAAATAAAAGCTTACATTTTCTAAACCTAGTTTTTAAACATAGTACTAAAAGCACAGTGCTTTATAACAGACTAAAGCCTGAAACTACACCTGCGTGAAGATTTCACCTATATATTTCCTATTACTGTATATATTTCAATATTTTCCTCTTAAAAGTTAATCTCAATTACTATACATTACTATAAATGATTTTATCCATCAGTTTATAAATCAGTAAAAGTCTGGCAATCGAATCTATTTTTCTTCTTCTTCTTCTTTTTATTATATACAGTTTGGAAATCAAAATTATGTCATTTGAGTTGATCTTGTATTGAATATGGAAAAAATCCTCAACAGTAGCTCACATCGCCCACATTTTCACAAAGATTTGTTAACACACATTGTCTGAGTTTTCTTGAAAATCACTCAAGACAGGTTATTAAAATGAAACAATGCATCTCTGCATTATTGCAACATTGTATTGTGATGATTGCTTCGTTATTTTGTATTCAGAGGTTAGGTTAATGTTTTAATTATTTGAATACTGTGGGGGGATGCTTTTGGATAGGTATCCAATTTTTTCTTTAGAGAATGATGAAAATTGCTGGTCTAACTATGCCACATTGGCATAAATGAGCAGCAGATGCATCTGTGATTTCAATAAAATCAAATCAGTAGTGCCTATTGAACTGTAGCCTTGAGTAAGCTGCAATTTTAAACTCCCAAATGTTGAATTCCAAATAAAGCTGGTGAAATCCAAGGGTATAGAATGTGTTTCCCACCAACCTATTCAAGTAATAAAACAGCAAATTGCATGGAAATAAGCCAATTATGACAATGAGACCCCCCTCACACACTTAATCCTGCTTGTCTTGGGGATAACACGCACTTTGCATGTTTTTTTTTTTTTTTAGTTTTTTGTTTTTCTGAAAGTCTTAATACAGTCTAAACCAGTCATTCACACAGAGCAGTAATTTCAGTGGTTCTCTATAAAATGACTTTTTCTTAAAACACCTCACTGCCTAGTCCTGAAGCAATTTGTAGGCTGTCGATATATATTTGGGTCCAAGACATACGAAGACAGAGAGGGAGAAAGAGCAAGCCCGAGTGAGCTGGAGAGACAGATGGATTGAGAGAAAGAGAAAGCGAGGAAATGGAGATGTCCTTAAAGCATCACTGTCTGACCTCAACGCTCTGCTTTCAGTACATGTTACATTCTAGCTGAGTGCAAGGCATGATATTAACAAACTTCTCAGAGATTTAAATGAGTTGCCGCAAGTGTTTACCGTGTCAGAGAGTTGCACCGTGGGTTGCAAACTCATGTTCTGAAAGCAGACTAAGCCTTTGCACCATATATGCGTAATCGCATTTAAAATCAAGGGCATCATAAAGGAACTTCCTTTTTTATATTGTTATGTGCTATTCACATTCTATCTTATTTATTTAATGTCCCTGTGAAACTGGATAGAAAAGGGATTGATTTAGTGCTAGCCGACATACTGGTTACGCAACTGGTATGAATTTTTTAAAAAGCAGTACAAGATCACTGTTCTCTATGTGCAAAATATTGGATGAGAATCCTAAATATTGAATTGAGGGGGTCAGGGGTTATATCGAAGTAGTGTTAATTTCGTCAGACGAGACGAGACGAAAAATGTTCGTCAACGACCTTTTTTTTCATGACTAAGACGAGAC
>JAUCNO010001263.1:0-19267 GCA_032353835.1 Enteromius viviparus
TTATTACAAATAACAAGATTTTTCTATTAAGAAATAAAAAAATAATGATTTGGAGTAATCTACCACTGCCTGCAAGGCCCACCAAATGGCGCACCAAGGCCCACTAGAGGGCCGCGGCCCACTGGTTTAGAATCACTGATCTAAAGTATTCATTTCTTTCAAGGAAAATATCTCGCTGACCCTATCTATCTGCAATCACTTAATAGGTTATATTTGAAAACTATGTTCCAGTTGTCTATATATAAACTACAAAAATACTAATTTCTGAAAACAAATAGTGTTTTAGGCTATACTTATGTGCACAGATGAGTAATGTTTACAAAGTGACATCGCCAACTACTTGCCTGGCATGCATATCGCAGCATTTCTAGACATTTTGATTAGTCAAATGCTCTTAATGACATCCCTAACAACAACCCCATCATTTTCAGCTTTGTCAAGCTAATGTGAAAGTTTGTCTTCTTGCCAAATTTTGTACTTTTGTATTTTAACGGTTGTTGTGCGGCAAAAACATATTACAAGGAAACTACTTCTGTAGAAACCAGTTTCACTCCTATGTTTCAGGAATCAGGTTTCGAAAATGAGTTGAGAAGGCGAAGGCAGCTGTACTCACTGAGGGTTTTAGAACTTTGCTGACCTACACTTTCGGCAGCAATCAGTCTTGTCCACTTAAGGGAATTAGTTTTCAATTAACTGTTGCCACCTCACATGAACGACTCTGTGTAATTAAGAATGATGATGTAATCTTGGAAACCAATTTTACTGCCGAATAACTTTGAATGCCATCAATCAGTATCAGACCTGGAGAAGATGCCCAACATTTCGGCCATGGTGATAAACACAAGTGGAGTTCAGATAGAAAAGTTCAGAAACATCACCTATCAATCCATCATGTGTTTAGGACAGATTATATGTGTCATGCTTCAGTCTCCTGTTCAGACAAAGAACTTGCTTACATCTTACATCTTTCATAAACCCAAAGGTCAGGTGTTTCAAAATACAATACACATATCAGATCAGCCATAAATATTGATTTTATGCTAGAGTTAACAAATGCAGCACACAGACTGGCAAAACTGAATGGTTTTCATGTCAAGTAAAAACGTTTTCTAAACCATAGATTTTTTGTCATTTTAATATACATTCTCATGTACACTATATTGTGCTTTAATAATAAAATCAAATGTCTCAGACAACTTATACGTGTTTTGATGATTAAAATGTGCTTATGCCAGCAAAATTCCTGGCACATTGAGAGTAAGCAAAGGTTCCAATTAAGGCTTGTTCATAAATCATTACCAGCGTGCTGTGTCAGCATATCACAAACTTCAGCGAAGACATTGAGCTTGTAGAATTAGATTAGCATGAGCTGGTGACTGAGGAGCAAGGACATTTAAAAAAGCTTTGAGGAGATTAGATGCAGAGGTCTAAAGACCACTATCCAGCTGACATGGACCAGCTCAGCTCCAATAAAGCTTCCCAGAAATCTCTGCATGCTTCCTCATGTACAATTAATGTCTGTTGTGACACTTTTACATGATCCAAGAAATATGTTAGCTCTACAATAATTAAGCAGTGCTCTTTTGTGTATGATTTACAGTATAATGGTTCTTGAGCTAAAGACTTGGGCTTTTCAAGTGGTTCAGATGGTGACAAGTGTCTTAATTGGTGAGTCATAGAGGCGATTCAATAAAGCATCAAACTGATTCCTAATTTTGAGTTAGTAAATCAGTCACTCAAAGAGACTCTTTCAGAAACTGTGATTTACTGAGAAACAAAACAAGCTATTTTTTTTATGAGTGAGTCATTTAATCAGTTACTTAACTCATTAATTAAAAATACTGATTAACTGGACCAAAACAAGCAACTTTTTTTATATGTGAGTTATTGAATCACTTATGATAACATAATGCAGTAGTTGGTGACAACTGATTGTCAGACATAATGCACAAAATAATCATTTTAATAACTTACTTTGATTCATTAAAAAATACTGATTAATTCAGGATCATAGCAAGTGACTATTTTATAACTTTTGAATTTAATCACTCAACCGATTCAGACAAAAACAATGCAGTAGCGACAAGTGATCATCAAATAATCATTGCAACTATTTGTTCAAGTGCACTGATTTATTAAAGAATTAAACATATGAATCTTTCACTCAGCTGATTCTTTCAGAAATGCTGATTTATACCAAACAAAACAAGCAACTTATATATAAAACAAACACACTGATTCAATGTGTGAATCAACTATGTTCTTGTTATTAAAAATATATTGCAACAGTCAGAAACATAGATTTTTTTTTTTTTTTTGCATTGACATCCGGAATTTGATTTATTTCAATGACTCAAAACTTAACAGAAGTTTTAGAGACGTGGTGTTAAATAAACTTCCATATGTACATATTAGTCATCAAAATATTGACTATGATTTAAAACGTTTGATTTGATTGTTTTCATTCAAGCGTGAATATTGTATACATGAATGTTATTTCTGCTGTTGTTTCATTTGGACAGCAAAATAACCGGTAATATTAATGTCTAAAATATAGGCTTCTTTTGATTAACTCTGGTTGCAACCCAGTGTTGTATGCAGGTAATACAAGTAAATAAATGCACAATGTATTTGCTGTTGCTGCACTCACAGTTCACAATGTATTGGAAATGCTCTATTGTTTTAGCATGTGATGGGCGCAAATGTAGCAGCCAGAAAAGTACAATTTAGCAATACATTTAAATATTAAAAAACCTTTCTTGATTGTGTAGACCTGCCTCTTGATTTTGTTCAACCGGTTGAACATGAATAGAAGAAAGATGTGATTAACAAACCATGACATACAAAGATAAAGTGGCCCTCGTTCAAACAGAAAACCAACTGTCATATGTAATTGAGAGTCTGGCAGAAATTAGATGATTAAAAGATGGGGGTAGAAGGGAAGTGCTCTTCTGTCAGTTTAAAGCTAGAGGGAAATGTATAGGTTTTCTTTTCTCTCTCACCCATTTGCTCCGTCGCTTCTTTCTTCATTTATAGGTGGCTAAATTTCAGCAGCTGCTTTACAACAAAAGTAAAAGATCAAAACTGAAACGGTGTACTTGCACCGCGTCAAAAGTAGAGATCCTTAATTCTATCATCTTAATGGACGGATAATAATATCACATTCTAACAGAAATATTAAAATGCTAGATGTAATCATTCATATTTAACCATGCAGTGCTGATATTAAAAAGCTGGAGTTACTGTTAAGCATCGCCTTGGTTTGAAGCAGAGGAAATATGGCTGCAAAACTTGAAGTGTGATCTGGTTTCAGTGATTTATCATCTGCCATATGCCTGCGTTAATACAATATGCCACAATTCACTAATCAATTGATTCAGAACAGACAAACACCATCCATTATAATTATAAGCTTATTGAAGAACTGCCATGGCTAATGTTCAGAGATGAACAGTTTGTCTTAAAATGTGTTGGCTCACAAAAATAAAATCCTATTGGAACAGGTGGTGCTTTTTCTCAAAGTATACAGGAGTTTTATAATTAATAAAGTGGATGGTGAGTAGAAAATAGTTATTGCTAACTGCATAAGTGCCATGTAATTTAGCCAAAAAGCTCAATGCTGCAGATAAACTAGATGCCCATCCATCCATTTTCCAAATCGCTTCAATTTTGGCCACTTACATGTCATGGTGTTCAGAGAATTATTACGTTATTTTAGCCTGGTAGACAATAAAACAGGAAATTGGTTTGTTTAGGGATTCAGCTGAACTTCAGTCTGAATCATTAACAAACAGGTTATCGGCCAACTGGACTGGTAAAAACAACCTCTCTAATTTAAATGATTCAGTTGAGCAAGTTTTCCGATCTTCCTCTTTATCGCAGACACTGCCTAGGATGTAACTGCAGGCTTTTAAGGCTCCTTTAAAATGAGGACAATTTTAAGGTAAAGATAGAATTTTAAAAATCATTCCAAATGTATAGCTTTATTTTAAAACCCCATTGAAATGTAATGGCGAGAGGGTATACAAATTTTATCCAAGAAAATATGGAGAGCTGTTCTTGTTAAGATGTGTTGCTCATTGTTCATTTATTCAAGCCTCTACCTAACCATGAAATCGTATTGATTAATGTCTTTCCAGGAAAATGAAGGATGTTGGTCACAGTCAAATCACAGTAAGCATATAAGCTAAAGTGAAGAATTATTTATAAAAATCAGTGGTGAGTGACGACTGTCCCTAAGGCTATTTTATTCTCATCTCTGCTTGAGTTGTTAATTGTTTTTAGTGCTGTTTATTTCCAATGAGGGATGCAAGTATAACATCCATAATTCATTTCTTCCAAGTGCAGTCATAAACAAATATAGATTGCACATTAACAATGCATAATGTCCTAGATTCCGAGATATAATAAAAATGGCTTTCCTTAACTTTCTTTTAGTTGTGTTCGGAGGAAAAAGTTCTGACGGTTTGATCTGACCTTGTTTTTCGGGTCAGGGCGACGTTGGCAGGTGTTCCAATCAGTTCGGCTTAATACGCTGATAAAGTGGAAAAGGCTGGGTAAAATAGAAGAGTTTTATAGATACAAGATCCAATTCAGTCGGGCAAATCGCATAACACCACACCATTGCAGACACTGTGTTCAGCGAATGAAAAGTGAATTATTCAAATGAATGATTCATCTTCACTATTCATTTTTATATAAATTATCTCCAGGCGAATATGGTACTATTTTACCAAATGATGTCTTTCATGATAGACTGTAGGCTGAAACATTACAGTCTTTTGTAACTTCAATTTCAGATTCACTGGAATTCACTGAATTATTTATTTTTCTTATGTCAGGCAGTTGTTTTAATGTTAACATGCAAAAATGAGTGGAGTTCTATAGATCTTGACCCCATTGTAGACGCACAGAACACATGTTTCTGGGTTGTGGCTGTAGTCATATATCAAAGGTTTGGTCAAACAGTCACATGCTATTAAACTGATTTATAGTGCCGTTGTATCATAAGCCTCTGATTCTTTAAATGCGCCATTTTTCATCAGAGTGTGTGAGTTGCAGCTTTCAAAATGTACAAGTGTAAATGTATTTCTTCTCCATTTACATGGATATTGATTTTTTTGTATATCACAGCGTTTCAAGTTAATAAAATGGAATCAGCTCAGCAATTTTGATTATGCATTCAACAGACATTTCCTTTGATGATACTGGTGTTGTCTCAAACAGTATCAGCCCCAGCGGGCCCATTTGGCACGGCAAACATATTGAAGCCTCAATGCTGAGTGTCCGTTCAGAGGACAGTAAAGGGACTTTTCTGGAAGCTAACAACCTTCCGGCTTTTAGCTGCCTGCCGCCATCAGCATAATTAGGTTGAGCGGCAGCATTTGACCCTCCTATTCGCATGTCCTTGGGAGAACTGATGGTTACAGATATTGACAAACAGAGAGATTGCTTTAGGGGTGGCGAGGGGTGAGAAAAGAGAGGAAAGGGTGTTCGGAAAAGATGACACTGACAGAGCTTATAGATTCATTGATGTCCCTCAACTCAGGAAACCTCAGACCTTTTAAAACAGGCTAAATTTGTTCTGAGTAAGCAAAGCCTTTAGTATAAAGAATAAAATACACCGTCTAACTTTTAGCATCTTTATGACGATTGACTATTTGCTAAAGCAGTTTGAACTTATCCACTGGACTGCTAAAAGCTTTGTGCATTTACACATTGTGACATGCTCAGCAGTACCATTATATCACGTAATTTTCCAGTAGTAGCTGTTGCTGTTAGTGTAAAACCAACCCATTTCTGCAGCTTCGTAATTATGTACCTTACTGCACGTTTCGCTACAGTTTCAAAGTGAAATGTCCAGAGAGTGTCGCTAAAACACACATTTAATACGAAACCATGGCACGTTTGTATTAGGTTGGTACAGGTACATATTCAAATATCCAGTGAGTATCGCTAAAGATTAATGCTATTTCATGCTGTAAATATGTTGTGAGCTACTGAGTAAACCTACTGACTTAGAAAACTCACACATATGAAGCTGTATATGTGACGACAACATTCAAAAAATTATCTATTTTCAAACTGTGCTGGAAGTCATAACATAACATTCTGCAACTAATTGTGTAAAAATGAACCTCTATTAATTAAAAATGTACCTGTTTATCATGTTTGAACAGGAATTTTACAGAAATGTACCAAGAGGCACATATTTTCAGTAAGCTTAAAACTAAAATGTTTAAGGTTTGTTGACACCCAGGATGATAGCAAAAATTCTAACAATAAAGGATATAGTTTTAAAAAATAATTATGGCACAAAGATACCTATTGTTGGAATCACTTTCAGATTTTTTTGGCTCATGAATAATAAAAAACATGAGCATTGAGCATTTAAAGCTGCAGACAAGAAAGCTTCAGTGAATTAACAAAACATTATCATTAATTAGTGTTAATATCTTCATAATTATCTGTACAGTTTCTGGATGTGAACCAGCCTTTAGATCAGCATCTGACAGCTGGTTGTTTTGGAAGTGGGCGGAGCCACATTCCAAATGTTAATCCCACTTGCTTTTTAGCACAAACCCCGTCCCACAGACAGTTCCATTGGTAACCTCAAAAATACCCCCCAAAAAAGCTCAAACTGAAATATCATGGATGGATCTGATTACGGCAACAGCGATTTTTTTAAATCGTCCAAGCAGCAAAGGTTATGGTTAAATGGGGACTGGTGTTAAGCAAGTATTAGGTTCAGTGTTGTGTAAGCAGTTAGCTCTGTGATTGATCCGATCAATGAAATTTTTATATAAACAAATTCCATTTTGCTGGAATTTTTATATCAAACATGAGGCTACATTGAGCCTTTCAGCTGATGTTTCTAGTGTAGTTCGCAGCTTAGCAATCTTCATTTCTTTCTTTAGCTTGCACAGATGGCAGATGCTTTTATTCAAAAAGACTTGAAGTGCTTTTAAGGTAAATGTTGTATTAGTTCACGTATTCACTGAAGTCAAACACATGACCTTGGCTTTGCTAGTCCTGTTCTCTATTGTTTGGACTACAAAAATGTTTTGCTGCAATGCTTGTTGCAATGCTACAGAAAGACACGCCAGCACACAGCTTCAAACCTGACACAGTATATTAGCCGTTCGATTTACTGTACAAGCCATGCTTTCTTCCTTGGGTCAGCCTCACTCTATATGATATCACAACTTCGACTAAGCCTGGGAGTCGGTACCTTCTAAATGTTTAACTCACACCGCCTAGGGCTATTGGCACATTGAAGCAGAAATGTAAAACAGTCTTGGAACAGCAGTGGCGCAGCAGATTTTTGCTGAAATTCAAATTCCCTAATCCCAAAATGGCCTAATTATGGGCTATGGCTTGTGAAAGCAAAGGAAAAGCTCCTATTCTTATCTCCTGCTTATTTTGACAAGCCTCCTCAGGTTAGTGTCTCGGGTTGTGGATGCCGCTCTGATAAGTAGATTTTCCTGCGGATTGAATGTGCTGGTGTGATGATGTAATATGTTAAATTGCATATATATGCAAATAGGCATTTATTGTACAAGCTGATATGTGCGTGCATCTCAGACCAGAAGAAATGCACATTGTGGCCGTGATACCTTAGGCTTCACAAATAGGCTGCATTTTTATGCAGCCGTCCAGAAGCTGTAGACATTTTCATCTGCAACCACGCTCTTTATGAAGTTCACAAATAATGTATGACAAACCGTGGTGACAAAGCATCCAATTTGCATAAATATCCCTCTCGGAGTTGAGGCAGACTGATTGCCAAGATACATTCAGATAAGTCTTTAATAGAGGTTTCACGTCTGTTTTTGATTAGTATCAGCACTGAGGGAAAGGCAAGATAATAATTCATGGAAAGAGAAAGAAAAAAGCAAGCCGCCCCCCTTTGGTTTCAGAATCATCCGAGCATCATTAAGAATTTTCGAACATGCCTTTCTTTAAGGGTGACTTGCGCCATTCCCAATTGTATAATGACCTTAGTGTTGAATCGCTGCGCTGATCCTGGTAAAATGCTCATCTTCAAAAGGTTCTCTCTGTCTTTTTTAAGCTTTTTTAGCAATTTAATTGCAGGCCACCTTGCTGTCAAGGTGAACAGATGACCACTTCTTTCTTTTCATGACCATGCTCTTTTCATTTCCTCAAAGCCATTGCTGCATGTGTTTTCCTTTGCGCCATACCGCTCTGATTAACAAAGAAATGTCTATCAAGAATTTTTTATCAATAAATTCCATTGCATTAGGATTATGACGCAATGAGGTGTCAATGCATTGCAGTAGGCCCCTTGTTTTAGCACTTCCTCTTTGACCTCAGTCTTTAAATTTTTATGAACGTCACCAAATCCAGAGAAGCCCTTTCTATATCCTTTTATATGCTTTCCACGCTCTGTGGCATAAACTATGTGCACAGGACCCCTTTGGGAAGAATTATTTGCCGTACATAACAGTGAGTTATGACTATGTCTGAGATTTACAATGTGCAGGGTTGCACTGATTCAATGAATTTCACATACTGTATAGTTGTTGTCTGAATAAATGCTACATAATTGATGCACTCTTCCATATATTATGCAGCAACTGTCAACATGTGAAATCAACTGAAAAAATAATAAAGAGTTACTATATAAAGGACAGTGTGTGTGCGCATGAGAGAGTGCTGAGAAGTCAAAGAGAAAATGATTTCTTCCCTTTTTTGCAGGGGTCACCAGAGAGCGCTCTAGAAGTACAGGCAGATGGCTCACACCCTACACGCTCAAAACACTGTGACAATCCCCAACAGCTCCTCTGAGAGAAGGGTAATTAAATACCGAATTTAATCAGATTCTTCAAATTAAAGTCCAGCTGGGCAGCTCTCCCAAACTCCCCTGCTGTTCCCTGTCCCATAGCCGTTTTTGTGGCACTCTTTGGAGATAACCGGAGTTTCACACAAACACACAGGCTCTGAGCACTGGTGAGAAAACCTCAGAGTGATAATTAGCGATAAAGAATTCAACTCACAGCTCTGACGGTGATGGAGAACCATTGGCCCATGAGAGCTTTCTCAGATCTTGACCTCACAACAAGGACGGTAACATTAATTCGTTCTCACGTGAAGCTGAGATACTTTAATTCTGGATATTTTTTGTCTAATTTTATAAACATAAGTTATACCAATGAAAGAAAAAAATTCAAGGAATAGTTCCAATTAACCCACTCTTAGGTCATCCAAGATACAGATTTGGAGAAATTTAGCATTACATCAGTTGCTCAGCAATGTATCCCAAATAGGTGCCATCAGAATGAGAGTCCGAAAAGCTTAAATCTGCATGTTTGTATAAACAAATCCATTATGTCGATGTTCAACTTCCAGCCTACTGCTTTTTTAAGTAAAAAAAGTCTTCTTCTCAAGAAAGAAATATCCACTAAACAGTCCAGAAATATCTGAAATGCAATTGATGTTTTTACTGCAGGATTTTGGAACTGGTTTTTGGCCAGAATATATATATATTTAATTGTCTTCTGAACTAAAAAAATATCTTTAAACTAACAACTGCACAGTGATTTACAAAGGATTATACATACAGTCTCTTAATAAGTGACACTGTTGTGAAACGCGAGTCCGAGTCATCAGCACCATGGATAATGCATGACAGCTTGGCAAACTTTCAGCACCTTGGAGAGCGACTGTGTCTGAGGCCAGAATGTAAAGCAGGGATAGAAGATATGTTTTTTTCTGACAAGATAACTGAATATAGCTATGCATTGTTTTAACTGAACTGTTGGCAAGTGGGAAATCTGAGCTCCACTGAAATCTGAGAAGCACAGAATATGCCGTGTAAACCCTCTGTCAACATTGCAGGGTAATTTTGACTCTTCCGTCTTCCAGTAAGAAGTGTAGGGCTGAACGACAATGTACAGTAGTGTCTATTGCGTTCTGCTGATGGTTGCATGATGTACAAGGATATCCCTGAATCATTTGGTTCGTGAAATTAGGAACACACGGTTTATAAGAAATATAAAAGTCGCAGATTTTGTCTTTTGTTTGCAGTATACAAATAAAGATTTGTCCCAACAGTATGATAGTCTATAATTAAACAATATCACACTAACAGGAGAGTTGTTGCACTGTAATTGGATGCAGACTGTGGTTACTAACATCACAAACACTGAAAGTTGGTTTTAAACATCATATGAATGGAGTGACAAAGATTTTCTGCTGAGAACGCTCTATAATTATGGCTCCAGCTCAAGACAATTACAAGTCAGAATGTGAAATCCTTATAAAACTCTTACAAATTTTAAAAAATCTGTATTTACATTGCTTTCATACCTTTTGGTAACATTTTTAACAAATTTAGTAACTAAAAAGTGGTTAAACTAGTAATGAAATATATTTGATAAACAAATAATATCCAAAATAAAATATAAATATATGTTTCTAAAAAAAAGCATGATATAAATTAGGTTCAGGTTCTATATGTATATATATAGAATTAATTTTAGGTAAATTATGTTTCAGTACGCAAATAACTATTGGGATAAAGCTGTTCTTATTCCATTTCGTATGAGATAATTTTTTTGTAAATTAACTACTAATCAGGACCAAAAAAAAACGACTCCCACGTCATCGACTCTACTTAATATGCATGTTTGGAACGCCGCTTTGACCAATCAGATTTCAGGAGCGGAACTAACTGTTTTAGAAAGACACGCTATGAGAACAGTCTTGCGCCTCAGTTGTCCAGTAGCCAATCCTCGTCTTTCCCTCGGCAGGCGTGCAGAACCACAGCCTTCGGCGCTAGGATCCAGAGGGCAGGGCTTTGATTTCCCAACTAATTCCTTTGGCAAAACACGAAACGCTCAAATGCACAACTTCCTGGATAGAGAAGGGGACCGCGCCGAATGTGATCGAAGCGACTGACTTTGTAGATGCGCGAGAGTAAGAGCGAGAGCCGCCGTGCCGAAGAGGAACTGAACGAGCGCGAGCGTCTCAAAGTGCGTCCGGTTGGGATTAACTTGAGAATGTAAAGAGAATGTAAAGGACGCCACAGAGAGCAGAAGTGTGCGCGGATTGTGGGCTGTCCGAAATGTCCCACGAAACAGGCACAAGATTTGTCGCCAGTCATTAAAATCGCCTCTATCACTAGTAGTTATTTTGGTTAGTCAAGTTAGCGCGTTTCCTTCATTGACGCTCAATTTGATCCGCCATTCCGTGTTGCTCTAATTGCGCATTTGGACATGTGGAGACTGCGAGGATCGTGTCGTGTGGAGATGTTGTGTTTGACTTTATCAGCCCTTCTCATCCAACCCATCATCTGTCATCCCGGTAAGACAGGCCTTTGTGCTTAATATTTTAGGACACAACAGGGATTTTGGGATATTTTTTCTGCAAAAAGTTGGTGTGTTGAATGAGCAGGTGCGTTCGTGTCGATCAGCATCACAGATCATAAGGCATTAAGAGTGATCGTGTGTGTTAAATACAAATGTGTGCCTTGCAAAGCAAAAGGTTTTAACTGTAGGTGGTATAATTCAGTATTTAAAAAGGTGCATATGATTCATGAAGGTCAGTTTCGCAGTCCTCTGCTCCGTGACAGAAGTAAAGGCTAAAAGCAAGAGCTCGGATGCTCTCACGGACTTGATTGTTCCCAAGGTGATGTCATCCAGGCTATGTAGAGGGTATCCACAAACTTGTAGATTTGAATTCCAATATTAAATAATTTTTTATTATTTAATTCATTTTTTAATGTAATTTATTTATTATTTTTTCATTTTATGTTACAATTTAACATTTTATTTTATTATATTTATACGTGAACAGTATACATGTAAATATTAAATGTGTTTTATAAATAAAATTAACTTATTCTATTATTTTAAAAACTGAATATAATAAATAATTTTTAATTTATGGCTTTCTTGTATCAGATTTTAATTCAGAAATGCTTATCTTATCATTTGTGCAAATGAAATGAATCTGAATTGTTGAAAAATGCTTAATTTTCCTCCAGGTTGTAAGCAAATATACTGTAGAAGATTTTCATTGTTACAAAAACATCTGCATTAACCTGTCGATTTGAAAATTGCCACTTGGTTGATTTCACTTCAGTTTAATTGCTGCCCTTAAGTTCTTAATTTTCACGAGTTTTAAAGAGTAATGACAAAAGCACCTTAAACCAGCATAAGTTGGTTTGCTAGTCTTACATGGTTTAAGCTGGTCTCCCGACCTGGCCAAGCTGGTATTTAGCTGCCAACTTGACCATCTGAAACATACCAGCCAAAAGAGCATCTTGACCAGATGGGGAGACCAGCTAAACCCTCTTATGGACCCTTTGATCAAACATAACTGTCATATTTAGTATAAGTCTTGTTTAATTAACATGGGTTTTCATAATAGGGCCATACCCACCATAGACATTAAAGAGGGTTATTGAATGTTCTTATAAGTGGTTGACCAGTATCACATTTTGTGCACATGTGCTCATATTCTCATTCCTTACCACACCTGGTCATGTGATATGAGAATATGATTTTAATTGTGTGCATTATCATTAACATCACTTTACCATTGTACGGAATCATTATGAATCATGTCTGCAATTACAGCCAAGACATAGCAGTTCTCTTCAAGCTTCACATATGCCAAATTTCTCTATTAGACTGTGGCTCATGGACACTCTTGACATCATGTGAGCTTAATGAGCATGCTTGGGAGAAAAAAAAAATCCAAGCAATAAGTCTGGCTGGAAATGTGGAACATGATAACAAATTGAGCAAACCAGACCTTTTCGCCACTGCCGAGGCAGGACTGAAATTAATAGAAATATAAGCTTGAGAATGTGTCGGGCCTTTATAACTCATAGATAATAGCCTGAGCAGATGAACGGAACATGGCGGACATTACAAGACACTGTTTCCTTTTTCTTTCCCAACCCTCATTAGCTTTTATTTGACGGTGCTTTTGTACACTGTCACAGATCCCGTCTCTGTATTTTTATTAGCGGTGTCATATAGAGATGGTCTGCATGTAGGGCAATGGTTAAACTGCAAGTTTAGGCAACTTCTATTGGTAACAGCCTGTTACATCAGCTTGCGTAATGGTTTATGGCGAGAGGTTACATTTGATAACAAAATCAGAACAGATGTTTTATTCTTATTGAAGCCAGGCTGGCCACTGGGCATCAGAACTTTCTGACCGAAGACTGTTCCCCATTGTTTTCCCCCGAGCTTCTCAGAAATGAAAGGGCACTTCATTATTTGGTTCAGGAAGGGCTGGGACTTCCGATTATATAATTCTTTTTGTTTCTGAAATTCCATTTGAATTATATATTGTTTGTGTGGCTCTGATTTAGCTTGCGTTGTGGAGAACAAATCTATAGATCAGATTAAAACATACACCACTAGTCAAAATGTAATACAGTGATATTGTGAAATATTATTCAAATTGAAAATAACTGTTTTCTTTTTTTAGTATATATTAAAATCTCATTTATTCCTGTGATGCAAAGTTTAATATTTAGCAGCCATTACTACAGTCTTCAGTGTCACATGATCCTTCAAAATTTATTTGAATATAAACTTATATTTCCTTTTTTCTTTTTAGAATTTCTGTTTATCAGGAAATCTAACATACCGTAATGCATTATGGTTTTTACAAAAGTATTAAGCAGCACAACACTGTTTTCAACACTGATACTAATATTTATAATTATTAATAATAGATATTTAGCCATATTTAAGCAGGAAACCAGCATATTATTAAAATTATTTCTGAAAGTTCATCTGGAGTAATGATCCTATAAATTCAGCTTTGCATCATGGGGATAAATTACATTTCAAAATATGTAAAAACAGAAATATTAATTTTAAAAGATAATAATATTTCAGTATACTGTAATATTACAGTATTACTTGACCTGTTAACAGTCAACCACAAGCCCCCAGTTTACATCTGAGCAGGTTTTGTGTCAAATTTAATGCGTACCCTCGAGCTACTACCTGCATTTGTAGAGGTCTTTAAACTTTTATCAAATGCATAGTTTAAACTTTTCATTTGTGTGTTCTTTCGTGCTTGCAAAAAAAGGTCAAAGATCTCCCAACCCTGTAGGGAGCGTCTATCATCTCCCCTGGCCGACACCACAGGAAGCTTCTGCTTGACACCAGTATCCATCAAGGGCCTCTTGTCAGAAGACACTGGATTTTTAATGCTCTACCTTGCCCTTCAGTCTCTGTTGCCTCACTCTCGCTCTCCCCTAATGAGGAGTCCTTTCCTGTGTGATTGAAAGGCAGTCGGCGCAATAAAATCAGAAAAGAAGCCCTCTACTCCTCTTCCATTCTTATCCACCCATCACCAAAATCCTGACCTGCATACAAAGAGCCTGTAAAGCATTTAATTGAAAGCAGAGAGTAAAAAATCAATACGCAGGAAGCATTAAAAATAATGGGAAGCAGTGATCCAGATCCATATTTCATATCCACAGATGGGTGTGACTTTTACATATGTCGCTGGCTCGCTTTAGCCTGTATTTTACAGTCTTTTTTAAACAGGATTGGATTTTGACTGTGGGCAAGTGTTTTAATAGAGTGGTTTAAAGTTTTAGCTTCCTGGAAGAACCCTCCTGTTCTAACATGCATTTTAGACTCTGATATGGCTTGTTAGGTTAATAAAACGCTGACATTTTTCCCCAGCTGTTTGTATTTCAAATATAAATCGGTGATGACTTGACGAGACGCCCTAAGATGAGAGCATTGAATGATTCTGCATCCTGTTGTGTCTAATTCTAGGATTCTGAGATGTGTGTGTGCTTGTCTCTGCTTCGTCAGCAGTATGTTGTCAGCAGGGAGAAGATTCAGAAGGGACATCTCACCTCCTCCCATCTCGGGCCTTATTTTGCATAGTCACTTTTGTCATTTATTTCTATTTGATCATGACCATCTCACCTAGCATTAACTCTAATCCTAAAATGCCTACATGAAATATTAAACTTACTTAAGAATGGACAATTTTTACAGATACTTATTTTCATGTTATGACTGCTAAATGTTACAGTATCAATTTAATAAGTTTGGGGTCATTTAGTAGAAGCCCTATGCAATATGTTTAATATGATTCTAAAATCAGGGTTTTTTTGTTTGTTTTTTTCTCGAACATTAGGCATGTTTTTTTTCTGGATTCCATTTTTTTTTTATCACAAGTCTGTCTGATTTGGGTTCATGAAACCATGAAACTTACACAATTTAATAGAAATTTATTAAAAGCTTAGCAAAAAAAAAGACATTTTAAGGCCCGAAGAACTAGAATTTTTTTTTCTTCTCTCAAATCCAGTTCCAAATCCAGATATTGGATTCCATTGTTAAATAGAGAAATATTAATATTAAAAAATATTAAAATATTAATACTTCTATTTAGCAGGGATGTATTAAACTGGTCATGTTTGAAAAAAAATAATTTCAATGTAAATGATACTTCACAGCAATATAGCCTCAGTGAGAATAAGAGACTACTGATATCAAACCTTTAAATGGTAGTTTATTATGTCTGTCATTTGTTAACTTTTAAATATCTAGTAAAAATAAAAAAAATTAATCATGATATACTTGCCCTAGGTAAAAAAAAAAAAACTCATTCTGTCCCATTGAAAGACACTCTTGAAAATTGTGTGCTTATTATGTGTGTTTTTTTTATAATTGAGGCATTGGGGGTTTGAAGATGTCCTTCTTTTTCTCACGTCTTCTGTTATCCACAGCAGTATTGCAAGTTTTCTTTTAATTAATGCTATAAAAGATGAGGAAATGAGCAATTGTGTAACCGACCCAGTGTTTGAGACTTTTTCTCCTTTAGCAGTTGACTGAGTAGTCGCCCACAGCAGACGAGGTATTTACATTTTTATTGAGGTGCAGCAGCACACAACTTGAGGCCAGGGATCGGGTCAGAGATTCTTTAGCCACAAGCTCACTATGAGTCTTTTATCATATGCTTCCAATTGCCACATGCTGTGCTTTGGATCTCTTCTATGGTTGATGAAGGGGCTTGACCTGCTGCATCCTTATATCGATTCCAAGCCGACAGTCCAATCACCCACACCAATGACACTGTGAACCACGTTAAAAAGGCTTAGGATGTTTGTAATGAAAGACTGTTTGGTTCTGCTGGTTCACAGGCGCCTTTGATGATGCTGTAGCACATGAGCATGTTGCTTAGCTGGAAGGCAGTCTCCAATGTATCTTTTATGTGAGATGCTTGTATAGAATCTAATTACATGTATATTCAGTTCTGTGCAGACATATTAAAACAAATTGCGGCTATGAGTTAAAAGCTGTGTTTTATAAGCCCTGGAATATCCAGAGATAACAATCTGATGGCAGTAATTGGATGTCAGTTCATGTAGCCTCTCGCAAATGATTTTGCTAATTATACGTTATTTTAAGAGAGAGGTTATATTATCTTAATATAATGATTGATTTGTGCCCTTAATAGCCTGACAGCTTCTGAAGCCTTAGAGTGGATATTTTTCTCGCTCGCTCGCTCTCACACAGTCATTTTGTCCTTCTTTTTTCTTCTCACTCACTCTCTTTCCTGACCTTAATACTTTTGAGATATAGAAGTACGTGAGAGTTATCGCACCCCTCGACTTGTTGCAAGTCTATTCAGAATTCTCAGAGAAGTGGTAATTTCCTTCTCTCAGATGTATTACAGATAGTGCTGCTAAGGTGGATGGATGGACACACACACACACACACACACACACACTTCGCTCCAAGTGTCCTGCCTATATACATACAGTGGGTACAGAAAGTATTCAGACACCATTACATTTTTCGCTGTTTGTTATATTGCAGCCATTTGCTAAAATCATGTAAGTTAATTTTTTCAAACAAAACACTTAATGTGTTCTCAGAGTGTTTTTCTTTTTTTGTGAATTTATGTATTTTTTTGGAGAAGGGAAGGAACGGGAAAATGATGCAAGTCTGAGTCAAATTCTTGATTCCCACCTGAGTTCATGCACACTAACCATTAGACCATTTTTCAAATAGTTTTGAATGTATAATAAGAACAAAAAACTTAAACTGAATTTGAAATGTGAACTACAGAAGATTTCCTGGGTACAAATTAACCCAAAATTGCATTGTGGAAGTACGTGTTCGTGCCTTAACCTGTTTTACTGCAGCAAACCAATAATTCATATATTGACCACTTAGGCTATATTTAGGTTTACATCACTTTGTCCTTTGTTGTTTTATGTCATCTCTGTAAAGAATTTCAAATTTTATATTTCAACCACAGGTGGCGATAGAGAAGCCAGTTCTGCAGTGCACTTTACTGAAGAAAAAACTCACCCAAAATAAATTCTGTCATGGATTTTGAGAAATACCAATACCCAAATAATTGTTAGTGCCCATTGTTTTGAAACCACCTAACTACACCTTAGCAACAAGTTATAACAGTCTAGAAACTACCGTATTTCTTGAAACCACTGAGATTTGTTTATTTGTGTTTATACTCTATAATAATTTTTATAGAGAAAGAAAAATTAGAAAGAAAATCATATTGTTTTGGAACAACTTTTTTTTTTCTGACTAAGTAAGGATCTAAAGTGTTGCTTTTTAAGTAAAAAAATTATTTCAATTTGTTCATGAAAGTATGCTTTTCCTTTGAATATATCTCAGTCGTTTTAAAGTAACCATTTGAACTCAGAATACAGTTACTTTAGATTAAAAACCGAGATCAGTAGATTTTCAGACCTTTTATGGTTCTGTGATTATGATTGTCCTTCTAAAGGTTGTTACCCTCTCATCCAATTGCTTGATAATTAATAGAGAAAATGTGTTTGCCCTTTCAACAAACCTATAATATGTGATTAATCCAGCTAATGGTTTTGCCCAAGCTTTTGATAGACTCAGTCAGCAGAGCATTCAGCTACTATAGCTGGTAAGTCCTTAGTGTTAGCTTTGGCAGCTTTAGTGATGGCTACTGGTCTAAGAGACTCCGTCTATAGGGATCTTAATTACACCGTAATTATCTTTCACACCGGGTAGATGTTAAGGCATTCTCTGCTCTTAATAGCCTCAATGGAATTTTACATTAAGCAGTCTACTTTGCCATTTTCATTTTATTCATGAATGATCACGTAATACTCCAGTGGAACCCAATGGAGGACTCTATAAAACGGCGGCTGTTTAACCGTCAGCTTTTCCATGCAGGAAGTCGTACTGTATTGCTGTTTAAAATAGGTCAGTCCTTTTACTAAACAATGAAACAATAGGCCATCACTTGTTCCATAAATACAGGATAAAGCCAGGATGTTAGTGGTTTGCAAACACAATGTGGGCTGGCTTGCTTTGACTCCGGACTCATGGTGTGGGTCCACTTTGTCCCCTGCCTTTTGCTTTAATACTGTAGATAGGATCTTTTCTTCGTTTTGGGCATTGATTTATCCTCACTGATTGAATGAATGAGGATAAATGTTTAGTACTTACATGTGAGATTTTAGTGATTAAGTCACAATAGGCCATTTCTGTAAATGCTGAGGCAGAGGAAGCCAATCGCCCTCTTCTCTTTTTGTGTTGCTACTTGGCTACTTAAATCACGTGTGTTTTTCTTTTGTGCTATTATTTTATACATATATGATCAGATTTATGTTTTTTTAATCTGGCTTACAAACATACCCCTCTCATGTTTTCAGTATGTCTTTCACTTTCTTTAATTTCAACAAATCTGCTGGCAAACAAGTAAAACAAACACTGACACAAGGAGTTCATAGACTTATATTTGAATTCTTTTGAATTGGGATGATTATAAACCGGTTATAAAACTTCCCTGAAATCACCGAGAATCTCTTACCATTGGCTTTGCATGCTGTATATTTTTTTAAAATTAAATTGAACTTTGGTAATCTGAGAATTCTGGAAACTGCCTAGCAACACCCTAGCAACCAATTATAATCCCTTACCAATGCCATAAAAACCTCGAAGAACTCTGCATTCGCATTGGCTTTGCATATTTATTATATTTTTCTCTAACATGTTTTCACTGTTTTAAATTTTGACCTTCTTTTTTTCAAAATACCAAAGACTTACATAAATGGAAGCCCTTTAGCCATATATAAGAGCCACAATATCATACAATCTTAGGAGTGGATTCTTTTAATTTAGAAGAAATGGTAACACTTTAGAATAGGGGTCCAAAATAATGCATTAGTTAAGCATTAATTAATTAGTGTGTTCTTGCTCAACTAATGCTTGAGCAAAAAAAGCATTTTGCTCAAGCATTA
>JAUCNO010001263.1:25373-35444 GCA_032353835.1 Enteromius viviparus
GTATGCATTATTTTTTTTACTTAAGTAAAGTATAGATACGTAAAAATTTACTTAAGTACAGTAACGAAGTACAAATAGTTCGTTACATTCCACCACTGACTTTTAGCAGCAGTCCACTGATATTTAAATTCTGAACTGCTGGAATATCTCTTTACCTATATCAGCATAATGAAAATGTGCCAGGGTTCATGTATAACGTGTGTTTTAGCGCCACTCAGTGGACATTACTCTTTAAACCTGCGCAAAGAGCACAAAGGTAAATATTTTTATGAGACCAGGTTGGATCTGACTCCACCCACTGAGCTCAGGGCCTCTGCAGTGAGGGCTGCTGGGATAGGACAGATGGAGTGAATCAGACAATGTTGTAGGTGGATTCTGGCTTCAATGCCGAGAAAGAAACAGTGTAGGTATAATAGAAAACAGGCCTACACACACCTTCTTTGCACATTTTAACTCTGTTTTAAAAACTCTTATCTTTGTGCTGTGTATTTCATATCTTTTCATTTAGCATAACTGTGCCATATTCACTTCCATTGTATTTTACTGTACAAACACATTTTCCATCTACTTGGTTCTGTGGCAGTATGATCTTTCTAGTTTAGTTTGATCTATGATTAGACTGATTAAATGTCTCGAATACTGGCCTCATATGTCTTGGAGGTATGATGGAAACGTTTTGGAACACGTTGTGGCTCATCCCTTAGTTTAATGCTTGTAAATTTATTCCACATTTTGCCCCCTCTTCATTTCTTAATATCACAGAGCGGAAAACTAAGTGCATGTTTCGGGAATGAAGCTAGCCTCAGCGTTCTAGGTTAAAGAAAGCAGATTAAAGTTAAAGCAGGTAAATCCAGGCCGTGACCAAGCAGGAGCCAATGAGAGACTGAGTTTTGTGAATAGCGATGGACCCTGGGGGACAGAAGTGCTGAAGGGGAATCAGGAGGAGAAGCGAGAGATATTGAGCGGAGGAATGAGGCTTTAGATGGTTTCCAGGAACCCCTGAGCTCCCCAATCTCTGTCACACTCGCTGTTTTAGACACACATCCTCCAGGGGATGGACTAGGCTGTGTTGTCTCTGACTAGCACTGTGTCTTTCACATAGAATCTCATGCTACGTTTTTAGTGTGCACACCCTAGGTAAGCAGCAGGGATAAACAAAAATGTTCATCATAAGGCTTTTTTGATTTCTTTCACGTAATATTTTTGCTAATTGTTGATATTTATTATATTACTGAATGTTTGGTTGATTTTGCACTTGCTGTTTTATTTTTGTTGAATGCAATTAGATGCCATTTCAGTAAAACTGACTAAAATTAATAAATATGACAAGGAATATTTACAGTGGTGCACATAATAAAAAAGTTCATAATAAATAAGTCTAAATAAGTTTTGTTATTTGTTATTGTTACACATTTGTGCACCTACATGGTTCATGGTTGTTTTAGATCGACTAATTGTAGTATATAAAGGATTTCCGTTCCAGCTATATGCATAAATTGAATGGCATTTTACAGCTAAATTCACTCGGCAGAGCTGGCAACCTGGCAAAATAGAAGCGTGCTAATATTCAGGTTAGATGTCTTAGAACTTTGAAAAGAAAAAAAAAATTGCATATGTATATGTTGCATATGTAATGCAGACATGGTGTTATGTTTATGTGACGTGATGCAACGTGATGCATAAAAAGACGATAATCTGTAATTAGGTCATGATAATCCGTTATTATGTCCCCACTGAATGCAATAAATGCCACATTTGTAATGTGTTTTATTGCTTTGGTGTCATAGCGCCAGGACACGGCATCATGTTATGATAAAAAATGTATTACAGTATTTCCCACACATGCATGTAGTATTCGAGCGATCACACTGCATAGCACTGGACAGCTGGCCAATCAAAGCACACCTCACTTTTTAAGAACGATGAGCTTTGTATAAATCAACCCGTTTCATGAGGCGTTCTTAGAGGAGAAACAAAAATACAGTATAAAGTATGTGGAAAAAATGTTTTTTTGTTTTGTTTTTTTTGCACCTTAAAGCAGTCATGCAAACCCAGTTTTCCACAAGCTAATATTATTAGGGTCTTAATGGAAAGTTTGTAATATAGTTCGTTTTAAAGTTTCTCAAAGATAGTTTTAAAAACGCTAATTTTACCCTGTCATAAACAGCTCTTTTGAAATCACTCTGTTTTGTGTACTATTTTCCTATTTTCCGGACGCTCTCAGAGGATCTTTTTTTAGTCGTATTCATAGTGAAATTTGCTAATTAGCACATTATTAGGAAAGGTGATTTGCAAAGATTCATTAAAAGACATTATACTCACATCTTCTGTAAGTAAGGCTGGATCATGAATGATTCTCGCGAACATAAATGCATTCCGGTTGATCAAGGGGGCGTTTCCCTTCAGAACCAAACGTAACGTAAATCCTCTACACTCTCTCTTATCAATCTCCAATCTCTTAGGAGTCTTGCTTGTCTCTGTGTCTCGGTCTGATGACGGCTCACTCAGGGCAGGTCTGAGGAAAGACACCAGATCAGTCTGTGTGACACACTGCTGTCAATCAACTTGTGGGAGTGGCCACACCAACATGCATTTGAGAATGGCTTGATTTCAGAAGGGGCAACTTATTTTTATTAAATCAAAAGAAAACTACCTGTGGATCTTTACCATTGTAGGGTGGTTGTGTACACACACTCACAACACAAATTTCAGTCCAAACAGCTTGAAAAGTGCATGTACCACCGTATGACCCCTTAAAATCCTGTTATGGCAAACCTGACTTCTCATTAGTCATTACTTCAGTCCTCAGTGTCACATGATCCTTCAGAAATTGATCTAATATGCTGATAAGGAGCTCAAGAAAGATTTCTGTTTCAACAATGTTCAAAACAGTTGTGCTGCTCAATATTTGGTAAAACTTTAAAGAATAGCATTTATTTGAAATCAAAACCTTTACTGGTAAAAAGTCTTTACCTTTGCTTTTTATCAATTTAATGCACCCATACTGAATCACATCACAGTATGCCAAATGATATAAGTTTGGAACAATGTGAGAGTAAACAATTACATTATTTTTTTAAAGTCATAGCTTGGGCTAAAGCTATTCTATTACTCTTCACACACCCTCATGTGTTTCCAAACTCTCTTACTTTTCTGCAGCACAAACTAAGATATTTTGTAGAATTTTTAAACTCTTTATGTCTGCGTAATAAATAGTGTAACAAAAAGGGTGAGTAAATGACAGCAGGAACTATCCGTGTAAGTCTCAATAATTATCTTATCATATCTCGTCTGATGTTTTTTTTCTCAGTCTGTGAGGCAGAGTTGATAGGCTTCCTCTCCGTGTTGCTGCATATTTGTTGCATTCAAGGGAGCAACACACGAGAAGACACAACAAAACTGTCAGCTATCACCTTCCCTCAACACATCCTTCAGTGTGACGTGATGAAAGCTGTTGCATCTTGCAGCTTGTGAGCCACATCGTCTGAGGTGAACGGTCGTCAGTTATGTATACGGCCCTTAAGGACGAAAAAAGTGTTGAAGCAAAGTAGACGTTAAGCGACTTTTAAGAGCGAGCGATCCAGCGATCACCCTGGCAGGATGTAGTGTCACTGTCACAATTAAAGACTCCGGCAGAGCCAATTGTTTAGTGTGTGACACAGAGAGATTAAATGGTTCAATGAAGATTTGTGGACTGTCAGTTGGATGGACGTGGACGGCGTACGGGAAATACCGTAGGCCGATAGCTTAGGATGAGGGCCGCGTCTTGATCTTTTCACAAAGGAACCTGGCTGACTAATTAATTAGGAGATAAGAAAGTGAAGTGAATTCGTCTCAGCTTTGCGCAGGTGTTTTAAATCTATTTCAGAGTAGATGGTGACCTGAGTTGCGGTGGGAGGCTTAAGTCAAAGCGGGCTGAATCTGGTGGAGAGATTGAGTATTCCAGGTGAGGTGTCTTTGTGCAGATATCCAACGCCTGCTGGGACAGAAACGACAGCTGGTTCGGGCTCACCGTGCCAGCACTTAACAAATCAGAATAGAGGAGTCTGGCCCGAAGAGAAATCAATGTAGAGGTGGAAAGGGGTAATCCAGCATCCATCTAAGAATCATATTAGCACCGAGACTCTACGCCAGGGTAAAAAAAACAAGCGGCTGACTGTCGTCTGAGCTGCCAGCCTAAAAGCATAGACGCAGAAACCCTGAGGAGATACAGTGAAAGCCAGGATAACCCTCAGGATGCGTTTAATTGGCTTTTGACATTGGGGGAAAAACAGCATTAAGTTGTAGAATCAGTTCATGATTTTGGACAGCCGTGTTGTGTGAATGCAAAAATATGCACAGCTGAAAGACCAGTTGCTTTTTCGTTGCTGGAAAATTGATGTCAATTAGCAGGGCTCCGAGGAGATTTCTGCACCGTAGCGACGGGCCAAGAACTTTGGAATGACCTACTTGTCCCCTCATTAATTGGGTAAGAGGAGTAACCTTTCCTTAAAAGAGGAGAAGCATGACTTCTTCTGTCCCAATGGAAAGTGATCTGACCTTAATCTGTCAGATGGAAAAGAGAGCTCCCCCATTCTCTCGTGGTCTCAGTGTTCCTGTTCCAGTGACCTAGGTGAAGGGTTGAAACTGGTCAGGGCATATCAAGCTGTTTTCAGCTTTCGTTGCTTGGAATCATTAGCGATCTACCAATATTTACATTTTATTTTGTCTTGTTTTGGATATTATATCAGTGTATTTATTACTGTTCCAGTGACCTATGTGAAGGGTGGTCCATTAGCGGTCTACCAATATTTTGTTTTGTTTTGTTTTGAATATTATATCAGTATATTTATTACTGGTATTTACAGTGACCTAGGTGAAGGGTGGTCCATTAGCGGTCTACCAATATTTAGATTAGTTTAGTTTTGTATATTATATCAATGTATTTTTTACTGTTCCAGTGAACTAGGTGAAGAGTGGTCCATTATTTAGACGTATTTAGAATATTAGTATATTTATTCAGTGACTCTCTCTGCAGGTTACATCAATGCACCAGTAGTTCGCAACAAGTGACAGTGTTCATGAGTGAATCATTGACTCATTTAGGCAACCAAGTTGCTTCTTTCAAAAGCATTGAGTCATTGAGTGATTCACTGAATCACTTTGTTAAAAAGCTGCTGACTTGCATTAATGGAGCAACAAAGCTGTGTAAAATATGAGGCATTCAGTAGTAAATTTTTGTTTTTTTTAAAAAAGTAAAAGTATGGAGTGTTAGTCTGTCTGTTTGAGAGTGTGTTTGATTTGTTTGGTTTTCTCTACTCTGCTGTCCACCGATGACCCAACCACACAAACCAAACTCTAGCACACAGACATGTGTCTCTGAGCACATCATCAGGATGCCATAAACTCTATCGACAGGGAAAATAAGTGTAACTGAGCTCAGTTGGGAGTCGACAGACTTTTAGCGCAGAGGATTAGAGAAAACATCATTCTTGACACCACGATCAGACCCTCAAGCCCGAGGGCAAATCTGATGTGCTGTCTTTGAACCTCCAGCATAAAATACTTTGGTTATAACTCTCAAATTGCTTCAAAACGCAAGCCCGTTTTTGACTATGCATTTGATTGGCGTGAGGTCAATGCGTACACGAGACAGCGTTGCGATGGCAACCCTGCACCTTTTGAACCAATCCCAAGAGGGTTTTTTCCTCTCCTCCCACTTTTGACTATCTAGGCTGAAAAGAATCTCAGTGCGAGCAGTGCTGATGATAAAATTATAGTGGTTAGTTAAATTTCGTACCTTCTTGTGACTACGAGTATTCAGGTTGCCATAGCAAAAGCAGGTCCCAAAATTGGAGTGATTAACTTCAGGCACCCTAACTGCTCTTCAGAAATTATAATAACATATCGCTGTGTACATTTGTCCTGACAGGAAGCTGAAAATGATGATTAAAATGACAGTATCCTATAGATAGTTTTTTACTGATTGTTAAAGAGAAACACAGTTGCTTTTACTGCTCCTAAGAGTCCTATAGCTGTTTACCGCAACCATCTACATGTCACAGAATATTATTCATATACTGTGTGGGAGACTTAATTTGATGCACAAAGCATTAACTATTAGGAGGCAATTTACATACACCACTATGACATGGACTCTGATACGTCTGCCACCACCGGTAATGAAACCATTCATCAGTTTAGCGCTGGATGTTTGCAGAACATGTGAGCTCATATTTCTCTGTCTTAGACCAACACAGATGGCTGATGAGTATCAAATGATAGCTCAACATCATCACGAGAAGAGGGATTTATGTGCAGAAAAAGTTTGCATTGCATTTGTGTTTTGCTAATTCAGATTTACATTGCAAATGTGTACTTTTCCTCAACTGCGAGACAGAGATGAGTCAATGTTTTTACTCAGCAGAGGAATAATTTAATTCTGTCAGAGTGTGTGACATGATGCACTCCATCTAAAACAGCGTTTTGCAAATTATTATTTTTTTTTTAAGTTTAAATGATTAGCCAAGCTATTTTTATTTATCAAAGGGGTTTGTGTTAACTGAGAGACTGCTTGAAATATTTTAACTTTTAAAAAGTAATTTGCCACACCGCAGGACCTTTTTAAATTACCTAGTGAAGGAAACATGCTTCTTAAAAATAGTAAACAAAAAAAAAATGCTGAAAATGTATACTCTGTTACATATTGATGTAAATTCCAATCATGATTTAAAAAAGGACATTATATATCAACTACTGTATATGTATACCGTATAACTTCAGTGGTTTTGAAGGTGCTATCTAGCATATACCAATGTGTACATTTTCTTGTTTATTTGTTATTGTTTTTTACTTTTACAGGCACCTACGGACCACGAAGGTGGGCTTCTGCTTATCCAGAATGTGGGGAAAGGTATCAGTCACCAGTGGATATCCAAGATCTAAACACCCAGGTCTCTCAGGAGTTCCAGGAGCTCACCTTGGATGGCTTTGAAATCAAGTCATCAAACAGGACCACCATGAAGAACACAGGCAAAACAGGTTCGACCAAGGAATAAAACTGCTCTTGCTTTGGAACTTCGACCTTCATTGCACTCTTAGCTTCAGGCAACCTAAATGTTTCATTTATTTCCAAATAATTACATTATAAGAATCAGTTTGCTAGCGTCCTGTATTGACAGAGAGTTGCATCAGGTCCGAAGGAGCCAAGCCCAAGCTAATTTCAGACATGTGCAATGCTTTCACAAAGTTTCTTTAAGATCTGTTGAAATTTCAGAAGTGTTGTTTAAATGCATTTTTTTTTGAAGGCTTAAACTTCAGAGGTTTGAGAATTAAAATTATTTTTTTTTTTTTACTTTTGACAGCTAGTGTAATTTGAGTGAAATCTGTACTGCCACCATCATAATTAAAAAATTATTTACATTATATTCAAGTATTATATCCAAGTATTATAATTATTTTCTTAATTTTTCCTATACTTAGCCGTAAAAATCTGTTATTCAGTCTCTTACATCTTATCAACCATAATCTATATTTAGCATTTTTGTACTCATCTGTAGCAAAAAAATATTTGGCATACAAATATGACATAAGCAAAGGATGGCGGTGCGAAAGCATATTTTGTGCATTTCAAATGTTTCTTTATGTTGGTTTTAATTAGGAGTAATTTGGAGAATGGCACACTGTAGAGCGCTATATTTACTACCAAGAAGGTTTTTAGGAATGCTTGCCAAGGCCATAAACACGCTGTGGCATAATTACCATAGGAGCTTTTTCTACTGTTTACAGAGCACAGCATTATATCCTTTAAAACCCCAGCATCACAAGCGTCTCCTGAGTACCACGAGTCTTTAGCCCAGTGTGTGTATTTACCAAAAGATCCCATCTCTTCACAAACATTCCTCATATCCTGCCTAAATCAGTTTGTTTGTTCTCGCCCCAGCACTTTAGTTTACTTAAGAATTAAACAGAGATCTCCACATGAGAGCTTTGCTCATGTGAGATGCTTTGAGTGATTCCTTGTAGTTCATATAACAAAGGACATGAATGCGCCTTGACTGAGAGTATGTGGTAGAACTCTGAATTTTTTGTCCAGTTTAATATTAAATGGAAGTATTTCATAAAATGAAAACCAATTACAGTGCCCACTAAAAGTGCATTTTGTAGTACCATTCTAATTGTAATTTTCTCCTATCCAGTCACAAAATACAGAGTTATGTTCAGTCATTTCAAGTCATTTAAAATTTAAAATTAAACATTTAGTAAATGCATTAAAACCCTAATGCTTTTAAGATCTGACTGTAAAATAGTTTGTTGACATTTATTAACAATGAGCATGGTATGGTAACATATATGCTGTTAAATGGATTTAAATGTCCAGAATGGTTTAAGATAGCATTGAATCTGACAAAGTTTATTAAATGGCCATGGAAAAACAAGTATGAAGTAGTTATCCAGTTTCTGCAGAGTCTGCCCAGCAGAAGAAATGGAAGATATTTCAATTTGTTTACCAATCCAGGCTTTAAAGAGTCAAGAGGTCAACTCTTAATGCAATATAATGTGACGGTCTGTGCCAGGAGAGCCCATGGAGCTCATTTTGATGTGTCTGCTCTGGCCTGCAGAGTGCATACTCAGTTTCTTCTGCATCATTATTTGTTTTAAAGGTCCTTTGTCAACATAAAAAAAGACAAAATTCCCCTGGAGCATTTTACAGTCTGAAAGAGAGTGGAATATTAAAAATGTATATATATAGCTGCCTGCATTATGTGTTGTTGAATTACACAGCTACACGGCATCCTTGGGTTTACATACCTCAGTTCATTAAATGTATTTTTAAATACATTCTCCCATCTGATCTTCTGTTTTTATTCCAGTTTCTATTGTTCTGAAGAATGATTACTTTGTGAGAGGAGCCGGCCTACCTGGACGCTTCAAAGCAGAGAAGGTGGAGTTTCACTGGGGCAGCACCAATGGATCAGCTGGTTCCGAGCACAGCATCAATGGAAAGAAGTTTCCAGTTGAAGTGAGTGTCCGTAATGTATGTCAGCTGTACTCGAAAAACTATTTCAGTTCCACTTCCGTTTAAAATAGCAAGTTTAAGAGTCTTTTTGTATGTTAGTGCCATCAGCTCTGGAAACGTCAAAATCACAAACAAAGAAAAAAAGTTGCCAAAAGGAGTCCAATGTTTCTTTACAAAATCACAAAAGTCCTTTTGAATAGTCCTTAAACCACCTACTTTCACATTAAAAAAAAATCTTATTAGGAATGGATTTTAGGCGAGGAGGATAACGTTACTAAATGAGTTTCTTCAATAAAGTTCAAGGATTCCACCTTGACTTGAGTAGGTTGAAAGTGGTGTACTAATCTGCGCTAATTGAAGGACCTCTCAATGAAACTAAGATCGATATGTTTTATCGACTTGATGGTACACCTGCTACATTTCACTGAACAGCAAGGATATTTGGCTTCCTTAATTCTTGCCTCAAGGTGATCTCTTAAAATTAGTTCTGGTCTTCCTCAGCAGTTTATCTTGATGTGTAAATGGGTGGATTTGTTTCTATTCAGTATAATTTCAATTATTACAACAATTATTTTAGGTATTTTTATAATCATTTAATGATAACACTAATAAGACTTAATAAATGTCTATTTATTTTGAGTGTATATATATATATATATATATAGTGGCAAACAAATAATCGTGATAAATTACATTCAAAATAAAAGTTTTTGTTTATGTTTACACAATATATATGTGTGTACTGTGTATATGTATTATGTATATATAAATACAAACGCATCCATGTATAGATTTAAGAAAAATATGTTATGTTTATACATTAAATATATTTACTTTTAATATAAATTATATGAATATAAATGTATACAACTAAATACATGTAAATATTTTACAAATATATACTGTATGTATTTATATGTACATAATAAATATCGTTTGACAGCAGTAATATATACATATTTGATATTTTGGTTTCACTTTATGTTGATGGTCACTTTAATGTATTCTGTTGATTATAAGTAACATTGCACCTACATATCTACTAACTCTCAATAGAGTGCTAGCAGAGTATT
>JAUCNO010001265.1:6605-18801 GCA_032353835.1 Enteromius viviparus
GTCATTATACATTACCATTACTCTGTTCTTCTATTTGATAATGTTCAGTGCTTTGCTACAATCTGTATTGTTAAAAGAGCTATATAAATAAAAGTGACTTGAAAAGTGACTTCTTCTGTGAAGGGTGAGCTTGCACACACAGCGCCTGCAGGAACAATATCCCATCAGCCACCAAACACACACCTGACTGGCTTTTATAAATATCTACATAACAACCTAATACTGTTAAAACCGAACACGCCTTTAAAACCCAACATAATCACATGACAACTGAGAACTATAATCAGAAGCCCTGTAACCAACATCAGTGTGTTAGAACATCACCAGATTTACATCTCAGTGAAATTATATATTTTATGTAAGGAATAATTGAAGACGGGCCGTTGAATTATTAGAGAAATAATGCACACCCGAGGTGGTGATGCGGCCACGACGCAAAGCAGAGTAAATTATTCCGCTTATACTACGGTTGCCACACCTCAAGACATCAATCAGATATATTTCAAGGGATTTGTTCGGTTTTTCTATTGTGAGTAGGATTATTTCTTCCGCACATCATCCAACGACTCTTGCTCTTTCCAAAACATAATTTTAAAGCTGGCAATGGAGGCTTGAGCCGTTGATAGCAGACTAATGAAGTTAATAATGAAGTTATTAGAAAGAGAGCGACAGCGATAGAGACACAGAGAGAGAGAGCGAGTCCTCGCGTAGTGTGCGTAGTTAATATGTGAAGTGATATGGAACTGTAATGCGGTCAAGAGAGCTGCCTGGAACTACGTTCACCGTGCGTTTCCCTGAAAATAATTGCACACCTCAGAACGTTCCTCAGCCAATCAGATTCAAACATTCAACGGCCCCGTAGTATAAATATATATATAATATACATAACAATGAAAATGCAGTATAATCTCTTCTAGAACTCCATGAGTTACACAATTTGAGTATCAGTGATACTCTGAGGGTTAGTGCTCATTTGCATGGTGCCCTGATACTTTGATTGTGAATTACACATGGCTGAGCAGTCAAAGCAGGCAGTGAAGCAAACGGATGATTTTCTTTTAAACAAACAGGGCTAAAAAAACTCACCAGCAACACAGGAAGTATATGATTGTGCAGGTAATTCAACTCAAATACAACTAGCAGGCTATTATTTCATACAAACACCTAAATACATCCATACAAAGAAAAGATCTGTTCTTCAAATAATCTTCATTCCCAGTATTGTGCAAACGATATTCTTCAAGGGTTTGGACTAGCATGTAGCGTAGATCTGATGAGTTCAAGAGGTGGCCTATTAGCTAAAACAAACTGAATTTGAACTAAATCAATGCATTGGCTCAAGACATACATGACAAAAGAAAAAGCAGCCTAACTTACCAAAATAACAGGCAGCCACCTCAACATTAAAGTGCAAAAAGAAAAAGAAGAATATTTAGCGAAACGGTTGGCAGTTGTTGAGCAAATCAGGTGACAATAACTGCATATTATAAGACGATTGAAGTGTTTCTGTCATGGCCACTATCATTAAACAGATCACCAATTATTACACAGTTTGAACTGGCTGTATGCTTTTCTTCTGAGCTTAGCATAGATAAGAGCAGCAATAACCCCCAGCGTACCCTGAACAGAACATACTGCTGAAATTCAATTAGGAGCGTTCTGAATTAGTCTGATGGATCAGATCCTGAAGACAGAGGAGGAGTTGGGGATGGAAGAGGATAATTATCTACTGAGCATTGTGAAAACGACAACATGAGCTTTCAGTAAGAATCCAACGCTAACACTAGATGAAATAAGCTCATGTTTGACTGTTTTTCAGGACCTCTTCAAAACATGTCTTTTAATTATATTTGTGTGTGTGTGTGTGTGTGTGTGAGTATAGTTGCATGTTTGTGTTCACGTAGCAAGTGTTGATGTTTAATATATAATTCGGATAAAAAAAGCGACCAAAGATCCCCAGAGCATTGATGATGGCTGATAACATCTACTGTCCTGCAGTATGAGAGCTTGTGTTTTGTAAGAATTATAAATCATAAATGGCATTCAGACACACACGATGATGTTTCCTTGTGTTTGTAATTTAATAAAAAGACATGACAGTCTGAAACTCAAAGGTTTTTCTTTGCAGTGTAACATTAAGCTCTGTATTTGTCAAGATATTGTCTCTCTAAAATCTGATATCCCTTTACAACAGCATTAAGAAAACAAGTTTAAACCTCAGTACTTTCATATAAGTCATATTTACAGAATGTACATCACGCAGTGAAACACTCTAATGGCTAATATCATGTTACGATACATCACTGTGCACAGATCAGAGGTCAGACGACTGTACAGGAGAGAGAGTTCACCAAAAACACCACGCAGGCATGTTCAGATTGGCACAGACGAGCAAAATAAAGTCCAACGGAATGAAACTCAATGATTCCCAAAACACGACTGACGCAGCACAGAAACGAGCGAACGTGACTGGGTTTAATATCAGCTGCAGACGGACGAGATCCAAACAAAACTAATAACACAACAGAAGTTAAGGCAAACAATACTTCCAGATACAGACAGATCAATCTCACAAACAGCTCCAGGTCAGGAAAACACTACAGACCACTGATTTTAGGGCTTTGATGCTGTTGTGAGATATTTAAGAACTTCCTACATACAAATATTCTCAACTTAATGGAGAAAATAAAAAATATTTGTACACAATGGTACTATTTCCCGTGTTTTCTTCAGTAAATAAAGTCAAAGTATCACAGTAGAGAGAATCTAAAGAGAACATTGTTTTCTTTATCATTCTACAGCAAAGATGATCAGAAAACTTTTTAGAAAATAAATAAATAAATACAAATGAAACTGCAATATTTTGAGGGAACTCTCCATTAACCATTTATTTATTTTTCTCATGTGCTGATATCACTCCTACACAGGCATCATCATCTTTATTTCCTGTTTCCTCTGTTGATCTGAGTGTGAATTATGACCTGGAGCTTTGGAGATTGACCCTGATCCGCAGAGACGTCTGTCAGAATCAGACTCCAGACACGGTGAGGTAAGACCGACCTCGAGCTGAGAAACACACGCTGCTCCCAAATAATCCAACACTGTTTACACGGCTCCAGAAAACCAGTCCGGCTCCATCACAGCCAAACTCCACCCAACGAGTGACGTCCGTCGCGTAAAAACAGTCCATAGAGAGAGAGTCGCACCGTAACGTCACCAGACCTGCTTCAGGTCATCGCCGCTGGGTTTCCGAGTCTGTTCCTTAGTTTGACAAAGAATGGTCCGAGAAACACACACACAGGGGAATGTGGGAAGCGTGTGCGATTGCACTGTGTGCTAGCTTAGAAGAAGAGTTATGAAACAAAATACTACACCGTTCTGTCATCGGTGTGTCCTGTACGTGTGTGTGTGTGTGTGTGTAAGAGAGCATCTCTGCCTCCGTGTGTGTGTTACTGTGGTCAGCAGACGGCGGGGGCTGTGGTCCCGTCTCGGCGTCCCTGTTTCTTCAGCAGCTGTATGCGGTTGTGGCAGTAGAACTTGATGGCTCTCCAGTCGCGCTGGTTACTGACCAGCAGAGGGCAGAGCTGCAGGCATCGCTCGCAGTCCGCTTTCGCAGGAACACGCAGCTCCATGATGTTCCTCTTCAGGTGCGTCTCCACCGCCACCCGCTCCGCCTCCGACCACGGCCGCTTCAGTACGCCACGCTTCCCTGACACACACACCATTAACACCACATCAACACTAGCCATGGAAAACAAAAACAGACCTAGTATACACAGCACAATAACTCACAAAAACTGACCTGATTTGACCTGAGCGCTGCGTCTCTTGAGTGCAGCTGACGACGAGCTCGTGGACTGATGAGGGCCGCTGCTCTTCTTCGGCCGCGGCGCTCGATTACTCACGCCCTCCTTCTTCCCAGCATCGGCTCTGTCTTTACTCTTACTGACCTCTCCATCAGAGTCCTCCGAGAAAGAGTCAGCAGAGTTCCCCGACATCACTGACACAACACAGGAAACACTCTGTGCTCAGATACAGCATCAAAACACCTTCAGACACTCAGACACTGTAAATCAAGCCAGATCTAATGTAAATCACATCTGAAAGTACAAATTAAAAAGTTGCATTTTATTAAATTAATGAATTCCATATATGTACTATGATTTTTGTTTGAATGTCTTCTGCTCACCAAGGCTATGTTTCAAAAATACAGTAAAAACGGTCAAATATGAATGAAATAAACAGCAGCTGTTTTCGGTGTGAATGTGTTAAACTGTAATCTATTACTGTCAAGCGCAGCAGAATTTTCAGCATCATTACTCATTTGCTGCTCAAGAACGCATATTTTTGTAAAAAAAACTATTAAAAGGTTTTATTAAACATGAATTAATGTTAATATTATTAATGATAATTACTAATTCAGGAGGCTTTAAACTGATTCAGTGAAGACATTTCTAATGTTAAAGCCAATTTCTGTTTCAAATAAATGTAGCTCTTAACTTTCCATTCATCTGTGATGTTTAGAATAACTTTTTGAAAAATATTAAAATGATCAAAAATTATTATTAATAAATATTTTAATAACAATTCTTTAATTCATCAAGGCTGCATTAAATTAATCTGTGAATCCTGAAAAATCGAACGCATCGCAGCTGTGTTCAGCACTGATGATAATCACAAGCGTGTGTTGAGCAGTAGATCAGTATATGATTATGATTTGTGAAGATCATTAGTGATGCTGATCAGAACCAGTGTTTGTGCTGCGGTACCATCCAGCTCCAGGCAGATGTGCTGCAGGCTCATTCCTCTGAACAGCACTCCCTCTCTCTCTCCGTACAGCACCACCCTCCCCACACGGTTCATCAGCGCCGGGTCCTGGCCGATGCGGGCACAGCTCTGGGTCACGTGATACTCCCTCTGCAGGAAGTCCTCCAGACGCTTGACTGTGCGCTCGCCCTCCTCCAGCAGCAGCAGCTGGGTGAGGATGGCCACCTGCCGGCGTGCGCGGGGAGCGGTTAGCGTCGCGGGGTTCTTAGCTCCGCTGGTGCGCGCCAGGCTCCGCAGCAGGTCGGTCCCGCGCAGCGGCGTGGCCGGAGAGTGGTACGGCCGTGAGAACACGTACGGGCTCTGGGGGTCCACGCCCACGTCTGCAGACGTCTTCAGCAGCAGATCCAGACAGGCCTCGGAGTGTGGAGGCAGGATGAGCGGCTGGAGCCGGCCGCGTTTGCCCAGCACGCTGACCCGCGGGAGCTGGCCGAGGACGGAGCGCTCGAAGGGAGACAGGGCGGCGTCGCTGGAGGCGGCCCCGGACGAACGGCTGCGGTAGTCCTGCACCGTCAGCTTGGCCACCTCACACTCACGGTGCCGGTTATACAGGATCAGCAGAGCCAGGCTGGAGTGGCAGAGCAGGCGCCAGGCCTCGGCGGAGGGGGGAGACCGTGACAGCGACAGGAAGGAGGAGTGCTGCTGCCGGCGGAGGAACAGCACCAGCGTGGAGACGGACGACAGCAGAGGAGGCATGTGAGAGCGCCCGGAGCTGCAGGAGATCACACACACCCTCTACATCAGCATCAAATGGGCAACACAGACATTGCTTCGAGGGTTAGCTCACCCCAAAATTAATCTCCTAGGTGTATATGACCCTCTTCTGTCAGACGAATCCATTATGTTAAAAATGATCTGTGCTCTTCAAGTATTAGAGTGGGAGTATTTTTGTTCAACCAAAAAACATTCCTCTAGGGGTTGAATAAAGGCCTCTTGAAGAGAATAGATGGGTTTTTGCAAGACAAATATCAATATTTAAAATGTTACAAATACTTGTTTCACTTGTTTCAAGCTGCAGGACGTGAGGAAAAAAACCTGAAGAAAAAAAAAAGGGCGCTCAGTTGTTTGATTTCTTCTCGAGAAGCCTCAAAAGTTTAAGGTCCTTGCACCCTGACTGAACAGACGTGTAGATTATGACATTAAGAGCACCGTGTATGATATTAGGCGTATTTTCAGCATAGGGACGTTCATTCTAATCACTATTACACAAACAGTTATATATATATACTAATTTAAAAAATCAATTTCATTCATTTATCTAATTATTTAAATATTTGTTGCATGGTTAAAATTCTTTCAATTTATCAGTATTTAGAAATGTACAAAGTTATAGCTGCATAAATAACAAGCCAAAACAAATGATTTCAGGCTAAAACGAAACTGAAACTAACGTTGGGTCTTAAATCAAACGTTGTAAATCAAAATGTATTTGAATGCTACATTAATTGATTAGGTTACTCTGCTATGTAGGCTTCATCACTAACGTTGCAGTATTCCAGGGGCACCTGCAGGATTTTTTATTAACATTAGCTCTATTATTTATTTGTACTTATTTTTTTTTAAGAGTGTTCACAATAGATCAAAATTAAGTTCTATATATATATATAATTAATTTGCTGTTTGAATAACCATTGAAAAGATACATTATAAACAAAATCTATTTCTTATTATTATTTTGTTAATTGAATTGTAATCATGTTCAATACAAATCCTGTCCCATTAAACGTGTTTTATTAGCCTGCATGACACCTGTTTGAACATGTTTGGTTCTTGCCTAAAAAGAGGGACTGCGATGATCCAGCTCTGGGGGCCTGCGTGCCAAAGCTTGAGAACCCCCGCTGAGGCCATCTCACAGTGCACGAGAAAATGTGTTTATATACTTGTATATTTGGATATATTTCTTGCAAAAATGCATCAGTTCACTGCAGAAGGCCTGCCCCCACAGAGGAACAGTTTATTATGGATGTGCTTTATTTGACTTAATTTTCATTCAATTTTTTTATTTGAAAATGATTCATATTCAGGATTCATCTGAGGAAGTCTTGCACACTCATTTTCATTTATAGGTGGACTAAACCTTTAATCCTAAAACATCAGATATTGCCATTTTCCATCTTCTTGGAATTTCATGATTTTTATTTTTCCAAAACTCGACTCACCCCGTCAGGGGGTTTCATTCACTGAGAAACAGAACACTTGTTCATCAGTGTTTGTCACAAGATCATGTCTACGTGTCGGTCTCTTTTAAAGAAGACACGGCAGATCATTGCTTGAAAAAAAAAAAAGTAAAAATTCTGTCATTAATTAATCACCTTCATGTCGTTCCAAACACATAAGACCTAAAAGTTGTTATAAAGTTGTTGTTGTTTGCTGAGTGCATTCTCATAGCTCATAAACCCCTGACATCACGTGAACTGTTAGGGATGATATGTTTTCTGGAGCTGTATTGCTCTTGGATAGCAACACAAATATCTTAATTATTGTTCTGAAGATGAACAAAGGTCTTATGGGTTTGGAACGACATGAGAATGAGTAATTAATGACAGAATTTCCATTTTTGGGTGAACTAACCCTTTAAACTATTTCAATCGACTGCGCTATTTCTCATAGTTTTTTCCCCCAATCAGAACAGACATGTATTTTATTTCCACCAGAGCTCTGAACTATCAAACACAAGCCCCTGTAACACACTGACCTGGCCATCTCTCCGTTCTTCTCTTCTAGGCTTGCGTCTTCCCTCGTGTCAAACTCCTCCTCCTCCTCTTCTTGTTTTCCAGGAGTGGGTGGCGCCTCTTCTTTCGCTCGCTCCGCCTCCTCTTGCTTCTTCAGCTGCACTTCCTTCTTCTTCGGCGGCCGGCCCCTGCGAGCGGGAGGGTTGGACAAGACGGCGGGGCTCTTCTTAGCACCCTTCCTGGGCGTCCCTGTGATCGCCGAGCTCTTTTTTGAGGAGATGGGGGCGGGCGGAGGAGACAGCGAGAGCGAAAAAGAGACACCTCCCGTTTTGGGAGGCGAAGACAAAGCGTCTCTCTCGCGGGAAAACAGGGAGGTTGCTCCCAAGGTGGTCGAGGGCTGAGTGGAAGATGAAAAGGAGTGCGAGGAGGCGTCTTGATTGGGCAGGTGTGACAGCTCCATGGCGGCTCGGACCTCGGGCTGCTGCTCGTGGTGTTTCTCCAGGTGCCTAGCGAGGGAGCGGAAGTGCCGCCCACAGTACGGGCAGTGCTGTCTGCGGGAGAGCGTGCCGCTCGCGCCGATGTTTATGTTTATATTATTGTTTATGTTGGTGGTGGGCGGGGCTAGAGGCTGCTGGAAGGGCGGTGGTGATGATGGGGCGGGGCATGCGAAGGACAGGGGGCGGGGTTGGGCTTTTTTCTTGACGGTGGCTGAGGTTTTGCGTTTCTTGCGGCGTCTCATCATGCGGCCCCGCAGCTCCTCCAAGTCCTCTTCATCGTCGTCATCATCGTCGTCGTCATCTTCCTCCTCTTCCTCCTCCTCTCGGTCAGAGTCGCTGGCCTCGGAGTGAGACAGCGGAGAGGAGGAGGGAGACAGAGACCATGATGGAGTGAGGTAGTCAGAAACGGTGAGAGACAGAGGGAGTGATCCCGGCTCCTCCTCCTGCAGAGAAACAAAGCAGCTGTGAGCCAGACACTCATCTGTAATCTGAATAATCTTTCCATTGGTGTATGGTTCGTTAGGATAGGACAATGTTTGCAGAGATAATTCTATTTAAGTGCAAATCATATTTACTTTGGCTGTCAATGTAGCTTAATTCACAGTGTGTGTGTTGCATTAATCACCTTCTTGATGTTGCTCTCCGGGTTGAATCCACATTCAAACCCACGTGGAGACACCGAGGTATGAAAGCCCTGTGGTTCATCAGGAGATTTTAGTTTAGCGATCACACAGACGCACAGAGTGTGCTTCAGTGGTGTTCTGAGCACTTACCATGGCATTTTCTCCCCAGTCCGTCAGGCTGTAGTCCACTGTGATCTCCTCACCTTTGGCAATGTCTCGAATGGCTATGACGACGAGCCGGACCTGACTCCCACAATGCACCTCTCTTATCCTGCAGTTGGGCGGGGGGTGGAACAACACAGGGCCGCGGACACCGCTAGCACCCTCTTCAGACAGCTCTGGCACACTGCAGGACATAAGCACGGCTCAGGACTGCCGAAGAACAACTACTATTTTTTTTTTTTAACTAACAATTCTGCATTTTTCACAACTCTGAGATTACTTTTTTTATATTTTTTCTTATATTTTTTTTCTGTGGTGGAAATAAGCTTCTAGATTATGAAACACAAATGGTCCTTGTGTTCAGACTGATGTGCGCTGACGAACCGAGCGTTAACGAGGTGAACGTACCAGAGCTGTGCCGGGTCGGTGAGGTAGTATGGGCTGCCCGGCGGAGGAAGACGGTCCTCAGCTCCCTCTGGGTACTGCTCATCTCCTACACAAACACATCAACAAACCAAGACACTTGAACAGTTCACTGAACCTGTAGACAAAATATGAAAATACATCTGTTTTGTTTTGCCTCATAAATGATCCATTACACTTTTTCGGCTCATATAAAAGTGAAAATACAGAGAACAGCATAAAAACTAATGAACATGAGAGTCTGCTGCTTGTAAATCAGAGATCTGTATGACAGCAGAGCAGACACTGATGTGAAAATCATCTAGATATCAGTGATCGCTCCATTTCTCCAGCAGGGTGTCTCAGTGCTAAGATTGAAAAAATCCAAACATATAATTCAATGCTGATGGACAGCTGAAGAAATGAAGGCTCCTCAGAAGAGGTGAGATGTTTAGTGAAGATCATTGCTCCGCTGAGGAACAGTGAAGCTCCTCAAAAGATCCTGATGATCAGATTCTTCTAGAAAATGATTGATGAGCTGCATCAGTCCAGTTCATCTGGAGATACGACCAAAGCTATTCTGACGCTCACTTGAAGAATCAGTCCAGATCTGACTCCAGAAGAGCTTTTACTGATAAAGCACTGAACTATCAGACGTATGCAGAAGTGTGTTTCAGTACCTGGGCTGTAACTGTGTTCAGACAGACTCTCGTCCTCGTCCTCCGTCACATACGCTGCTCTGTCACACACCTTCACCGGCGTCCCCTTCCTCTTCCTGCCACACACTCGCCTGTGCAGAACACACACAGACACACAGTGAGACCATCACACACACACACACACACACACACACACACACACACACCTGCTCAGAACACACACAGACACACAGTGAGACCATCACACACACACACACACACACCTGCTCAGAACACACACAGACACACAGTGAGACCATCACACACACACTCGCCTGTGCAGAACACACACACCATCAGACGCACTGCTACAGGCCTTTGACACACTGCTGCGCGCACACACACACACACCGAGTCTGATTCGAGTGATAATGCAGTGACTCGAGTCGATTCAGTGCAAACGCGTTTATAATAATAACATTAATAGCGGTAGTAAAAAATAAATAATCATAATTCCATATGAAAAAACTACTGAACTAACAGAAGGCTTCTCTGAACAGTCTAGAAAGTTTATGTGAAAGGTACAAACAAACGTTCAACAGAAAGTTCATTCAGAGATGGTCTTTAATAACCTGTTTATTCATCGCTCATGAGATGTCTGATAAAAGCTACCTGCCGCTGTTTCAGAACATTTCAACCTAACTGTAAATAACGACAACAATAATACTAACAGAAATAACTACTATTACAAACAGATGTTATGTTTTACCTGTTCGGTTATTGTATGACACACACAGAAACTAACCCGGTGTCGCACAGCGATTATCGTAAATAACCGCCACAAAAACATCGCGCGATTTCCGCGGATCCGGTTGCCATGGTGAACTGCTGTAACGGTCGCCTGCACTCGGGAGCGCGCTCCGCAGCAGTGTCTGTGCACGCGCAATCGCGCAGTGTTTTGCTAACGTTAATCGTTCGAGTCTCCGCCGCTCCTGACATTAACTCGCCCCGGTAAAGCGGAACGGCAAAACAACGTAGTGCAGACACACACAAGCTCGGGGTTCGGTGCAACGGCCGCGGGGTTTCGTCTCGTCGCGGCCTGTGCACGAGCACAACAGAACCGGACCGGCTAACCGCTAGCATGCGCGCTAATCCGAGCATTCCCCGCGAAACAAAATACACGACCCGATTCCCCGGTGAGAATGACTGACCCGCGCGGCGGCGGCGGCTTGCTGCCATCTCCGTCGCTGTCGAGGGTCGGGGGCTCCCGGTAATCAAACGGCGACCGCACGCTCTCCGCCATTAGCGCTGCTCCGGTGCGCATGCGCAGCAGCTCTAACCGGCCAGGCCCCGAGATGGGCTCCAGCTCCGCTCAGTCAATATAAACACATTTCCATCCTTATATTATTATTATTATTAATGACGCATTCCGAAAATATCAAGACATTAGTGAGACGAAAAATAGCAGTATTAAAATGTCAAGGGGTTTTCTAGAGCTGGGCTCCTACTTCCCAATACTCCATAAAATACTTTCATAATACTTCACAAAAAAAAATCTATAATCTGAATATATATATTTAATGAAATAGAAATAAAAAAAATCATAGAATAAACCCCTCTTATTCTGATTGTATTATAGCTGGGTATTATATGTTTAACGTTTGTGTTTCTGTGCATTCACACTACTGTATATAACGGTATATTACTGTACGGAGTACTAATGCCCTTCAGTTCTGAGGTGATACTTTTATTTACACTTTACTATTAAAAATTTATTTATAAAATGGACGTACAATTTTTATATATTTTAATATATATAACAAATAAATCAAAATAAATATCCTTTATAAAGAAACTAAAGCATATATATATATATATATATATATATATATTGATAATATATATCTAACAATGAATCATATCCAAAGTAAGTTTTTCTTCACATATTTGTGTATACTGTGTACATGTATATAAATACAAACATGCATGTATATATCTTATATAAGAAAATGAATGAATGCATGTACATGTCAATACACACAGACAGACTAAAAACACACACATATATATATATATATATATATATATATATATATATATATGTGTGTGTGTGTGTGTGTGTGTGTGTGTGTGTTTATAACTTCACAAGAAACTTAAAATCAACAGTAATCAAAGCAATTCTAGGTAACAGTTTTAGCAAATGATTGTAACATTTCATTAGTTAACATTATTCTACATTAGGTGAAAAATCTGATCATTTATACTTTATTTTTGTTTCTCTCACACAATCACCCACCCATCCACACACACACACACACACACACACACACACACACACACACACACACTCCTGTAGTGTCTCCATGTGTTCTGGGGTC
>JAUCNO010001267.1:10314-26635 GCA_032353835.1 Enteromius viviparus
ACACTCGCCTACACATGTTGTTAGACATATTTTTTTTTTTTATTTATTAAAAAAAAAAAAAAAAAAAAAAAAAAAAAACTTAACAGTCCTGAGTCATTTTCACAATGGTGTCAAGTAGAATGTTTGTCTGTGGTCACATTTTAATTGAGGCCCATTTCTCATTATTAACAAACCAATTGATGCTTGCCTAAAAAATATATATATATATATATATATATATATATATATATATATTAATAGTTAGCCAATAGTAGACATGCTTATAAACAGTTGATACTAAGAGATGTTGTATTCATGTAATTATGAACAACAACATTAAAAACAATGACAAATATTTTGCAAACATATGTATTATTATTAGTATTATTATTAATTGATTTAGTTCAGATTTGCCTTTAGCGAAAAAGACATTTTTATTTTTAATGTGTTCTGACAATAGAGCTCAAACATGACTAAATTGATCCTACTGAGTTTTAGTCATATGTTCTGTAAATTAATATTTAAAAATAGCCAAAGCATCTGTTGCGCACATATAAAAATAAAAGCAGGAGGACGGTACAGTTGCTGACAGGTAAAAGCTAGGGTGCTCCTGCCATTTTAATGTGCTTAATGTTTTTAATGTAGCTTAATTGCAGTGACAAAAGAGAACAATTGGAATAATTATGACAGTCACATTATGTTTTCTCCCGGCATTATATTCAGCAGATAGCTGAACTGATGGAACAATGCCATTAAAATGTTAACGCAGTGTAATAGACTACTTAATTTCTTTTAGGGCATTACACAGAAAGGCAAATAGGGCACAAAACAATAGCATACCCAGTCCTCTGTGAATGATTACGAGGAGAACAATGCTAGTACTGCAAGTGAAGTAAACTGAAAAACTGATAATGCGTTTATAATGAATATGCTTTTATATTTGATATTACACAGTAAAGATGGACTGGTCTACTGTGTAGATTAGTGTTCTAGTTTTCTTCAAAGGAATATGTGGTAAATCATTCCTGTTATGCAGTGCATTTTATTGCTCCGATGATTATAATTATAATTATATAACACAAATGCGCTAAATATGTAAATTATATTCAGTACACATAAATACACACACACACACACACACATGCATACATACATACATGCAAAAAAAATGGTAAAATGCATAATATTACAAATACTACTAATAATAATACTAAAATAAGACTCCATGAGGGCAGATAAGGACTAGACCTGTTGAACATTGCTCTATAGGATGATTATAAAACACGTGCATTTGTTTAGTTTTATGTTTTAGTTTTTCAGCTAGTTGCTAAGAAAGTGTTTTTTATTTTTATTTTTTTTATTTTTTTTATTTTTTAATAACCATAAAGTGCATAGTATTATAATATATGTTATGAATGCTACTACTTCTACTACTAACAATAAATCAATGGCACTAAAATAAGGCTCCATGAGGGCTGATAAGGCCAAGAAATGTCTACTTGTTGAACATAGGATGTTTTGTTTTAAGAATAAAGCACACAAGTATTTCTTAAAAAAACAAAGAAATCCTCACTGGCTCACTTGTGATTTTTGACTTTCCTTTATCCAGTATATCTTTAACTTTGATGAAAAGCAATCAGACTTAGTCCCAAGGTATGAGGGGTATTTACCAATGCACGCCTCCATTCACCAGCCATCCAATTGTTAATTGAATTGATTGGCCTGTAAATCCGTGGAGACCTCTCTCTTATTGGACTAATTAGTCTTGTATTGAACTCTGAATTAACAGGGCATCATCCCTCAAAATTGCTCCTTCTGTATGTAGCTCGGCTGCAGTTTCTGAATGCGTCAGAGTCAGAATTAGGCTAAACTGTGGCATTTGCTCAGATTTGCTCTCTTGTTCACGCTGCACATCAGTGAAAATAGAAACGATTTTAGCAGAAAGGTCAATAACACCCTGTGGATGGGAGCTGCTCTAATTCTTTAGTTCTGGTGCCCACGTGGTGATGGTTGTGTTATATCATACACGACTTTGAGTTCTGAGAGGAGAGATTTTTGAGTGAGTGAGTGAGTGAGTGAGTTTGAATGAGCTGCAGAGCCGTGACAGTCGGATGGGAGATCTCAGCAGACGGTCATATCGCCCATAATTGCAGGGTGCTAATAAGAGTGTAACTTAATGACCCACGTAATGGCTCAAAATATCATGCCTATGATCATCCGCTGATTTGAACTCTTCTAATCGTTTTGCTGAGGAAAAGATACTAGTTTCCACTAGGTTGTGGTGGCATATGATTAACGTCACAGTTCAGTAAATGCTCGCATTACACCAAATCTAACGAGCTAACATAAGCAGGACATCTGCACATCTGTGCCTGTCGGGTTTTGCTTTTTAAGAGCCACTGAAATGAGAGAATTGGTTGAAACCTGTCAGAGTTCCTTGTGTGGTTTCTTCACTTTAATAAAGTGCCAAATCAAATCAAATGTGCTACATTTTAATGTGGCAAATGGAATGGTTTTGGAATACAACTGTGTCTTTGGTTATTTATTTATTTACTCTTTTTTTTTGTCCCAGGGCTTGATTTACTTGAATTCATCATTCAAATATTTTTTTTTTTAATCAAATAATTTATCTATTGATTTTTATTATCTTGTCATCGTCAATTACTTTACATTAATTATCATTACAATATTTTAAAGCATACGTTTTATTGCTTTATCTGTCCCAAAGTGGACACTAAAAATGTCTAAATAAATTAGAAATCTATTTATTAGTGATTATGATACAATTATCAAACAAATTATTACGCATAACTCCTGGTAAGCTCGTAAGACAAACAGCTTGCAAATAAAGGGATAAATGATTAAAAGCTTAATGATTAAAACAAACAAGCATTCAAAAACGTTTCAGTGTTGATCACGCGATCACACGTTACGCTAATCATGAATTTAAAATATAAAAGAAATTATGCATAAAATTATCTGAATCTAAGTATTTGAAATTAATTGTCATTGTTTAAAAAATAATATTTTTATTTAAAAAAGGGTCTTTGTTTTACTTTATTTTATTAAAATTATTATTATTATTATTATTATTATTAATTGTTTGAAATGTATTGCAGTGCCCACATTTTCCATATAGCTGAAGAACAATCTCAATGTTTTACTTGCATCTTCTTGTTATTTTGTTTCATACCTCCGACTGTATTGAAAGCTCTGTTTCACCCTCCCTCCTACTGTATCTCTCAGTGGACACAGATCCTTAAGGAGATCTTTATCTGTTGTTAGGCTCCGAACAAAGAAGCAGTTGCTGTATAACGGCAATTAATTTCACTATGGTAATGTAAGCAGCACCTGTGCACATGAGGATTTAGACAACAAAATATTGTAAAAGTGCAGCCAATTAAAGGCTCCCATTCTTTCTTTGAACTTAGCAGGTGAAACCAAGATCCATTTCATAAACAAAAAGCCTCAGTTTAGGAGTGCCATAAATAAGTGTTCACTAGTTTTAAAGGTAACAATTGTTAATTCAAGCTCGGAATGCAAATGCATTATATGAAGAGACGATAGGAGACAAAGCGGACCGCAGGGGTTGTTGACAACATCTCATTGTGGCTGATTTGTCATTTTAATGCAAGACACGTGTTTAGTCCTGCGGGCCTCCAGAAGGAAATGACCCATGCTGGAGGGAGTCCTGCTGCACATCTGCATTTCCTGCAAATTGTTTCTAAAGATGGCCCACCTGAGCCCTTGTGAACATCCACTTTACATCCCGTGGTCCTGCTGAGGCGAGGACGCTGACCTCCGTTCTGCTGCTGAACAGGTGCTGGTTAAAGATTTGTTAAGGATGCTGAGTGAGCCGTGAGCTTCAGAATGTGAGCTATCAGGAAGCTTCAAAGGAAGCTGCTCACACGTTCTCTGAAGTTCAGTTGAATGATGGTTGAGCTGCTGCCTCATGAATTGCAAACGCAAAGCAAGTACAAAACCCCTTCAGAATCTTCTGTATCTCTGCTTTGCATTCGCTTGGAGACACATCCCACAATCCTGTTTCACCTTGAGAATAATCAGTCGTGCTGTGCTTTGACACTGTGATTCGTTTAGCATGGTCTTAAAGGCTTTTAGTGCCAATTGTTTTTAATTAATGTTGCAAGTCGGTTCGACCCACTCCAATATTTCAAGCACCAGAAGTATTACCCTCTAATGCTGATAAATCATTTCTTTTATAATAAAAAGTTGACGATTTTTTCCTCTTCTGGGTCATAGAAATGCTGTGTTTTACATTACAGTTTACTTATTGGTTTGTTTTTTAAAAGTTACAATTTATGTGTATATTGCTGACGATTTAAATATGTATTAAAGAAAGAAAGAAAGAAAGAAAGAAAGACAGAAAGACAGAAAGAAAGACAAGACAAGAAAAGAGAAGAAAAGAAAAGAAAAGAAAAGAAAAGAAAAGAAAGACCGTGCAACACTAAAGCCTGGAGAAATTCTGCTGACGATTCAAGTTTGTGCTTTGCATGACAGGAATAAATTACATTTTATAATATATTAACTATAAAGTTATTTCACATTGTATTAATATGGAGCATGATTTCAAATAAATGTAGCTTTTGTAAACAAACAACAACAACAAACTGCCCCCAACCTTTAAATGTATAACAATATACGTATATTTTTTTCTACACATAATTTCACTGCACTTTGCACCGTGCCTAAGAGCACCCATTAGCCATGGTACAAGCTCTATAGTACACAGCTTACTGATGTATTGTTTTGCTCCTCTTTTTCTTCTTCCCTTTGATGTGTCTCACTACGTTATTTTCTGTAGGGAGGATTTTTGTGTGCTTGGGAGGGCAAACGCTGTCATCTTAAAATGCATATTTTATTCCCTAGCATTATCTGCAGCTTTTAGAGTATTTTGTGGGTTTTGTGCGTTTCTCATCATAGTTCATAACGTCAGTGAGAGTCACGGCTGCGTCTTAAAAGGTCGAGAATTCTTGCGCACGATCATTGCTAGTAAGCTTCTCTGCCTTCCTTTATGCCGTATAAAAGGCTTTTCATTCCACCCCAAACCCCAAAGGAAGAGTCCCCTCATACACTGTGAGAAACTCTGCACACTTAAATAGAGGGGCCAAAAATACCGTGGAGGCCCTATGTTTAATTGCTTGGTATTATTGCAATATGTCTATCCTCTCTGGGTACTGGTCTCCCTCAACCCTCTCGGCAGGCGGCACATGGCTTAATTGAATTCCAGAAAAAGGCAGGCCCTCCTCCCTGTCCTGGGGAATCCAAAATGGAGCTCTCTCTTTAGTCTATAGCAACAGGGAGCTGTCCTTGGTTCTGAAAAGCTGGCTGCATGTCAAAGCCGTGCGGCGCGCAGTCTCCGTTTGTCTCTGCCCTAATAATGGATCTCATAGCGATGGGAAGTTCCTAATTTGGCATTTCCACTATTCACTGCCCAGACCGTTGGCAGTTAGCTCCATTTGAACGTGTGAAATGCAACTATTTTCGGTAAACGCAGAGAACAACAGCTGTCTGGAGTGTTTTGTGTCAATAGCTTTTGAAATGACAATCACGCTTTTGAGCCCTGATTAGTTCTTGTTTTTTTAGCTGGGTTAATTAGGAGACATCAGTAATGAATAATCTGTCGGAGGATTTGTTTTGAACAGCTAAATTATAATAACCTTTAAGGTCATCCACTGAGCACCATTTGTAAATCTGTGGATTTATCAGGATTACCAGCTGGGTTCAGTTTCTGACAAGAGACTTTGCATGCTATTCTTACTGTGTAAAGGGGGTATAGCTTATAGAATCACGATAAATTAGTCGAGACTTGGCCTTTCAATTCAGAGTGAAAATTAATTTAATTAAACACAAATAAATGCCTCATAAAGCCACTTGTAACATTCTATTGATAGAATTAGTGCTTGGTTAGTTTCTAGTAATAGGTGCGCAAATGCCATTTCAAAGAGGTGCGATTTATTCTTATTTAAGAAAAGAGTGCAATGCAAATTTTTAGCAATGACCTGATTTCTCTGTTCTGTCCACAGTGCTTTAACACCTCAGCAGCTGAATGCATGCAAATGGATCCCTTAATACTCATTTATCACTATTTCTGAAACTTAACGAACCGGTTGCCGTAGAAGTGTGGTTCTGAACATTAATATGAAGTATTAATTAAGAAAACTAATATGAATTCGGTGTCAGAAAATGGTGTTCCCTTTTCACGTTCACTTTTCACGTTTCTTATCCTGTTAGTGAAACTCTATCACAGTCACATGAAACATTAAATATCAAGTGTCAGCTGTAGCTGATTAACTTAGTACATTGCATCCATGATAGATGGGAAAAAAAGCTGCATGATTGTGCAGAAAGTTAATCTCATTTAAAGGAATATTTCAAAAGTTAAAAATAAATAAATTAATAAAGGTTCAAAGTTCGGATTTGGAGAAATATAGCATCACTTGCTCACCAGTGTTAATTTGGTAATGTTAATTAATTCTTACCTTTAAAGATTTATATTCTAAAATACAAAAGGCTTTTTTTATTTCCCTGAATCACTGGGATTTAGCAGACTCTTTGAAGAGTCTTTTAACGTTAGACACACCATTGAATGTGATTTCAGCCTCTTAGAGGGAATTTTAGGAACCTCTGAGGTGCCAAAGTTTCTAATTAATGATGATATATGAAGCGTTTTAGCACATAAATAATCAAGTGCTGACATTCAAAGAGGAATATCTTTTAATGTCAGCCTCCTCATCTGCTCTGAGCAAATATTATTTTCTTGGAAAGAAATTTCTGTTGAAATTCTGAGCACATTCACAATGTATTCAGTTGTATCTCTTATTCACAAATCTAGTTATTTTGTAATTATTTATTAATAACATAACCATTTCATTTAAGATGGAATAAAAATGTAATGGTTTGCAGACAGTTATCATTAAAAGTTGTATTTAATTATGTATTATTATTCTTTTTTTTTTTTATAAACTAACATTTGACTTTGATAAAGTCTTTACTGTTACTATTGAATGCTATTAAGTGTAAGACAATAATTTAAATGGACTATCATTTATTAGATTACAAAATGACTTTCAGACATTTTGGCAAAGTCACTGTCGCTTAAAAAAATCCATTACACGAAACAGAGACTCAAACAAAAAAAGCGTAAGCGCTGCTATTAACTTTTCATGAATATATTTCTCAAACTTTCTTAAGAAGACACTCGAAAAAAGGGAAAACTAAATGGATTTCAAAAAATGAATTACACAGTGATCTCAAACGATCAATTCTCTAGTATTACGAACACCTTGCCGAATATAATCTTTGTCTCTTTCATCTTCATGTGAATTAAAAGTATCAAAGCCTCCTTCCAAACTCTGATTAAAGTATGAGTCTTGTTCTAATTGAGAAATAGGAAATTCAATTTTAATATGAAAGGGTACACTAATAGGTGCTCCGTGATAGACAGATAGCTCCTTAATAATGCCCTCAAGCACAAAAATCAAATATGATAAGGTTATGCAAATAGATGTAAGAATGATTGAGATTTCACTCAATTAGCAAGGCCCCGGGAGACATCTGCTCATGCATATGCACCCTAAGCAGAGGTTACGCCTTCTGTGATCCCAACTCCTGCGATCCGTTATCCTCTACTGAACTTTCCAATAGTGTTTATGCATTAGGCAGTAAACGGCTCTGTTACTTTCGTCAACTTGAAAGAAGAAACGGCAGCTCTTGACTCAACATGACATCAAAACTGTCATGTAGCTTCTAGCTGTGTATGCCTTGCTGAAGCTTTGGGGAATTTCTTTTTTTTTTTTTTCAGGCAATAAATATATATCATGGGCAGGCAACGAGAATTGCACTCCGCTTTACCTCTTCAGCTCAACTGTCCAGGGACGCTGGGCTTGATATCTCGGCTCTCACCTCTATTGACTGAAGCCTGTCTAGCTGCTTTTTATACTCACTTAAGAGTCACTACATGCACTCGGCGGCCAGAGAAACTCTGATTAAAGTAAACACAGGAAATAGCTTTCAATATGACTTTTTGGATGGTGTTGAATGGGTTTATTGTCTTTCAAATGGATTGCAAAGAAAACTTTTCATGCATAAACTAAGTGGGTGTTATGTGGTACTGAACTTATATATCATGCCACTGTTGCAAAACTTGACTTTCTCCATAAGCAGCATCCTAACTAAAATGTACATTCATGGTTGTCTGATTAGACTAGAAAAGCAACTCTAACAAATATTATCCCTTGTGCAAAGTGCACAGGAGACTCAAAACACACTTAGTTACAAATGCATTATTATTATAATTTTTTTTTAAACTATAATAACATTTCTAAAGCTTAAAAATCACTGCTGGGTAGATTAATTACACATTTATTACAGATTACAGGATGGAAATTGTAGTTAATAATGCAATCTAGGTTACTCATTTTAGTTGATGTACTTTTTAGAATAAATTTGATCTTACTTGGCTTAAACGTGCAGGATTTCTTTATTTACATCAACATCATAAAATTAAATATTAAACATTTTCAAGAATAAAATAGATTAAAATTATTTCTTAAACTCTAACATGTTTTATTTGTTGTCAATGTGGCCATAAACTGGCATCTAAATACTGTAAACATGAATATGTTAAATTATTGAAAAAGTCAATTTTTAAGTACATATTTTATGTGAGAAAGTTATGGCTGACTTCATGTGGGAATCCCTTGATTACATAAACATTTCATGTAAATGTTAAGTGTTTATTATTTTGGAATCTAATTTTGTCATTTATATAACGTGCGAGTAGTTACCCAGCACTGTCTGTGCAGTCTAGGTTTTCATATTTTCTGCTTTCATTATTTATTTTATATTTGTTCAGTATTTTTAAAAAATAATTGAACATTTAAATCTGGATGATTAGTGTCATGCCCTTGTCTGTGTTTTATGTTACTTGTTGTATGTCTTTGACTTCGTTGAGAATTTCCTGTGTGTCCTTTTATGGTCTTGTTCCTGTTCTTGTTAAGTTAATTAGTTTATCCTTGCCACCTGTGTTCCTCACCTGTCCTGCATCTCCCCTTGTGTATTTAAGCCATTTGTATTCTGTCCAGTTGGTCGATCAATGTTATTTTGCATGTATGTGTTCACATGTTCTCCTGGCTGATTAAAAGGAAAGTTTAACTGCGCTTTCGTCTTTGCCTGTTTGCCCATGCATACCCATGGCAAAATCCATCCTAGTTCCCAGTGAACATGCCAAAAAGAATTGACTTTTGCCAATAGTTATGAACTATGGAAACATCCCTCTCTTCTTAAAATCCTCTAGTTAACAAATAACTAAAACACTAAAAATAAAATAAAAATTCTAAATTATAATGAAAACTAAAAATTGAATAATTATAAGAAATTCACAGTATTAAAAAATAGCACTGATCATGACATATATGATATGTATAAACTATATATATATATATATTATATATATATATATACACTTTATATAAAGTTTATTTATTTAAAGTTTATTTTAGATATATATAGTAGATCTCCTGCAAGACAAATTTGCAATTTTTACTGTTCATGCAACTCATTAAAATCTAAAAATACTCTACTGCATACAAAGTTCAACACTGAAGACACAAATTTGTGCATGTGAGAATGACTGTTAGAGTTTGTGTGTGTGTGTGTGTATGTGTGAGAGAGTCTCATCTTTAGATGGGGTGAGAGAAGGTGAGGCACTTGAGTTCTTCACCAAGGCCAAAGCTGCCAGGCTACACGTCACTCTCTCTGTCTGAGGAAGATAAATGGGCCTTGCTTCAAAACACACAGAGAAAGAGAGGAAGAGGGAGAGAGCTGAGCCGAAAAGAAGAGGAAGGAGAATAAAAGAGGAAGGAGAATAAAAGAGGGACAGGAAGAGAAAGAAAGCAAGAGAGATAAAAACGAGACACACCTTCCAGGTGCCAGTACTTGACTCTTTGACTGATGAGAGGGAGAGGTGGCTAATTGCCTGGTAGAGGAGAGAATGAAAATGGATTTATTCTAATAAGTAGCCTAGGAAACGGAGACCCACGCAAAAGGGTTCGCAAGAAAGGCCTGTCTGCTACTTGCATCTCTTCAAAGAGACTGAGTGTCTGTGTGTGTCTGCTTGTGTGTTAGTGACCTTGTTTTGTATTGAAGGACAGTGCTGGTTAGAAGGCCTTGATTCTTGTCAAATAAAGCATGTAAATGGACACCTTTTTTGTTATGTTTCTGTCTGTGTGTGTACAAGCATTATTAAGTATCTGCCTATTAAGTTTAACCTTGATAGTGACTCCACAATATTTTATGTTGATAATTGAAGAGAAAATATTGTACATGCATATGATATTTTTTGTGACAATGATGTATAGTGTATAGTTTTTGCTCTTGTTTTGTCTATAATGCTTTATAAATGTCATTGCATATCTCATTTATTTCTGTTATTTTGTCAGTTTATTTAGAAGTAGTATTCGCTGGCCTGTTTTTCATTTTAATTTTTTTTGTTTTATTTAATTTAAATATTTTTGTCATGTAGTTTTATTTTCTTTTGCATGTCTATATTGGGAATATGTGTCATTAAGTTGTATTTAAGTCTACTTTGCTGTCTGCTCTGGTCTGTTTTTGTTGCATTTTTTTAAATCCTTTTTGATATTTTGTAATTTAGTTTTTTTTTTAGAAAAAAATAATATTATTTAGCATTTCACACAACAGTAATAACTTGTTGTTTAGTTATAGCTGCTCCTGCTGTTTTCTCTGTTCCATTTTTAATTGAATTTTATTTTATTAATGCATTGTTTTGTATTTTCATTCTAGTTATGAGTGTTTTAGCAACATGCACTGTATTTGTGTGGTCATTTCTCCTAAAGAACTGTGGTTTTGAATCAGAGATTAATCAGACAGCGCTAAAGTGCTTGTTTTATTTGAGACGTATTTGCAGAGAGATTTCACACTCTGCAAACAGACTGAAGTCATTTCAGCGAGATATATTACTGAACATAATCCTCAAGACAGCAGACACCAGCCGTCACAGCCTCGATCTTTACATATTACAATCATTACTTGCTAATCAATATAACTAAATAAACAAAAGAGGTTTTAAACTTTCAATTCAATGATTATGTTAATAATTAGCCATCACTGGTATCCCATACCATTAAAGATATGTTGCTTAAACCTTCAATATATCCTTGTTGGATGTTGAAACAACAGATAGGTGATGGTTTTGTCGAACAGTTATGTTACAAAATGTATGATTTCCCTATGCAAGATGTTTAAATCTTTCCAAGGGATGAGGTCTTTCATGCACATGCTGACAAACACGTCTCAGGTTAAACGCCATAATGAGTGTAATGCTCATGAAAACAAGTCTGCGAGGGACGGATTTATAGTGTTTACGAGGGCAAGCACTGCATAAAGGTCCTAAATCATTTTCACAACTTTTACGACTGTTCTTGACTTTTTATCTACAGAAAATTGTTTTTCAACTCAACAATCTGTAAACCTACTTCGGCTAAAACATACAATTTATAAAAATTTTTTTACATTAAAACGTACAAATGGCTACGTATTTTTTGTTCAAGTATGTAAAATAGTTGATTTTAGTGCATTTTTATTGTTTTGTCAATAAGCAATTTCGATTTTTTGGAACCCTTAAACTACAGACCAAATCTAAATCCAGCCATTTTATGGAAAATATGCACTTCTATCATTTTATTAATAAGCGATTGAGATTTTTTGAAATCCTTAACCTACCCCCAAACCTAAAACTACCAATTTTTAAGAGAATATAAAAGGATATAAAATGCAGCTGACCAAAATATAACAATTTTCCTCTCTGTACAGTTGCAAGAAAAGCATGACAGACAGAACCATGTAATTACAATCATTTATGTATTGCACAAATGTCAATGCACAGGCTTTGCTGTTTATTTTCAAGTCTTCTCTTGCTGCTCCAGATACAGAAGGTATGATTTGGGTGTGTTCCTCACAGGGATGCGAAAGAATAGGATTACCATGCATGAATAAAATGACTTCATTTTGTAATCGTTGCATTTTTTGTGTATTCACAGCATGTCAGAAAAAATTCCCCTTTTAGCGCCCATAGACATTAAATGACAAGTAACTACTGCAGAAATTTAATTGATTTTAAGGGTTTAAAATGAAGTCATTATAAGTGCCTATTATTGGAAATGAACTAGCAGGAGAAATCACAGAGCTGAATAAAATGTTATCATTTCATATAAAGTAATGTTAAACAGATTAATAATGCAGTTGCATACAAGATCATTGATATGACAACAAAAAAACACAAAAATAATAAAAATTCATGCTACGATTTCAATATTAATCAGGATCCATTTTCAGGTTTAGTCAACATGTCAGTTTTGTACGTTAAAAGCTGAAAATATTATATATAGGACATATATGTGTGTATATATATATATATATATATATACAGTATATACTATAATATAGCTAACATTTTACGTAAAATGCGTACGCATTGTCATGAGATCACATTGCAGCTGGTGAATATAGATTTGAATTTCTTTCTTTTTCCCCTCACAAAATATGAAACAGACTTGGAATAGCTTAACATCTCCTTTTTATGTACCTTGCTGCTCTTTTTTTTTTTTGGTCCTTTTTAGCGCTTGACAGCCTGTGATTGCTGTATACTTTCATTGTATATAAAAGAGCTGCATCAACCTCCTGCCTAACATCTGCTTTTGTGTTTTACAGAAAAAAAGAAAATCATGCAGGTTTTGAATGACGGGTGAATAAATGAGTTTAATTATGAGAGCAACATATTCCTTAAAATAATTGAACTTAAAAACATTTAGTCTGAATAACAGTAATGTGGCCTTTAACCCAAGGATTGCACTTTTAGCAGATTTAGTGTAGCTATGCCTGTGTCTTTTATTCTGTGAATATTTGATGGTAATTTGTTGTGAGGACTCAGCTGTTGATTTTGTTATTTGTTTTAGATCAGTGGGTCGGGAAGAGGAAATGTGTTTGCGCTGCACTTTGACTTTCACTGATGGATGTGCAGTGCAGGAGGATTAATTAAAAACAAATTAAAAAAGGGGGACTCACCTTTAATTATCATTTTGAATACTTGACACACACACACACAAACACACACACTTTGTCGTGTAATATGGTCATACCCGCTGGTTGTTGATCGTAAGGACATCATGCACCATTCTATATGGCACTCCACTCCTTATGCTGAAAAGTGACTTCAATCCATAGAGAGCTCTAATATCCCACCATAGTTGCTACAATGCTCATTGTAGTGTTTTAAATAGCTTAAAAAAACTCTTTTATATTTAGCTTCAGCAAATAACTCTCTTATCAAAAACGTTTTTCGCTGACAAATTCAATTTCAGCCTGTACCTCACACAAAGCTATTCTAGACTTAAGAAGATTTGAAATATGGTGCCATATGGACAGCTTTTATACTTTTATGGTCCTTTTTGATGCTCCAGTTCTCATTCATTATTCATAACTGCATGGAAAACAGTGGCCAGTACATTAATAAAGCTAGACAGCCAAGGTAATTTGGATATATATGTATATATATATATATATATATATATATATATATATATATACATATGTAATAGACAACCCCAGATCATCAATTAACTTAAGAACTGCAGTCATGTTTGTAAAATAAATTTTCTTAAATGTTATGTTTAAACACACAAATAGGACATTGTCTAATTAAATATGCAGAATCATAACAGATATCTGAACACTGTATAAAGCAAAGTTTAAAATCTAATTGTTTTATTAGAGACATTTTAATTTAATGAAGACATTTATTAGAGACATAATCAGTATAATGAAGAAAATACTCTAAACAGCAAACTCATAAAAAATAAATATAATAATAATAAACTACTTTTTTAGGAATATTTTTTTTATAAAATCAGGCAAATGATTTATATATGTTAACCTCTCTTAAATAATAATGTACTTTAATAAAATGTTTTATATGTAAATAGACAATAATAACATAAATACAAGAAATGTGAAAAGCCAAACAGCTCAAAATCTCAAAATTAGTGTCTGTAGTGTCTTACCTAAACAACATAGCTTTTTATATGTTCCAGCAGATTAAATAATGTAATACTGCACTGGAACTGCTTCAGGGGAAAGGAAAAAAAACATAAAGTTGTACAGATTTGGACAGACATGAGGGTGAATGCTTTTGGATACACTTATCCTTTAATTTTATCTGACTCAATTAAGTCGCACATTGTGATTGCTAATGTGTGAAGCTAAATTACAAAGATTTTTCTGAATACATGAACAAAGAATCAAAAAGACTTGCTGTAATCTTCCCTACAGGGAGCTCAGGATGTGGAAAGCATCCAAGCGAGCGCTTTCTCTCACTCTCTCCATCTCGCCACACTCCATCCGGCCTGCAGACTGGTGTAGCAACCTCTGTTTCCCAGCAAAGCTTTGACAGTCGTGAACAGGAAACAGTGCGTCCATGAGAGAAGCGTGTTCGGACCGCAATCACATCCTTCTCTTCATAATAGAGCTGTCAAGCCAATCAGTTCCAGAACGGAGAGAGAAAGATGGTGATTGCGATAGTCTTTAGATGAGGCTAAGCACAGACTATTCAGTGCAGTGCGTGTGAAGAGTAAACGAAAAAGAGAGGGAAAGAGGGATGAGATCAGCCAACGGAGAAACAAGCGGCAGGGTGATATCAGTCATGGCAGCGTTCTGAGACGTTCTGTCAGAGTCAGACACAGCACAGAGAGCTGAGTGAGGAGTTCGAGAGGAGCATAACGAGTGTAATGACAGCCATCAGACCAGAAGAGGCGGAGAAAAACGAGACAGGCTGTAAGATAAAGAGAGCGAGAGATTGAGTGTGAGGTGTGAGGAAAACAAGACAAAGAGAGATCGAGAGTTCTAGCTGAATGCTGTTTGGGTTGGGCTTGGCTAATTCTCAATCACAGTCAATGGATAATCTTTTTAGCCTGGGCCCGCCCATACTTCCTTTGATGCTTCATTCTTTTCGCGAGCAAAGTTAGTCTGCCCAAGCTGCCATCTTAGAGCATTACAGTTCCCAAAAAAATGGTACCTGGTGTGCTTGGTGGCTTCAGGTTCTGCCGCTACGCATACGTCATCGGAATGAGTGGTCTGATTGGTTGTAGATTTGTCTAGTAGTATACAGAGGCATCTGATGGACGCAGGTTAAGCCCATCTCCCAGAAGGCGGGTAGCAAGGTAGCTTGGCCAGACTAACTTTGCTCGCGAAAAGAATGAAGCATCAAAGGAAGTATGGGCGGGCATATCAAATATCAAATTCACTGTTTTACACAGGGCGAGAGAGAACGAGGTAATGTAATTAGGATACAATGCGTGCCAAAGTTCAACCTACTGTGCCTCTCCCACATGAGAACCACAGCTCAACTTGTTTAGAATCTTAACGGCATTATAATCAGTCAATCAATCAATCAATAAAAATATTGGTGATTACCGGTGCACGCATTAGATAGTTGAAAATGATGTACCCTAAAGTCAATGTTAATGATCAAATGTTTTAAATTAATGTTTTAGAATGTTGTGTCCTGGTGTGGTTGCAGATGAATTCTTCAGGCACCCAGAAGTCAATCAGTCACATCAACATTATGGTCTGTCTTACCTGATGCAGGACGTCTGATATTCAAAGCTAACTCTATGAGGTATATGCTAATTAATATAGGGTAGGATTTTGGTCCTCAGTGTTTTATTTAATGATATGCGGGTGATAGCGGTTTAAAATAAAATTGTATGAGAATCTAAAATTAAATATATAAAATAGATCCGTTATCCGCCTAATATCACCCCAAAGTGAGAATGCTTCTGTTTCATTCAAAAATTAGACGTCACGAAATTAAAAAACTTTTTCGATGTGAATGTTACAGCGGCTTCTTTGTGTTTTAGGTTTGTAAGAAAAATAAATAGGAACATTTAACTGACGATAACGATACAAAAAAATTTCATCACTACATTAGTTTCATTTACAACATTCATAAATTCGTCTGCTTTGGTTCGCTCAGGGGAATGGTGTGTGCATCATTTATTTGAAGGTTCGTACGCCATCCATATGTAATGTTTGTCTGATATGTCTGAGCAGGTGTCTGAACAGACTTCTATGTAGTTATAAAAACTATACAACGTTTGTAGAAAGAAGCATGTGTAACGGGTACCGCAGCAACGACACCCCGTAAACAGATAGAGCTCCTGAAATACAGGAAAAATAATAGTGATACCAGGCAACAGCGTGTCGAGTGCTCAGAATTCTCTGCAGTTCTGATTAAGTCCACGAAGAAGAC
>JAUCNO010001267.1:27230-46690 GCA_032353835.1 Enteromius viviparus
GACTGATGCATTTGAATCACATTAAGTTGATTTGATTTGTTTATGTTAAAGTTATGTAATGTAAATACATGGAAATTTACCATGTAATTGATTTAATAATAAAGTTTAAATCAAGACTAAAACATTTGGTAATCATATATTGAATGTATTATATGTATGTCATTCAATTATTAATTCCTAATCTACTGTTCTCATTTTTATTTACTTGCATTTGATCAACACTATTTCTTTAAATGCTCAGCAATAAACAGAATTCAGTAAAATTCTTTCCTGTAATTCCAATTCAATTCCAGTTCTGTTTCCTTTAATTGTTGTTTAATTCCAATTCCAATTACATGTCCTTCTTTGAATTGGAATTGTTGAGTTCATTCCTGAATTGACCCCAACCCTGGTGCATTCATAATTTCTGTTGCATTCTCTTCTGTTACAAATTTTGCACAAAACACAAGCTAAAGACGCTTACGACTTGGCTCGCCAAATAGACGCCATATTTTGGGGTCGTTTTGTCCTGTCCATTTGACTGATGAGACTGAGGTTGGTATCAATATTCCTGTGAAGGGAGGCAGACGAGAGTAGAGGCCCAAACGCTGATCAAATATGTATGGTCGAGTCTGGCTGCTTTCCCATCAAATCAACCTAATGTGGACTCAATGTGATTGATAAATTGTGATGAGATCACGCCCTTGGCAGAGAGTGGCACAGCGGCACTGACAATATAGCGTTATTCTTCAGTACCCGGCACACTGACTGATGAGGCAGTCTGCCACATATCAGAGGAACTCATTGGAGATGCTGCAGCAGGTCAGCTCATGGTCATTTCCATGTGGTGAAACACTGTAGGTGCTTGTTATGGTGGAGGAATGACATGCAAACTCATTTTTGGCAAGCTGCGTCTGTGCTCGTTCCTGCCCAGAATTGTTCCGCAAAGAGCAAATGTTTCCTGGCATCTTCCAAAGTCACCTTTTAAATAAAAAAAAATCCCCTTCTTGGCTTCCTCTGAATTGTGCCAGGCCCTGAGGGTGGCAAATACCAGATGAATCATCCCAGACCCTGGTTCTGTCCACATCACTTCATGACGCGGCCTTCGTGTAAGTGATTGACGGCATCCACCCAGAAGCCTGGAAAAAGCTGCTCTGACTCTTCTAGAGGTGACAAATCTGTCCCCTTCTGCATATTGTGACGGCTTTAACACCATATGCACTGAACAGTAGTGTGAGAATATCTTAGAGGCGTTTGAAGGGTCATTACAGGGGCAGAGTAACATTTTTAAAAGCTGACTTGATATAATTAAAGTAAAATTAAGACATAATTGGTAATTTTGGTGATTTGGTTATACATTGTTTATGCTGTAATTTCAATATGTTGTCTAGTTTCGCTATAGAGATTACACAGGAATATATTTTCTATCCTTACACTAAAGCCATATTAAAAATGCAGTAACAATATTAAGTTAGATAACAAAAGGCAGACAAATGGCACTTTTCTCACAGCATTCCAGTACTATCTTTATTTATTTTAATATCTTTTTTCAATAAAGTATATAATAAATAAATAAATAAAGGACAAAATATTAGACTTTCATGATTTTCTACTCTCATGCAATTTGTATACATTATATTGAAGGTATTATTTATTCATTCTGATGTGCTGACAGACTAAAGCACATACAAAGTTGTATATATATATATATATATATATATATATATATTTTTTTTTTTTTTTTTACAGAATTGCAGAATTTACAATTCTTTGATAGTAAATAGAAAAAAAGAAAAGTACTACATTGCAATGCTATTAAAAAGGTGTTATTACAAACATTTAAATATATAACATGCAAGTTTCAAAAGAAATTACACTGAAGCATATTTATATATGCTTTATATGCTAATTATAAAATGAAATATAAATATGAACTTGCATGTAAGTCCTACTTATTTGGGTCTCAATAAGCACTCTTAAAGGAGTAGATCACCCAAAAAATGTAATTCTGTCATCATTTACTCATCCTCAGGTAGTTCCAAACCTGTTTGAATTTCTTTGTTTGTTCTTTGTTCACTGTGGACTCAAACAGCTTTGTTACAAAGAATTTCATATAGTTTTGGGAGTACTTGATGGTGAGTAAATGATGAGCATTTTTTTTTTTTTTTTTGGGGAGAACTTTTCGTTTTAAGTTTAATTAATTGCTTCATATATAATTGTAAACTGTAAATAATAATATTAATCATAATAATTTAATTGGAAATGTTATAAAATGAAGTGTTTGAAAAGACTGAAAGTATATGCTTATAAGAGCTAACTGGATGTTGAATACAGTATATTATGTTCCATAAAAAAAATACTGTTTAATAGCATGCTAAAGTGTACTTTTTCACAAGGATTTGCATTTATTAAAAAAAAAAAAATGCTGTATATTAAAATTATTAATACTGTACATGCAGTAACCTACTGTACATGCAGGAACAAATTGTCTATGATTAATAAATACAATGACTTATATATCCATGTATATATAGAAATGCATCTTAAATAATTACTATGCCATGATCTTTTATTAGCCAGGGTCTCACAGAGAAAAGGGGGAGAGTGTGCAGTGTTATATGGCCTATGCTTCTTTTTATTTTTTTAATTTCTCCAGCAGTTTTGGCAATGGTGTAAATTTGTTAAATAGTGTTCTCACTATTTAATTTCCACAGCATTTCTTCTTTTTTCCCTGTCTTTTTCTTAGGCCATTTTGAATTGATTTTATTTCATAAAGTGTCTCAGATAAAGGCAGCCAAGAAAGTAATTATGTGCAATATAATGCGAATCCACCACAAACTGCATTAAAGCAGCATTTGTGTCAATATACTACAATAATTCTCTATTTTCCCAGTCGTTCTATTCTGATTATAAAGAAGCACATTTAATTTCAAGTGAGTCAGTTACGTGATTTTTTCAGTGATACATTTAAACAGCTGACGCCTTTAGTCAGGAAGCTTCTTAATTCCGCAGGCAGCACCTGTTTACGTCAACATTTCCTTCATTCCTACATATTAGATGACTCACTCAACCCTGACGTTAATAATACCTAAAATTATGCATATGAGTTAGTTCAAAGTTGTTTCTCCTCAACAGATGCTTGATGTACTTTGTGGCTTCCTCCCGGGCCTCAGGCTAATGTGTTATGTTTAAATTTAGTGTCTCTATTAATATGATAATGGAATGTTAAGTTTGGCAAGACTTCAAAAGTACTTGTTTGCAGTCTGACCGTGAGAAATTTCACTTAGGAGACAAAAAATCAGTTGGCTTGGACTCTGAGAGACAGACCAACATTAAACAATTGATCACTATCACTTACAAAATTAAAGGTAGCACTGCTTAACAGATGATGGTGCTTACTGATAGAGCATCCAGACACTGATTAATGAGAGAACCACTTATTACTGGACAGAGGCACTGACCGAGAACATGTATGATCAGATTCCTGCAAAAAGTAACTACTCAACTCACCACAATAGCTTATGTGGTAACACTTTACAGTAATGTTAAAATTAGTTAATGACATTGGTTAACATGAACATCTCGGTTACGTATTGTAACTCTAGTTCCCTGAAGAAGGGAACGGAGACGTCACGTCGGTGAGGACGAATAGGAATCTCGCTTCGAGACAATTCTGGTTGCATGCAAACACGCCAATGATTTTCACTGGCATTACCTGATTAGGATCAGCTGAACTCAATCGTCTTGCAAGTATAAGTAGGTCAGCCGATCTAGCGTTCATTAGGTCTTCGCTGAGGAGCCGAGCCGGTAATACGGCCCCTTGCGGCAGTACAGCCCCTATGGCGACGGGACGTGTAGGGACGTGTTATTCCAAAGAATAGGGATCTCTACCAAAGCGCCATAGAGACTGTCTTTTCCAGCCCCATGTAAGAGTCACCAACCCCCTGTAAGGGCCTAGCGTCAGATGCTCTGCCAGCTCTACAATGTCAAAAGTGAGGTGCCACGAGCCAACGCCCAGGACAACGCTACAATTCTTTAGTTGAGTGAGCGCATACACTGAGGGGACAGGGCACATCCTGAGTCTGGTAAGCCAGGGTGATGGCACCACTATCCAGTGGGCCATCATCTGCTTAGAGATGGCATTCCCCTTCTGCCGGCCTCTATGACAAACGAAGAGCTGATCTGAGATCCTGAAGCTCTGTGTCCGGTCTGTGTAACATCTTAATGCTCAGATGGGACACAGCAACAGTAAGGTTGGGTCTGCCTCCTCCGAAGGCAGTGCTTGGAGGTTCACACCTGGTCTCTAAAGGAGCGGTAGGAACCTTGGGCTCGTAGCCAGGCCGTGGTCTCAGGGTCACCTGAGAATCCTTGGAGCTCAATTCAAGGCACGAATCGTCGACGAATATGCCTGCAGGTCCCCTACCCTCTTGAGGGAGACCAATGCGCGCAGGAGGAGAGTTTTCATTGATAGAAAACCTCAACTCGACTGCTGGCAAAGGCTCAAAGGGATCCTCTCTCAATGCTCTTAGCACAAGAGAGAGATCGCAAGAGGGTATACTAGAGGGCCGAGGAGGATTTAACCTCCTAGCCCCCCTAAGGAACCTGATGATCAGATCAGGCCTACCAGAGACCTGTCATCGACAAGGTCATGGTTCGCAGCGATAGCAGCTACATAGACTTTAAGAGTGGAAGGAGACAGGCTTCGCTCCAACCCTTGCTGCAGAAAAAGAAGCACAGATCTGATCGGGCATGTTTGAGGGTCTTCTCGTCGAGAAGAGCACCAATTGACGAACAGGTTCCATGCAGCGCGTAGGCAGCTCTAGTAGAAGGTGGTCTCGCAGAAGAAATAGTGTCAACTACCCCATTGAGGTAGGCCACGTAGAACCTCCGCGTCCCGCCCAGGGTCCAGACGTAGAGTTTCCACAAATCTGGGTGCGGGTGCCACATGGTGCCCCATCTCGGAGTCAGAGATCCTTCCTCAGAGGAATCGGGCAAGGAGGGGCTGACACGAGGAGCATAAGTTCGTGGACCTGGTGGACCAATAAGGGGCTACCAGCAGGACCTGCTCCTCGTCCTCCCTGATATTGCACAGGAATTGTGAGAGAAGGCTCACTGGGGGAAACGCATATTTGCGCAGCCCATGAGACCAGCTGTGGGCAGGGCATCTCTGTCTCAACTGGACCGTCAGGGGATGGAGTCTCCATTCTCCAGGGAGCACTTGGGCTCGAGACAACTCGTCAGCTCGTCAGCCGCACCTCAGTACGGGGCACACCTCCAAAAGTTACATCTGACACCATTTCCGGTTAATCAGGCTGCCCAAATGGAGACTCCAACAGTGTCAGAGTGCGGGCAACAGGAGGCGGTCTCGGAGGAGAGTTCCCGACTGTCACTGTGAGGCTAGCCCTTTCTCCTCTGGAACCGGAAGCTCTGCGGACGCTGCCAGTGCGAGCCCCAGAATGAGAAGAGGAATAGGGACTCCCTTCTACGGTCATGTAAGTAAGCCTTATCCACAACTCCGAGATAGTCATCTTTCTGCATGAGAAACATGAATTATCCACGAACGCTGCTTTAGCATGCTCAATGCCCAGGCATGTAAACAGCATTCGTTACTGTCTGCTGACGCCAGGTAACGGCCACATCCAACAACGCACGGATGGTATGACATTCCTCGTTAAAGGAAGCATCTTTAAAAAGACGTACCACCTGTGCATGCTCTTTTGTGAAAGGCTGAAACAAACAGGAAAGATGGCCGCTCGGTAAACAAATGCAGATAGTGCACTGCAACGCCGTAACACCAGTCTTTCTCTGTCGCTCGCAGATTAGAAATGGCTTTTGGAACGTTTGCATGAACTGCTCAGCTCCGAAGCGAAAAGCTAATGAACGCTAGATCGGCTGACCTACTTATACTCGCAAGGCGATTGGGTTCAGCTGATCCTAATCAGTGTGCATGCCAATGAAAATAACTGGCGTGTTTGCATACACGCAGAGTTGTTTTGGCATCTCAAAGCGAGATTCCAATTCTTCGGTCACCGACGTGACGTCAGAGTGACCGACTGAAAGGGAACTAAAAATGATCAATACTTCTACAGCATTTATTACTGTTAGTTAATGTTAATTTCAGCATTTGCTAATGCAATATTGAAATCACAAGTTGTGTTTGTTAACATTAGTTAATGCACAGTGAGCTAACATGAACTAACAATGAACGACTGTTTTTGAATGTTAACAAAGATAAATAATTACTGTAGATAATATGAAACCTTGTTATAAAGTGTTACAGTATGGGTATTAAAAAACAAAAACAAAAAATAAAACAAAAAAAGTAAAAATTGTGACTATGGAAGAACACTACTCACTATCAACTATTTGATAGCTGCTTATTAGCATGCATATGATTTAATATGCATAAGCATGCATATCACCAAAATGACCTATTTACCTATTACATTTTGTTGTATCCAGTTATAGTTGTAGTTGGATTTCTATTATTATTATTATTATTATTATTATTATTATTATTATAAACATTAATAAAGATGTTCATCTATTTTTTTTCCCCATTCATTATTATTTTTTCACATATAAATAAATGCTTTAACTAACACTATAGTGAAGTGTTACCATTACCAATTCATTTATAAAATGTTTTATGACTAAATTAAGAATGATGTGCTTTTTAAATAAATAAATAAACAAATACATAAAACAAAAACTGTAGAAATTAATGAACAGATATATAGATAAATGCAATTAATTGTTTTTTGTCTTGAATTGTAATAAAAGTATATAAAGAATCGAAAAGTGTTGCCATATGACAATATCACACAAACACACACAGGACATGAACACTCAGGATATTAATATGAATGATATTTCATTTTATATGCATTTTTGTTTTTTCATACACATTGATAATTATAGTAATTTAACCATGCACTTTTAAAAGCATTGCTATTTATATATTGCAGTACTCCTGTAAAGGAGGATATAATTAATAACACACTGACACATGATGCTATTTCACCGTTTTCTTTTACCTGAATGAAGCACATGTCAAGAACTCACGCCGCACACACAAACAACCACAGCACCGATCTTTACTTATTCCTACCTAAAATATCCTCTTGAAACAACACTTGATAATGGAAAACCCAGCATATTTTAAACATGCATTTAGTTGAAGATAAACGATATAAATATGAATCCAGTTTAAGTTTGTAAGTAATCCCTTAAAGCAGAAAAAACGAATACTTTGAGAATAAAATAATTATTTCAGATTGTGATAATAATCATAATAATCACACTGACTGATAAACACAAAAAAGAAAAAAAAAGAAAGAAAAATAAAATAATTATAATGTACATTACAGAGTACCACATTTGCACATCAAAGCAAAGAGTAATGGCCAAACCAGTTTTCTTTCAGCTTGCATAGTTATACAGTTCAAATGATGGCAAGTGATAAATATCAAGGTACCTTTTATGAACTTTGTACCTTGATCTGCAGTTTTGTATAATCATGGTGGTTCTATGATATATGCATATTTGCTTAGATATATTGAATGCAGATATGTATTCTAAATGCTATTTGTACGAACTATACTGCAGCCAGCAGGCGTTGCTCTTTACAAGGTGAACCAGGGTTTTGTTTTCCATCAATATTTGGATCTCGGCACAACTCTGATTCTCCATATTCAAAGTAAACGCTATATTGTCAGTATGATTTACAGCTGACTAAAGACAAACTTTACCAAAACACTGTGTGCCATCCCCCAGGGCTTATCGTGTTTCACTGAATGTTTGATCATTGATTCTTTGCTAAACATTACTATGACGTGTGCATAATGCTTGACACGACTCGCCAAAATGATGAATTTTTTTCCGGCATGACAACTGACATCTGCAGCTGACACAGTCTCTAGGCTAGTAGAGTTTGAAGGCTCATATTGGTAAATATTACATATTTGTGTGTCACGCATACAGGCGTGATGTGACAGTTGCAAATGAACATGGGTGCCACATCAGATAGTGTGTGATTTGCATTAAATATAAAACAAGAGCTTGTGGAATCACACACGTCATGTACTGAGCTGTCTTTATTGTTCATACATAGTATGATTTTAGCTGAGATAACCCAGATGAGCGGATGAGCACTGGCGTTTGGAATATTTAATATTACACAAAGCTGATTATTAGATTTCAAAAATTTTATTTATTCATTTGTGTGTTTCTCTATTTATCATTTGTCTTTTTGTTTATTTATTGCTTGTTTGTGTATTTCTCCTTTTATTTATTTATTAAATTTTTTTTCCTCAGATGCAAAACTGAATTTTCAGAAGTGTTACTCCAGTCTGCTTCAGAAATTAATTTGCTAATTTGCGAAAACATTATTATTAATCAGTCAATCAATGCATGCATAAATACAAACACACATACATACAAGCATTCACTAATATATACAAATTTACTTAAATCCATTTAATTAATCAAACGTCTCAGCAAAAAAAACAACAATAAAAACAAACATTTGTGATGTTTATAATAATACAATGAATGTTCATTTAAATACAACAACAACAATGCTTATATATAATAGTACAATTTTTTTTACTGTGTTTATGATCAAATGAATCCTTTTACTTTGATGTGTGCTAGACACTTATGAAAAGCATTTACTGTGTGTATATATATATATATATAGTTAAAAAGCCTTTACTTTACATTCTGATACAGATCTTTACTTGCTCTACGGTATTTTAGCTGGTGACAGTTCAAAAGGAACTCTTAAGCTTTCTTACTTTCCAGAAAACATTCAAGGTCCCTTACAACCAAACTGTTTCTGATAGCTCTGAAAAGAACAATTTTCCCCCATCGCAGGCTGAAATGAGAAAAGCAAGCAGCACCCTCTCTGCACAGACATTGTACGCCTGCATTAGGAGCCGTCCCACTTGTGCATTGTGGGTAAGGCTGAATTAAACAGATCCTGAGAGTACTGGCCTCTGGAAATGGTGAGCCACAGTGCCGTATAACAAGCACAGCTAAAATTCATGAGGTTTTCAGGGTTGTTTAGCCATATTTGTGTCCGCGGGCTTGGCAGGCATACAATATGGTCAGACAGAACATATTGTAAAAAGAAGAAAAAGAAAGAGAGAGAGAGAGAGAGAAGAAGAAGCCGAGACAGATTTGTGGCCATCTGCCCAGCAGGAGCTTGAATGTAATTGTGAGCTGGAGGTATTTAAAGTTGCACCTCGCATGGACGCTTATGCATGATTCAGGTTGTTTGTAGCCAGGATATTTACCTGCTTTTGTGTTTGCAAGCTTTAGCTTTTGGTATTTGCTGTACCAGCAACACTAACTTTCAAACAGAGACACAGGTGCAGAGGAAATGTACTAATATTAATTCAGATGTGACCTTTTCCTTATTGTCTAATAATGCACTTGAATAGGTGTAGCATTTTAATTGTATGTTTAGGGATCAAAAAAGTGGGTTTGATTACAATTAATCATGCTTTTACACTAATAATAATAATAATAATAATAAAATACTACATGTGGATCCATCTAAATTAAATTGACTGTAAAATCACTGAAATATCAAAAAAGGTTAATATTATGCATATACTCGGTTACATCAACAAAAGTCATTTTTAGCAAAAGTAAAAAAAGGAAAGGGTCAAGTCTGGTAGAAATAGCTCTGTAAGGTAACACGTTTGAGGGAGGATGAGACTGAGAGCCCATTTATTTTAAACCATTACTTTAGTGTGCCAACTTATTACTTATTGCCAGAACCAGCCTAAGGAGAATAAGATAAAACCGTTTTCTTTACTTTTTTTTACTTGAAGCCAAGATGTGGATGAAGCAATCTCTTGCCATATTTCTAAAAAAGTTCCTGTGTCTCACATGGCAAAATGGTAAAGTTAAACATCCCTTAAGGTTTTTAAAATTAAATAATAAACCAAAATAAAACCTACTCACCAACTTCTCTATGTCTATTAAAATGAAATTCACTAATTATTAAAGGCACACCATTTAAAATCCAGGCAGATGAATTCCTATTTCCACAAGGAAATTATTCCCAAATGTGTGCGGATCATATTAATGTGGAAATTAACTCTTCTTTCATGTGCAGAGTGAAATATAACTTGGGAAAGATTGTAGACTATAACAAACTTGCCGGTCTTCCTTAAGTTTCTCAGTCAAAGTTTGAAAACATGTTTAAGCTAAAAAATGGATTAAGTCTATATTCCACTGCATCAACTTTACATTTTAGACCAACCTGCATTGGGATTAACACTGCACATTACATTTAAGATTGTTGATATTGTTTAAAAATAGCCATTTTTCATTTCTTTTATATGGAAGCCGTTTCTGCCACTGAAAAAAATTTAAAAAGGTGATTTGCGTCTTTTTATCTCACAAATCAGACTTGCAACTTTTGTCGCAACCACAGTATTGTAGAGAGATATTATTACATGCATATAGTAATTTAACTCAATGCTATGCAGTGTTCCCAGTTTGTTGTACACTATAAATGTCCCAGTAAAAGTAAAACAGCTCTTCTTAACTCATCACGGTGCAAAGAATTATGGGAATGTGCTGTCTTCCAGAACTGAATGCATTCGTTGGGCCGTCACTGAGATTGTTCTGTGTTTGGATCAAAACAATTCTGACATTGCAATACTGTATGTTTCTAATTTTTTTAGTGTGGTTGCAAAAAGAACTGTACAATTTAGGCTTTGAAGTATGAATTGGAGAGTTAAGGCACATTCGTTTAAACAGACCGGCGTTTAAAACAAGTCAACACATGTGATCGTAATGTAGTGTGCAATGCAAGGTTGGCTTAAGTAGATGTAACCTTATGGCAGGCCATAATTACACGCCACCCCTGCTCCTATCACAGTTACTGCTGATAACATTAATACTGTTTGCCAATTACCCATTCCACTCCTTGAGCACTGGCACATTGTGCCACGGTGAATGGCCCTATTAGTCATGTGAAGGTTTCTGCCGACTTGCCTGAAGGCTTCAACAGTCCATGCAGTCACAAGTCCAGAAAATATATTAGCCGCAGCATCAATTTATTGATTTGAGGGGGATTTACCTCCCCTAATTTAACTGTCAAGATGATAGAGCTGTCTTTAAATGTAAAAAAACATCTTATATCGAGGGAGAGCCAATATGCTGCACCAGTCGTTTGAGCCTCTTGTCAATCTTTAGTGGAATTGGGGGTGTTTGAAATGAAAAAGCGCTTCCATATTGAAGAAGCAATATCATGAGCTCGTGCTCAAGATGAAAATCAGTGCTGTTTTTACAGAATTCAATTCTTTAGTGTCTTTATACATGTACTTTAGAGTCATGCGTGAGCATTTGAAATGTTTTGACAACATGTTTATTTAGGATGGTTTAGTAACACACACACAAACAAATACACACTAAAATTGGTTTGGCATGAGATACAAGGGCCAAATGAGAATGAAGACTGTTCCCGCTCGAGGCGGTTCAATATCACCCCTCTCTTCTGTTTTAAACACACACACACACACACACACACAAAGTATGTGAGGGAAGTGGCAAACATTAGTGCTGAGGAAGGCAAAATTTTACTGCTGGCTGTCCCGTTCAGTTCAAGAGTGCATGCTGTGAAAAGCCCGGGTGATCTGGCCCAAGTTCATTGATTTTCATGAAAAGGGTCCATAATTCATGAGATGGGCCATAGAGGTACGCCATCAGTACTAGGAGTGTAACCGGCGCTTTCAACAGCAGTGAGTGCTCTCACATTTATTAATATTGTCGGAGCGATTTGTGTTCCTATAAGCATTTTGGTTTGCCTATTACATTACTGCTCCAGCCCAGGTCAGCTTTGTTTTTCTAACCAATTTTAGGAGGATAGCCTTCCTGTTAGTACATACTAAAGAACACTTTGTGCCACTTTAGTTGACAAGCATTATGGAGGGAGGATACTGAGTAAGGGGATAAAGGGGGAAAGAGCCGTTTCTCATTCATCTTACAGGCAGTTGGTCTGCTGGAGCAGAACCCTGTGGAAGTACACAATTTAAAACCTGCCATCTTTGCTCATGGACAGCCAGGATGTGTTAAGCCTTATAGCGCTTGAATACAGATTGCTTTGAAGAAGCTTCACATTAATATAACAGTGTTAATGTTGTAAGAAACAGATTTAATTTAATGTGTAAATCTGCTCGACAGAAGGCTACAGTGCCGTTATTCAGCTCAAATCAATCCAATTTTGCATTTAATTTAGTTCAATAACAAAGCTGATGTTGGAAATTCAGTGTTATCAAGCTCAGTTATTACTAAATTTTGTGATTTTCAAGTGACCAATAACCATTTTAATAAATTTAATGCATTTGCCAATTGATTTATCTTTAAGCAACATGAAGCTAATAGTTTAAATAACAAAAAATGACCTTATCTAGCTTTTGAATGACCATTTACTATTGTATTTGAAAATTGTAACACACGAACAGCTTTGTTGTTTTGTGTATTTTTGTAATATAATACAGCAAATATTTTCATCTTTTTTTGCAATTTAAGCCACTTGTATTTATCACTTGTTGCTATCACTTTTACTCTTGCAATTTACTTCCCTGCTTGTTAGTGTTTTACATAACAAAGTGACATTCACATGTCATTCTAAATATGTACTGTAATTCTCCAGGGCATTTTCCCACCTGACTATCTTTAATATACTATAAATATGTTGAGTGGACCAGCTTCATGCATCTCAGTCAGAGGCTCAAGGTGAGAAAAGAACACCTACATTTTAAAAAAAAAGTGTGAGGTCATGACAATGCTTTAGCATGTTGCTAGCACAGCCCAGTCGCACGTTTTTTTTTCGTGGTACTGACACGATTCTTACTCGACTTTCGTGAATCCAGCACGAAAAGATGCATCCAATCGAATCGTAGTTTTACGTTCGTGCTGGAGTTACGAAAATAATGAAATATTTGTGTCCCTAGATTTCGTGCTAATTTCGTGATATTGTCACGACCAGCCGTGCGACTGGGTTGTGCTAGCACAGCCTGGGCAAAAATATGCATCTGGGTCAAAAATGTACCTGCGAAGCTCCCTGAAGTTGTCATTCTTGAGTGTACTGTAGTACAATGAATCTCGTATTAACCACAGGAACAGAAACTTCGAGGAATATGACATTGATATCACAGTGATCCAACTGACTATTTCTCACAAAGTAGTTTTATCACATTTGTAATACTTCACCTTGTACAGAATATGGACTATTAATATATTACTTTTGTCACATACTGTATGTGGTCTATGCAACCTGCACAAAAGGGTAAAACAAAAAAGGCAGGTACTGTAGAAGACCCATCTTGCACATCATTGTTAACTCCAGACAAAGACACAAGAAAACTTTAGGTTTTTGTTTGTTTGTTTGTTTGTTATTTGTATGTTTATGATTTTGGTTTTAATGTCCAACTCATTCCCTACAGGCGATTTCTGTGGCTATAGTTAATAAAGGAAGAAAACAGATATAACAGATATAAAACTGTGCATCTTAGCAGTGGAAATAGCATGTTTTGTGGCATCTTGAGTGCATGAAATATGTCATAAATATACTTCTGCTCCTGCAATTCAAGAGCCATCACTTCACCCCAAGCATGACCAAAAAATAATCTCCAATTTACGGGCAGATAAACTGAAGAAAAACACAGACTTCACTTCAAACAGATGGCAGGACAATAGACATTGATTGCCAATAATTGAAGGACGACAAGTTGAGTTGTTCTAGTCTGTGAAGGGCAGATGGTATCGTGCTTCCTGTCTTGTTTTAACACAACAGCAGTGCCGGATGCAGCATTCGTCTATGGTGTCAGTGGAGATGTAGGCTCTCTATATAAAATTTGGGGGTATTTTTATGATAAGGTGTTCACGAATCCCAAGGATTGTTTGTTTGTGGAGGTAGCAACCCCCAGGTGCTTTGAAAATCTGAGCATTTATACATACAAATGCAAACAATCATGTGCTCCTGACTTTTTTTCCCTTTGGGTCACGTAAAACAAGCTGAGAGGATTCACTTCTCGTTTCCCAAGTGAGAACTTGGACATGAATATTTCAACACACCCACTTGGCACCTACTCCATGCTTTATTTTCCGCACACTCTCTCTCACACACACAAACTTGTTTTCCAGGCTCACACCAGGCTAGATATAACATGACCAAAGCAAGCATTTACAATTGATTTAGAACATTACATCTTGTAGGTTTTTTTTTTTTTTTTAAGAGAACATTTGACAGCCAAGTGATCAGTATGCATTTTGCTGATCATAGAAAAGAGTAGCTGTGAAATCCACTTGGCTGCAAATCTTAAGTCACTGTTTTTTTTTCAAAGAACGCTTTTTAAATATGGTTATTATGCCTTTCCGCAAATATTTTAACCTTTTAGATTATACACTAAACTTAAGGAATAATTGATGTAAGGACTATGATTGATTACACTATGATTGCCACACCTCAAGACATCGATCAGATGATATACGTATTTCAGGGCAGTTGTCTGTTTTTTGTACCTAAAAGACTATTGTGAGTAGGATTATTCCTTTAGCATCTCATCCAATGCCTCCAATAAATCCAAAATGTCTTTTAGTTGTGTTTTTTGGTTATTTTGCTGTTGTAAACATATATATATATATATATATACTATATATATATATATATATATAAATTATAAGACCTTTTTAATAATAGAAATCAAGTGATATGAAACTGTAATGCGGTCAAAGAGCTGCCTGAAGAGTTGCCCACACATTAAATAAAATAAGTTAACACTGTTGCATGAGTGTTTGTTTTTTCTGTCTGTTGTTCTCTGTCTTATGAAAAGTCATAAACATAAACATTACATTTTCTGAGCTCTCTGAAGATGTGAAAATGTGCTCCATAAGATCTTTTTTTTATTATTTAGTTCTTACTGTATAGCTGTGTCATAACAAAAATATAATCATATTATCTAAGAATAATATTATGAACACATTTAAACAGGGAAATTTTCCACAACAAAATTTTGAAAACATTTACATGTATTTATTTGTAGACACTTTTGTCTAACACAATTTATGAATGAAAAAGTAATAGTAAGACAAGAGACATGTCTCAACATGTCTCATAACACATGAGGCGCCGTGTGGGATTTAAATCAAACTCCACTTATCAATGCATATATAAAACGCTCATATACACTTAAATTACTCAGTATACAGGTATATAAATTACTTACATATAAATGTATATTATTGGATAATATATAATAGCTGAATGAACTGATGATGATGTCACAAGCTCAGATCTGATTAACCAACCGGCGCTAAGGGTAAAATGAAATTTCCAGTCGTTTATCCATTTTCTACTCATAAACCAAATCATCATTTCCGTTTACGCTCAAACGACTTATTTTACACAGAAATGCCTTCCGTTGCACTGAAAAGTCCACACACATCCACATATGAAATCACTTGCATATGTATATACAACTCTAGGTTTTAATTTATTTGGTATGTTTGTGCGAGTGTATTATGGGTGTGTATGCGCGCATCGAGTGTGAATGTATGTGTAAGTGTTTATAGGTGTATATGCATGACTCAAGCTTATATGTATATGCAAGTAAGTGTGTCTGCATGCAGCAAGTTTATATTTACAAGGTGGAAATCATACATGGTTACGATTTGCCAGTTGGTATGATCTTGTACAAATGACCTCCACCTAATACGGCCCTAAACCTACCCACCACTGGGGTTTAGATAAATCGTACAAGAGACGTTGTAAGAATTTGGCACATTGTAAGAATTGGACGTTAGACTGTGTTGTACAGTAATAACATCACACACAAGTGCTGGAGTAATTGCTAATCAACATGCAACTGATGATTTATTGTATTTATTTTTATTTTGTCTTGTCATTTTGCTTTTTTTTATGTTTATTGATGTTTGGTTCCCCTTTTATACTGTATTGGTGTTGACAATTTTGAGAAATGCACACTTGAACAGTATTTTTATTTTTAAAAATCTAGTTAAGAACTCACATAAGACATGATCATTCACAAAGTTTCCAGAGGCAAGTAATTTGCTAAACTGAATGCAAATTGTAATACAATCACAGCCAATCTGCAGATATTGAATGTTTAATGTACAGTTATGAGGAGTGTGATTTTGGCACAAACAAATTTCACAGTTGGGCCGGGGGCAGCTCAGCCTGAACGAAATCTCTGGCTGGCGTGTATGCTTGTTTGTCTGCTTATAGCTATAAAATAACATGTTTGTTTATTGTTGTTTATTTTGATTAATCTGTTAATTTGATGAGCGTGTTGTGCTCTTAGCTTTTAGCTTATTGTCAGATTAAAAGAACAACTTGCTCAAAAATGAACATTTTCTGAAAATGTAAACTTGCTTGCATCCGAGGTGTAGATGAGATTTCATGCTCAGAATAAATTTGGAGAAATTTTGCATCGCATCACTTGCTCATCAATTGATCCTCAGTGAATGGGTGCCGTCAGACTGAGAGTACAAACAACCGGTAAAAGTCTTTCATCCGAACCAGAAGAGAAACATGCGCAGATCGAGCAGTGCTTACAAGTAAAAACAGTCCAAAAACATTTCTGTGGATTGTGATGTGAGATAACGATAGGGATGGATCTTCAGAGGAAGCGTTATTTAGCAATCATTGACTAGCATTTTGCCCAAAGCATCTGTTTAATGTTGAAATGCCTTATTGATGAATTTCTTACAAACACAGAGCGTTTGCTTTACAAGATGTTAATTGATGCATTTACCTTTTAATTATTGCAATGTTGTTGTAATGTTTTATTTTTATCCGCTGTTTGGACTCTTATTCTGACGGTACCCATTCGCTGAAGAGGATCCATTGTTAAGCGACTAATGTAATGCTACTGTTTTGATGAAGAAATACATACAGTATATCTCCATCTTGAATGGCCTGGAGATGAGTACATTCTCAGCACATTTTGGTATAAACTATTCCTTTAAACAGAAAAGTGCAGAAAATGTGAAAAACAATTTATAAACACGACATAAACCGTCTCGGATGTAGGACATTTGTATGCATTAGAAATTGAACAAAATCCCCGCCAAACCTTTTAAAACACCAGCCTTCCTGAACATGCACAGTACACACAGCTGGCTCTTGAGTGTATGGAATTTCTCCATCAGATTTTGTAATTATGGTACATTGCCATTTAGTCAGCAGCAGCCAATCTGCAGCCTGAGTGCTCTCTGCGATTGATTACTGAGCTGCAGCAAACATATCAATGAGAAGAGATATGCCCTTGCCCTGGCAGCCGCCCCCCTCTAGATTAATACACTATGTCACTCTCTGATATAGATCACCCATTGAAACACAACAATCCGGGCCGGTAAATGTACCTCCCCCTGCTCCTTCTGTCACTTTCAGCCGCTTTGCTCAGTTTTGCTTCTTTAACCGCACTTTAACCTTAGCTCATGGGATATGACAACATATGAAAATGTGATAGATCGATTAAAAAATGTCAAGTTTTATACAGGATGCAGTTTTATTATGCAAACACACAAGGGGGTTTAGTTATTTGTTGAATATGAACATTGCATTACTCAATATGTTATATAATATTTTCAGTGTGTTTACATAGCTACTGACAGTCAGTTGAATCTATTGTATTCTTAGCTGAAATATGAACAGCACTAATGCTCTAAAATATTCTGCATTATTTGGCAAGGCAGTTTATCAACATTAAATTGGGTTAAATGCATTAACTGTTAATGGTGAAGCAGTCAAACGTATCTTGGGTCATGCTTTTTTAATGCACATAAAAATAAAATATGTTATCAGGCTAATCTGTTAATAAGTCAATGAGTCAATAAACTACATAGTGCAACCTCAAGCTAAATTGATGCATTTTAAAATACGCTGTGATTAAATTATGCTAATGCACTGTAGGGTTGACAGTAAGGATTGACAGTTTTACACTTCAATTCCAAGCTTCCTGAAGGTGCTTTGCTTTTTGCAAAGAGAATTAGATGTTGATGAGTCTATAAATATCCACTTTGTTATCAGCAAATGTTTACTTTACAAACTATGGTATAAGAGTTGTCAGTTTTTGATTAAACACTCTGTATAATAAATGAAAACCTAAAAAAAAAAAAGAGTATATGACACTAAACAGAAAGGATGATGCCATTATGACACCTTTTAAAAAGCTCTTTTTTAATGGAATATTTCATTACTTAAAATTATATTAGTATTGAAATTAGATTAGTAATTACACTTCTTTTTTTTTGTAAAATATCTTTTTTATTACATAGAGGCAACTAATGGTTCCTATTTAATACAGGTTATATAAGAGTCAACTGATAAATATGTTACATCTATAAATATGTTCATATGTTGTTACTACGTTAATAAATGTTTCAATTTCTATTTCAAAATATTGTCTCCTAAATAGAATCACAGTTTATTAATAATCAACACACCGATCGTGATCCGATGAACTGAACCCAATAATAATTCTCTTTAGCTCAAGAAAAGCTGTAGTTCCTCTGCATTTATGTATTATTTAACTGGGATCAGTTCATGCTTTATGCAAGCGTATTTAACATCTCGTTTTAAAAAGTGCATGATGCTATGTACTATGCACTTCAGTATGTAAAATGTCAAGCAAATAACAGATAATGTCAGCTACCAATAACATGAAGCATAGAGAGCAATATTTCTGCTCACGGATCCCATTTTGGAAACGTGTTTGAGTGTAAATGCTCTTTATGGCCTGAGGAACCATGCCTGCTTGTTTTACCGTAGCCTCCATATGAAGAAACCCAACGGAATACGGAATACATTAAATATATAGTCCCTACAGTACAGTGCTTATGCTGTTAGAGCATCACATTCTCATCACTCAGATTATGAAACACGCATTTGCATACATTACACCCACTTCCAAGCACACATACTACGATGGTGTATGTGCACGCATTTCATTATGCTTAACACACACACAAGCACAGAGACCATGTGACTGTACACACTCACCCCTAGGCGGGTACCACCTGTGTCACCTGCAGCAGCGTCATACGTCGTTAAAGTCATTAAAGTTGTGCTCGCAATCCATTTTACCTCCGTAATCTGCCTTATTTTTGAGTCAAACTGGATTTTTAATGACATTCATTATGACAGAGTCATTTTCTGTTTTTGCTGAAAGCCTTGCTTGCTCCCCTGACTCTTTTTTTTTTTTGCTGTTTATGGAGTGCAGGTCTGTCACAGAGACAGGTGTGATTTCTCAGGACACAGATTTCAGTGATATCAGTCGGGTATGGGACATTCGGTATGCCAAAGTAACGTCTCAGGTTATGTATATAACCCTGTTCCTTGAAGGAATGAGACGCTCATCGACGAGACGCTATGGGAACGCCCTCAGCGTGACGGCTCTGAATAGTGTGTAGAATCAGCCAATGATGAGTTGGGA
>JAUCNO010001268.1:0-54456 GCA_032353835.1 Enteromius viviparus
CGTCTTTGCATTGACTTAACATGTAAATCACTCGCGCTTGACGCTTCATTCGCGTCCGGTGTGAACGCACCTTTACAGGTCACAATGTATGTCAGAGCAAATGAGAATCATGAGGTCAAAAAAACTGCCCGAAGAGCTCAGAGACAGAATTGTGGCAAGGCACAGATCTGACCAAGGTTACAAAAAAGTTCTGCTGCACTTTAGGTTCCTAAGAACACAGTGGCTTCCATAATCCTTAAATGGAAGATGTTTGGGACGACCAGAACCCTGAGCTGGCCATCCGGGTAAACTGAGCCTTAGTGAGAGAGAGAGAGATAAAGAAGAACCTAGTCTCAGCCTCAGACGTCACGCCCATGGAACTTTGGCTAAACGTCTGACGCATATGTTACACTTAACTGCAAACCCTTTTAGGAATGTCGAAGTCATCAAATGATTGGTTGAATTTTATTGGATTTTCGGGGGACGTGAGTGTCGCGTTTATTTTCGGTTCGCCGGGAAACAAAGCGCAGACATGAATTGCGGGGAAAAAAAACTGTTGTGTTTACATGAGTGACAATAAGCATTTATTAATATCAGTTAAGCGTTGGATTCTCAAAAGTATGCTATCCAATTTTACTAGTTGTGCTTCCCCTCCTATTTATTGTGGAAGATCAAGTGAAGTACCTAACTGAGAAGGTGATATCACCCGTGTTTGCTGGCAAACATGAAACAAGAGACGCTGACATCGCAGCTGGCCGATTCAGTATTGTGTTCGGTTCTCCAGAATTTCTTGTAGGTGTTAAAAAGTGGAGAGATACGCTTTAAACAGATGTTTCCCACGAGCGTCTCATCGGGATATTCTATTCTGATTGATTTGTTGCATGCCGTTCTGTTGTTGTGGGGACATTTTCACGCCCCGAAACGTGATGCTGAACGAAACGAACTGTGATTGGTTGTTTGACATGTCGGTCAAATGGCATTATGGGCGGGCCTTGACCAAAGAAAATGGCTATGAATTCCAGACCTTCAGCCGTCAGTCTGAAGGTCTGGCTACGCGAGACTAAGAAGAACCCAAACATCCCTGTGGCTGAACTCCAGAGATGCAGTCTAGATGTCAATTCTAAGCGGTATGTCTGGAGAAAACCAGGCACTGCTCATCACCTGTCCAATACAGTCCCAACAGTGAAGCATGGTGGTGGCAGAATCACACTGTGGGGGTGTTTTTCAGCTGCAGGGACAGGACGACTGTTTGCAAATGAGGGAAAGATGAATGCGGCCAAATACAGGGATATCCTGTACGAAAACCTTTCCCAGAGTGCTCAGGACCTCCCAACAAAACAGTGACCCTAAGCACACAGCTAAAACCCTGAAGGAGTGGCTTCACAACTCTGCAAGTAGGAATGGCAGAGGATCCCCAAATGCAGGTGTAAAAAAGTTTTTTGCATTTTTCCAAAAAATACTCATGGCTGTATTCGATCAAAAGGGTGCTTCTACTAAATACTGAGCAAAGGGTCTGAATACTTAGGACCATGTGATATTTAAGTTTTTCATTTTTAATAAATCAGCAAAAATGTCAACAATTCTGTGTTTTTCTATCAATATGGGATGCTGTGTTTACATTAAAGAGGAAAAAAAGAACTTAAATGGTTTTAGCAAATGGCTGCAATATAACAAAGAGTGAAATATTAAAGCTCTTCTGTTTATATTAAGTTGACATTTTAATAAATAGCTGCCTTTATGTTTGAGAGTTAATAATCATACCAGTGTTGTTTTGGCATAAAATAGGGTTGAAAACCCATTTAACTTTAAGAGAGTCTTATGGTATGAATACTTCAGTCCAGAAGACTTACAAAGACAACTCTAGCTCTACCGCTATCTGCCTTTAGTCTCAAACGATACACCTTCTCCAGAATTCATTGTCTTTAGCCTCAGAGCAATATATCCTTCAAATCACCTACATCCTAGAAAACCACTCTCCTTTTTGCAGAATTTTAGATCATCTTTACATTCATATGTCCCGTTGCTGACTTTTATATACTCTTCCCAAAGCCATCAACCAGAAGCCTTCATCTCGCCACAGCCTGATAAATTTCCACCCACCAACACTCTGTTTTTTGGCATCCTGACCTCCTGGGAGGATTCAGGCCTGCTGTATTCAGACATCGATTGCAAAATGTTATTCTTTTTGAGCCGAGACCATGTAAATGTCAACCAAAACTTGAAAAGGGATGACTGATCCAAGCATGAAATCATCATTATCTGCAAAGAACAGACCAATAGTCTTTGGATTAGGGAAATTCAGTGATGACAACAGAGAGGTGCTGCAGCTCTATCATAAAATGAGCAATTGGAACAAGAGCTTAAAAGCAGCTGTCGTAAAGCTATGTTTTTAATTAAAAGACACAGACAGAAAAAACTATTTTGTTAAATCCTCTCACTTTATCACAAGTCATCATCATAATTGTTTTTTCAGCCATTAGCAATAGTAAAGTCAGTTTATATCTTTTATATCATAGTTCTTTAGTGACGCCATCAACTTACATGTAGCAAAGTTTCATAGGTCAGGCTTAAAAAGGTTACTTAAATCATAAATTAATCTTCAAGTTAATTAAAATTGTATCAATTATTAATGGATAATTAATCATGTCATTAATCCTGGGACACATTACGCGTCGTGCATCATATATATTAAGATCTTTTCTGAAGCCCACCCTGGAGCAGGCCTACGCTCAACCAGGCTTTGAATCTGATAGCGTATTTCACTGAAGATATTTTAGCATAAAGCCTGAAAAGATTACTCTTTACTTGTGATGTCCTTTGCACGTTTCAAATGCTATCAGTCAACATTCTGAGAGCAGCTTTGCATACGAAGCGCATAGATGAGGCTGGGCCGAGCAGGCTGAATATACAGAGAGAGGATTTCAGTGCACTTCAGGCTGACTGTGGATGACTCTCACTGCCTAGTGCTTTCTTTGCTAATAGAGCAAAACGCAGCGCATGCCTTACGGAAGTAATGCTAATGAACTTCTTAGTGATCTGAAAGTTTTAACACGGCTCTGTACATTTATTTACATTACAGTTAAAAGGAATTTCGAACACTGTTCCAGAGAGTGTGAAAAATGAGGATTCAGTGCATGTTGGTTTGAACAAATTGCTTCCAAACATAATTTATATGTACATTTACTGTAACTGGGTTTTGGCCAGTGGGAAGGCATCTAATCTGTGTCCATTTTACATCTTCTCAAAAGGTCTGATCTGGCCATCGAAGCACTAATAGCATTCAGACTTGTTGCAATTAAACAGAAAAGTTAACTTTAACCTTTTCTTATCAGGCTGACTTAACCGAAGTCAATTAAGTTGGCCCTTTTTGGATGAGCAGCAGGAACATATCATTCGATTTTCATTATACTTTTAGTTTTTCTTTAGATCATTATTTAGATAGCTCTCCCAAATGTATCCAATTATGATATTAATACATTAAATAAATTTTTATCAGTATATTAAATTTTAGTTAAAAAAGAAAAGTAATTTATTTTTCCATCATAAAATTGTTAAATGAATTTTAAAAATGTTGTTCAAGTGGATAAAAAAAGCATCTGTAATTACATATAAATTGGACCCATTCCTTACACCTTAAACTACCCAGACCACCAAACCTATCCCTAACCAGACCCATATCCCACCTCAATAGCACCAAAATTGTTTTGCAATAAAATATGAACACAGTAAGTGCATTGTACTTATTTTTTTTAATGATGTACTTATTTTACAAGTACATACTGTAGTAAAAACCACCCAATATAAAATGAGACCATACTTTCTATCCCAATTTTGTTTGCACACACAACAAATAGTGTGTGTAAATGTAAACATTGCAGTTTATAGTCCAACATATCAGTTTCAGATTGAACCAATGGCGAGAACTGTTACAGATACCTGTTTGTCCAAACAATGGAAGGTGAATTGATTATTTATTTATATTTTGTTTACTGCTTGGTATTAAGGCAGAATAGCATACTACTGTAACCAAACCTTGTGAGAACGACCTTTGAGAGTTACTAAGAGCGCATTCCTGCTTTGTCAACATTACGACCTTAAGCACAGCACTAAATCACAGCTCCTCGAGGATTGTCTTTACAATTAACTCAAATCTTTTGTGCACTGAAGTTTATTCCTAAGATGTTTTAAAGTTCACTGCTGGAATATCTGAAATAGTATGTCCCAAGCAGGAAGCTGTGCATATTTTGCCAGCCTTTGTAGCAGTTTCCATTTAATGAAAAAGTAATAGATGAAGCTTTATGATTGTAATCTAATTTCCAGAGTAATACATCAAACTAATGTCCAAAGAATTGGTTAAACTCATTGTTTTGCTGTCTGACAGCTTTCACACCTTCACCGCAAACCCATTCCTCTGGCGTGCGCTGCTGGATGTTTAAGAGTCTGTTCTGGTGAATTTGGACAGGATCATTTGGTAAATCACCTCATTCATAAACTCACATTTCCCCAAATGGCTTTCATTTTCAAATATTACTTTATCGCCCAGTGGGAGTGCGCGTTGCACTATTCACCAGGCCTAATGTGAGTGATCGCTCCTATTATAAAGTGTAAAAAAATATTTTGATTTCAAAGCCTCATTACAGTGCTGTTTTCTATCCAAAATTTATAGGCTTTCCTTTCACTCAAGGAATGGGATATTTTTGCAGTGTCATATTAGGGTCACTGTGGAGCAAACAAGATTTGGAAATGTTATCAAGACTAATAACAGGTCAGAGTCTAGGCAGCTAACATTTAATAACACAGAAATGCCATTATACTTTAGATGCAAACTGAGCGCAGCGGTGCACGCAGGACAGTGATGTAGTGATATACACAAAAAAAATGTAACAAGCAGCAGTAACAAGGAAAAAAAAAACACTTCCGCCCTTGGAGAGGAAAACAATCACAGTTTGGGGCAAAATGCTCACACTGGCAGCTGCTGAAAGAGCTGAGCTTTGGGTTTCTTGGCTTTGGTTTCTCTTTCATCATTACACCATGTAAAGTTTTGATTCCTGTACCACATATGCACAGTTAAGATAAGAAAATTAAAATGCTGTTTTAGTCACAGCTTTTGACACACAGCATTTTTAGCATTCTGATCTCAGAGCAATTCATTACCACTAATCATACCTAATTCAAAAAGTAATCAATTAATCATATGATTCATAAATTATTAAAGCACAAAGCAAAATAAATACAAATATGTAGCAAATAAATACAAAGTTTCTACATAATATAAGCACTGGTGTATTTATACATACAGTTTGATTGTGTGTTTGTGTGTGTGCGAGTTCAGATAAGGTTTTTTTTTCAATTCTCAAAAATCATGTTATTTCAGTGTGCATTCCATTTAAATCACAATAAAACACAATAAAAACATGGGTTTTTTATTCATATTTGTAGCAGAGCTGAAAGGCTTGCCATTGGGCTCTCTCTCTCGAGGGCGAGGAGCCCCTCCTCTTCCCCCAGAGGCCAGTCTCAAGAGGCTGGTTCCCTTAGTAAACTATTCGGCAGTGTGGAAGCTACTGCCGAATGTGTCTCGTTGGGTCCTGCACACTGTAGAAATCTAAAGTAAAGGCCCATTTTAGATCACAGACTGCGGCTCGAGTTCCTGAAGAGGAATGTCTCAGGTTACGTATGTAACCCTAGTTCCTTGAAGGACCGAGACGCCGTGTCTCATTGCTACACTTTTGGTATCCCTGCCTGCGCTCGCTTCATGACATTTAAGCTGAAGTCAGCCGCGTTGCACATGCTTTTATGCTTCTGGCCAATGACGTCAGTTTGGCTTGATTGAGGTGTCTAGGATTATTGCACGTTTGTGTATGTATGTGTAAATACAGCCATCCACATATATATATGTGTGTGTGTGAGCAGTCATGCTCTTTAACCAATCAGATGTGACCTTGCCATTTAAACCAATCATAACCCACCAGGAGCGCAGCCTGAAACCTGTTTACATGAAATAAACCTCCCAAGCAGGTTTAAGCTTGCGGACCTGTTGCTTTGACAGCGAGTCCGAAATGCGCATCGAAGAACGAAACAATCCAAGATCAGGACAAATCCACAACAATCACATCCAGCTAACTGAATTAGCGATGTACGAAGAACGGACCCCTGATATTTATTAGTTAGATTATAAATGTGTCCATTTCATTGCGAGAGCAGTGTGCTTTCAGAGAGAGCCTGCCCACACACGCTTCTGATTGGCTGTGATACTTGATTGATTCTGTCACATCGCCTGTAGTGTGGACACCTAATTATGGTTAAAAGTTGTCATACATGGTGGCTTGGGTTTTAAATCATACACTAATTAGTTTAAAAATAGCTCAGTAGTGGACACTGTGCATCAGAAGTTTCTTTTCTTTCATGTTTTAGTTGTTATCATAGCAAATCGGAAATGTAAAACAAGACATGAGGCACTTTGATGATAATGCAGCGATTATGAAGAGCTGCCATCTATCTGCTTATCTGATGCTGAAATGAGCCTTGGGTGCAGTTGGAGACTTGGGATGTCACACATTTGCTAACACAAGCTTATGCCTAATGATGTGGCTAACTAAACACGGAGGAGGCGCCACTCAATATGTCAGATAGAGCAAGTATTTAAACATTGCTTTCAAGCCACATGAACACTTTGTGAAGCATGATAGGTAGTCTTGGCATCACATATATAAGCTGCTCACCCTTTTTAATTATGCTAAACCCTTTTTTCTAGCTAATTTACATAAATAGTGTAGATACATGGGCATAAATCACTCCTCAGGTCATAATACCCCAAACAATTTATATGGGTAATAATATATTGCATAAATCACTTCTTTGATCCTCTTCAGATGTCACTCTGAGACCCAAAGAGAGCCTCATTTTAATTCTGTAATATGAAGTTTGGTTTTTTTGTTGTTTTTTTGCAAGCCTGTGTAGGTATTTCAAAATTATTCACGTTGACAAATCTTAAGCTGTTCCCACTGTGGTCTTTCTTAATTAAGTTACTGTCACTCTTAATAGAGGAGAAGCAGTATTGATGTATCTTTCCCTCACATTTCTCTCTGCCATGGAATTTCTTTCCTTAAACAAATTGTGAGGCAGAATTGTATATCCAGATTAGCAGTTTTATGACATTAAAGCCCTTTGACACAACACTGAGTAACTAAGAAGATGAAAAAAAAAAAGTTGATTACAGAATAAGGATGAGTCAGGGTGATTGACTTGTCGCCTACAAACCAATTACTGAATTAGTGAGGTCGACAAGGTCTGATTTTATTTTTTGTAGCTTTTTTTTTTCAGGGCAGATTTTAGTATCGCAAACATCTAGCCTCAGGGAATTGGACTTTATATTCATCTCTATTAAAGCACTGCATCAAAACACAACTTCTGTTAACAAGTCTGCATATAAATGTCAAGACAATTACTATTGGGCTTTAGATCGCCTGATGTGAACAATGTCCTATTATTTAGCAGAATCCCAAGGTTACCATTTTTGTGTTGGCTCTGATATTTGTGTGATATTAAAGGTTATAGATATTTAGCCTAATTATTTGTTGAATATCTGACATTTACGGTACTACAGTATTTAAAATGACTCTGTCTCTGCTGTTTTTTAAATGTTATACATGCAGATAGAAACTTTAGGCTGTTGCGTCATGTTTTGCACCCCACTTGTGTTTTTGATGTGGCATGTCAAGTTAAAAATAGTTTTGCTTTTAGAAACACGTCTTGACACCTGAGTTCTGTTTCATTCTGTTACGCTCCCTCAGGCTGTTTCTCAAAGCAAGGCCCAAGGGCTCGAGATTTGGCTTTTAAACATGGCTCCGTTAGCCCCTTCTGCCAGTTGTCATAGACCATCTGATTCTTTAACACGTCTTTCAGCATTAGTACCCTTTTGAAATTAGCCTTTAATTCGAATGAAATGGTAGATATTTTACCAGAGCACTTAAATGTGGGTTCCTATGGGTTTTTCTTACCTTCTGTCTTTCCATGTCACAGCTCAGGATAATTACCCTGTGTCAATTGCAGTGCCCTGACAAAAACCCACGTGGTAGAAATGACCCAAACGCATATTACACAGAGTTTCCTTAAAGGGATAAAAATGAAATTTCTGCCATAGTTGACTGTAAAACATAAAATAATTTTGAGAAATGTTTCAGTATTGTGTTGTGTCTGTACAATAGAGCCTTTTCACAAGATTGTGATAATGTGTTTCTACAGTAATCAGCCTCATAAATCTTCGAAAGTTTTTTAAGTTACGTTTTTTTCAACCCTGTTGAAAAAATCTGCATATTCTGGTTAGGTAGCCTGTATTTTTAAGGATGGCTGCTGGTTTAAGCTGGTCCTTGCTTGTCCTGAGTTTTTCTTTTGCTGTTTGAGCAAATGGGGATGCAAAAAATATGTTTGTGGTACTCTCCCGTTTACTGCTCTTGGAAAAACACAGAAATGTGAAGAAGGTCTATGAAAGTCAATGCTAACCAAAACTTTCTCTCTCACACACACACACACACACACACAGAAAAAAATAATGCAGGTTTGGAACAATTATATGTGAGTAAATTAATCAAGTTAGACAACAGTTCTGTCAACTCACTGTCTAGTAAATTATGAAAATTAGTAGTTTTGTACATCCCTGTTATTCAGCAGACGTGTGTCTGAATCACCGGTCACCTTTTTTGTAATTTCACAAAAATGAAATGCAAAATGTGTAAAACATTCAATAATTTCAAAATTAGGTACCTAACTATCGGAGCAGAAATCATTGGGTTTTACTAGAGTTTAGCGTCTGTTTCAGGAAGATATGCAGTAATTTCCAATTTCTCTGCTCAATTATGGTTTGTTTATGGATCAGGTGCCGTTGTGGTGTGAGAGTGACAGATAGATTCAGCACGTCCGTCCTTCACACCTGCACCGTAATTTGATGGCCAAACTACTGTTTGTATTAGTCTGCAAAACCTGTATGCTGCCGTATTAGATATTAATGGAATGTTACTCCACAGCATTTGGACCATTTATGAGACGTCAGGTGAAAAAATAACACCCATTTATTTCCCCCCGATGTTAAGACAGATTGTGAAAATTGCTCGCAAGGTGTGGGGAAAGTGGAAATGGAAATAGACATTTCCCGCTAAACTTCCAAGACGGGGAGAACAAATCAAACTGCTCATGCTGCTCAGATGCTGTCAGATTGTGGATCCATTTAGATGTGAGAAGGGTAAAGTCCTACCAGGCGCAGGTATTGTTTGGAAGAGCAGCTGTTTTCAGATCGATTGAGCAATGAGAGGCCTGAAGGCTGAAAGTTTGCCTTTACGTAGAAGCTGTTTGTTTGTTTGTTTGCTTGTTCGTTTGCTATTCACCTGGCATCACCTGGATTTACTGGTAAATAAAAGATAAGTCTGCCCCCGTTCTCTCTTCTTATCTAAGCTCCCATATGTACAAAGCACAACCCTGGGACCCCCTTAGTCCATTTCTGTTTTTTTAGCCCTATTCTTTTGTTCCAGCAAAGCAGAGACCAAACGAATGGTGTGTTTTTATCTTTCTTCTTCAAATTCACTGGTTTGCATCCCGGCATGGAGTCGTCAGCATGCGTGCTAATTCGTGCGCCCTAAGTAGCTGTGAAAGTCACAGGGACGTGTGTCAGAGCCGCTGGTGGTAATGTTATTCCAGTCACACATGTTTTAACTTTGCGTGGGGACTCCTCTTCAGCAACACAGCCCTGTGCTGCTCACTCGCAGCCCCCCACTAAGTTCAAACAGTCGCTCTCCTCCTCAGAACACCCAAGCATCCAATATTTCACTCTCACGGCACATTCGTGCATGCCTCCCTGTCAGTCCACATCAAAAACAGCAGTGTGTGTGTAGAAATGGCCAGGAGCGATTTCAGATGAGAGCTGACGGCTCTTCCTTACTGTTTTAGTATCTGGTTTTTATTCAAGTGATTCAAATGTTTCCAAGATTGCATCAATACGAGTGTTGCATTCGGTGTTCTTGAGTATGAGGTCATCATAAGTTCAGAGTAAGTAATATATTCCTCTTTTTGCCTATAAGGCAGCTTTGGGAGATGGAAGTCACAGGAGATCTAACACTCTCCCCAGACTTCCCTCTTACTTATTCAAACGTAAAGTCATTAGGGAATACAATACGCATTTGCAGCCTGAGGATATCTGTATTTTTTTTGGTGGGGTTTGTTTTGATGAGTCAGTGTGGAGGCATTATCTAATTGCATTATATTTCTTTATTTCTTTTTAATACAAATTGTAATTGCAAAGTAAAATGTGTGTATACATGTGTTTAAGCTATACGTTTTTTTCCTAACAAAAAGTTTATTTGCATTGTCTTTCTGTTTGCTCTAGGTTTGTTGTGTTTGTTTGTGAGGCTGCACAATTTGCCCCAAAAATAGTATATATGACTATAAATAAGTTCTTCTTATTATTATTATTATTTAATTTGATTATTAGCATTTTATTACTAAATAAAAAAATATTATACAAATTATAAGTATTAATATACTAAGATTTCATTTTAAAATACAAAAATAGTATAAAAATAATCAATAAAAATAATATACAGGAAAAACAATTTAAGTTACAATATTTATATTTATGGCTACTTAACTGTTAAACCCCTGAGCCGGAGGCTCTTATAGCTGAGGTGGAAAACAGCCCTGCAGAATTTAGTTCCAATTCTGCTCCAAAACACATACCATGTAGTTTTCAAATAAGCCTGCAGGAATTGATTTGTTGTATCAGGAGTGTTTAATTAGGTTTGAAACTAAACTCTGCAGGGCTGTAGTCCTCCAGGAACTGAGTTTTACACCCCTGTCTTAAAACTTCTCTCATGTGGACAATGTCTTATTTATAAGCACTTTTAACTACAAGTTTGAAAAGATTGTTGGTGTTTCTCAAAAAAACATGTTTCAAGCAACTGAAACTCATGTGGAGCAGTATTTCCTGTGAGATGTTCTGAAAAAACAGTCAGCTCATGTGTAACAAAACACAGCATTGCATTTCACACTGGAAAACGCACTGCATGTATTTGTGTTAAAAGGTTAGTTCACTCCAATATGAAAATTCCGTCATTAATTACTCACCCTCATATTACTCCAAAGCCGTAAGACCTTCGTTCATCTTCGGAACACAAATATATTAAATATTTTTAATAAAATTGGATCTGACCTTCCATAGACAGCGATACAATTAAAATGATCCTGAAACTTAGTAAATTCATCGGTAAACAGGATGTGACATCAGTGGCTCAACATCAGTTTTGCGACAATATGAGAATACTTTTCTTGTGCAAAGAAAACGTCTCAGGTTACGACTGTAAACCTAGTTCCTCGAAGGAACGAGACGCCGCGTCCAGAAGAAGCTATGGGAAACGCCCTTAGCGTGACAGCTCTGAACAGTGTGTAGAATCAAACCAATGAAATGGAAAGACGTCATAGGCGGGTGACGTCACCGTCCAGGAAGCTTAAAGCACATGGGGTGAAACCGGCATTTAGCTCCTTGTCATGAAGCAAACGTCAGCAGAGATGCAACAAGTGTGGTCGGCTAGACTGGATCCTGCTGCCGCTTTCTACACCAATAAGTGAAAAGTTTCCACTTCAGGGTATACTGTTTCCTGGTAGCTGAGGCTCTGGACTGGAGGATAGTCCCAACAACCTCAGTTGAGAGACCTGAGGCTATAAGTTGCGCCCACTCAGAGGCCACACTCTCAGTCGCCACAACTCCAGACAAGGGTGCACTATGGCCCCTCCTGCCTGCGAGAGGAGGTCCCTCCTGAGCAGAATCTCCCAGAGGAAGCCGTCTAGAAGGGACGTCAGAGACGAGAACCATACTCGGCCAGAACGGTGCTACGAAAAGAAGACTGACCGCGTCCAGGTGCACTCTCTCCAGAATCGAGGGAAAGGCGTACAGACGAAGCCTCGGCCACGTCCAACGGAGCTGAATGAGCTAGAGAGTACCAGAGGGGACATTGCACATTCTCCTTCATCGCAAAGAGGTCCACCTCTGCTCCGTAAAACACTCTCCAAATCTGCTTCAACACCTCCGGGTGAAGCATCCATTCCTCGGGCCTCGGCCCCTGCCTCGACAGAAAGTCTGCCTCCACATTCAACCTCCTGGGTAGATAAACTGCTCTGACTAAGCGTAGTTTCTCTTGGGTCCACAGAAGGATATGGTGCGCTAGTTTGTATAATAGTCACAATCTCAGCCCCTGGTGGTTGATATAAGACACTACTGATGTGTTGTCGGTGCAAACTATCACATGCTGGTCCATCAGGTCTGTTAGAAAGTGTTTCAAAGCCCGAAACACGGCCAAAATCTCGAGGCAGTTGATGTGCCATATAAGATGACGACCGGTCCACAGACCGCGGGCCGAGCGGCCACTGATGACTGCTCCCCAACCAGTGAGGGATGCATCCATCTCTAGAGTGATACGGCGACACGGAGCTCCCAACACCAGGCCCTGACGTAGGAACTCAGGGTCCCCCCACATATCTAAGGCACGTACAGCTCGGCGTGACACCTTGATCATGCGGAGGGGATTTCCCCTGAAGGATACGCCCCTGTTCCGAAGCCACCACTATAGGGGTCTCATGTGCAGCAGGCCAAGAGGTATGATGTTGGACGCAGCTGCCATGAGACTTAGCAGATTTTGAAACTGCTTGACAGTAAGTGACCTGCCCTATCTCACTCTCAAGACTGCCGTGCGGATCGACACAATGCGCGCAGGTGTCATATGAGCCTGCATTGCGGTCAAATCCCAAACCACTACAAGATATGTGGTTCTCTGTACTGGAGAAAGAACACTTTTCTTGGGCTTCAGTCTCAACCCGAGGCGTTGCATGTGGACAAGGACTACATCTCGATGTGCTCTCGCCTGCCTCGCTGACTGAGTTAAAATCAGCCAGTCGTCTATATAATTGAGGATGCAAATGCCCTGTAACCTCAAAGGTGCCAGGGCCACATCCACACACTTTGTGAATGTACGGGGTGAGAGGAATAGACTGAAAGGGAGAACTCGATATTGGAATGCTTTGCCCCTGAAAGCGAACCTCAGATATCTCCTGTGAGAAGGATGGATGGACATGTATGCATCTTTTAGATCTATTGTGACAAACCAATCCCCTGACTTGATCTGTGACACGACCTGCCTGACAGTAAGCATCCTGAACTTCAGCTTCATGACATGGGCCTCAGCCCTCCATCCTTCTTGGGAACAATAAAGTACCGGCTGTAGAACCCTGACTGAACTTCGTGGTGAGGGACAACCTCGATGGCCTCTTTCCTCAACAATGTCTGTACTTCTTGCTCCATTATCAGAGCCTGCTCGGCGCGCATGAGTGTCGGTAACACACCCGCAAATCGTGGTGGAGGTTTCCTGAATTGAATTCTGTAACCTCCTTCTACAGTCCGCAGGACCCAATAAGGTACATTCGGCAGTAGTTTCCACGCTGCCAGAAAACCTACTAAGGGAGCCAGCCTCTCGCGGCTGGCCTCTGAATGAGAGGGGACAACCAGCTGATCGTATACCAGGGAACCATCCGCAGATGGTCTCGCCGACGACTCTCCACGAACGCCTGCTGTTATTCCTCCCAGCCTCCTGGTGTTGACTATAATGGGCTGAGGCTGAGGTTGGCACTAGCTGAGGACCTCCACGCACTGGAACAATGGCAGGGTTAGTGGAAGAATCCTCTGAGGGCACTGAAGACTGGCAGGAAGACTGAAGATGTTCTTAACAGTCTAGTGGGAAGGGACGGAGCCTTCAAGGACGATGCCAAGGCAGGGGACAGATAGCCCGCAAGCGTCTGTTCCACCCACGGCATTGCCCTATATCCCTGCTCTTTAATGCTCACAACGTCCCTGTAATAATTGGAGGACGGAACAAAAAGGCAAGCAGAGTATGGTCTTTCCCACGATCTCACTACCTCGGCATGGAGATCGGGGAAAAATGGAAGGCTCCGCTTTGGAGGTGGTGGCCAAGATCGCAGGAAGCACTCATCGAGCTTGCTGCTGTGCAGCTCGGCTTTAACCTCGTCTGGCCATTCGATTTTTAATTTAACAATGGCACGAGTCACCACCTTCACAAGCTCCTCATAATGGGCCGAAGAAGAAGCTGCTGCCTCCTCGGTGCTGTGCATCTCCTCATCCGCAAATGAAAAGAGCAGCAGCCCTGCTCCGCCTTGATCGTGGGAAGGAGCCGCAGCGCGGGCTTCCTCACTCTCACGGGCAGTGCCAGATCTTGGTGAAGAGAGCGGAGAGAGGGACTCGCCCGTCTCCGACTCTTCAGTTTGAACAAGGTCCCGCTGCGATCCCCACAAGCACTTTTTCCACTCTGCCTCGGCACAAGTGGGTCGAGCTCCGTGAGGAATCGCAGCAAAGGCTCTCTTCTCAAAGAGTGCCTTAGGGGAATGAATCACGCGCACTGGAAACTTATCACAGTGCGGGCAGTCAGCTCGCTCAAGAGCTGCTGCAGCGTGTTCGGCTCCCAAACAAGCCACGCATAAATCGTGTGCATCCCCTGGGGAAATAAATCGTTCGCATGGAAAAGCTCACGGTCTATACTGAGACTCATTGTCGCCCCTTTTCTCAAGTGATTGTGAAATGCTTTCACTTTTTCAACTTTTCGCTGAGACGCTGAAATGTTTGCACACACACACACAGAGTAAGCTTGCTGAAATGACAAAAGCTAAATGCCGGTTTCACCCCATGTGCTTTAAGCTTCCTGGCCGGTGACGTCACCCGCCTATGACGTCTATCCATTTCATTGGTTTTATTCTACACACTGTTCAGAGCCGTCACACTGAGGGCGTTCCCCATAGCGTCTTCTGGACGCCGCTCGAGTTCCTGAAGAGGAACAAAAATTAACGTAATTCACTCAACCTTTCTCCTCCCCCGAGTTACATCTTCCACCATTTTAGAGGGTATCACAATGCATACATGTGGTGTCCCTAGGTGTAAACAACCACAGATTGCGTACATGTGTGTGCTTTTCCCCTGGACATAAACAAGGCTTATTTCGTTAAATACGTTAAAGTGTGCGTAGGTGTTCCTGCCTGAAGTATTTAAAATAAAAAGCTTGTTGAATTCCACAAATCGTTAAAAAAAAAAAAAGCAGTAGATTACCGATCCAAGAAGCTATCTGCTGTTAGATGTCTTCACCAGCAAGTGGTGCTCGCGGCTTTGAGTGTGATCGTCTTCATCAACAGGCCTTTACAAACTAGTTGCAAAATTTGTTGTAAGATATTATTTTCGGGCTGCGCTGTTAATTTAAATACTTTATACCCCTTTCTATCTGTGTTTCACTCCTCCGTAAAAGCCAACTCTCTCTGTGCGCCTAATGGTCAAATACACTCATAATTAGTGATTATTTACGTAAATCCTTATTAACAAAAATAAAAGGCAGAAAATACATGTGTAACAGTAAATTGGATCGGTGCAGCTCATAAAGTGAGTGCTTTCTACTGGGGGCTTAATAAAAAATTCCTTCCTGCTCTGGATTGCACAGACATTTCATTCATTTAAAGTTTTGTACAGTGGCCGAGAGCACTGGAGCTTCAACAACTTCAACAAAACCAACAACAAAAAAACCTAACAAACTATTTGACAAATCGTGTACAGCACATCCAAATAAAGAAACTTAAATAATAAAGAAAATACGTCATTTGTTTGTGTTGTGAGCATTTGCAGCATCTGCTGTCAAACTGATGAACATGTTTTCTTGATTAACTGATGGTTTTTTTTCTATTTACGCATGTTTTCTGAAGTTCCAGATTGTTGAGCACTCTCGTCCACTGTACAAAACTTTAAATTAGTGATTAATTTAGCGTTACTGATATTAAATATGAATATATAATAATAAAAAACTTTTCTTTTTTTTTTTTTTACATAATTTCAATGTAAGAGTGGTGTTGTGACTCGAGCCCCTATCGCAGTGCTAAAGTGCCCTTTTGGTCCAGTCTAGGTGCCCCTGGTCCACGATTTCTACCGAGGGGGACCAACCCCCAGACCAGATGGTGCTCTAGCAACTTCACTTTGCCCCTGCCCTTCCTGAGGTCTGTGCAATCTACTGGTCCAGAGCAGGAAGGAATTTATTAAGCACCCAGTAGAAAGCACTCACTTTATGAGCTGCACGCATCCAATTTACCATTACACATGTATTTTTTTAGTCTTTTATTATTGTTAATGAGGATTTACGTGAATAATCACTAACAGGTTACACGATTTTACCGATTTACACGTGAGAGTTGGCTTTTATGGAGTGAAACACAGATAAAAAGAAAGGGGTATAAAGTATTTAAATTAACAGCGCAGCCCGAAAATAATATCTTACAACAAATGTTGTATGTCGTTTGTAAAGGCCTGTTGATGAAGACGATCACACTCAAAGCCGCAAGCACCACCCGCTGGTAAAGACATCTAACAGCTTAATAGCTTCTTGGATCGGTAATCCACTGCTTTTCCTGCAGGTTCGGATGTGCGCTCTGTTAAATTTGAACCACTAAATTTTCGGAAGTGAATTTGTAAAGTTAAATAAAAAGAACTGAAAGTTGCCTGACGAATATTATTACTGGAATTATTAAACAAACTGAATATTTTGAAAATTACCTTTATGAGGTGAATATTCATTGAGGAATTTTAAAAATGAAAATGTTTGTGAAATTTTTTCAATAGAAATATTAACTACGTAAATATACAGCCATGTTAAAATGCAGCGCATAAAAATGCAAACAATGAAAACATAATGCATTAAAATGCAAGTACTGTTAATTGCAATGCTTTTTTTTTTTTTCGATTTGAGGAATTCAACAAGCTTTTTATTTCAAATACTTCAGGCAGGATTTTTGTTCCATAAAATACATTACAAAAAGTCAAAAGACTCAGGGAAGAAGAATTGTTGATGTTTTTTATTTTATTTTTTATTTCACGAGTTCGGGCTTGTCGGCTATTTTAAAGCAAAGCAGATTAAAGCGAAGCAGATTTGGCGTGCTGCTAAAGGAGGAGAAACTTAGGGTTAGAAGGGCTGCCGAGCCCTAGAGTGAATAACCCTAAGGGCTCGGGAGAGGGAAGAGGTGGACAGCCGATTGCCAAAGACCAATGCTCATGGGGGCGGCAAAGGTGCTAGCTGCTGTGGGTGAAGCTTAAGGGGAGGGCTGTGCCAAAGCGCGGAGGGCGGCGAGGGAGCTTGCGGTTGCGGGGTTAAACTTATGGGGGCAACGACAGATGCTCAAAGGGGCGGCAAAGGTGCTAGCTGCTGTGGGGTGAAGCTTAAGGAGGCCGTGACCGATGCTCAAAGATGTGGGGTGAAGCTTAAGGAGGCCGTGACCGATGCTCAAAGAGGCGGCAAAGGTGCTTGCGGTTGCTGGGCTAGGCTAAAGGGGGCCATGACAGATGCTCAAAGGGGCGGCAACGGTGCTAACGGTTGCGGGGGTGAAGCTTTTGGAGGCAAGAATGAAAGCTCAAAAGGGCGACAAAGGTGCTTGCGGGGCGGAGCTTAAGGGAGCTGTTACGGATGCTCAAAGGGGCAGCTAAAGTGCTTGCGGGGCGGAGCTTAAGGGGGCTGTGACCGATGCTCAAAGGGGCGGCAAAGGTGCTTGTGGTTTCGGGGTGACACTATATAGGGGCGGATCCCAAGGCTCAAAGGGGCAGCCAAAGTGCTTGCGATTGCTGGCCGAAGCTTAAGGGGCTGAACCATTGCCCAAAGGAAGGGGAGGGAGGTACCAAGGCTCAAAGGGGCGGCCAAGGTGCTTGCGGGGCTTAGGCTTAATGGGGGCTGAGACTGATGCTTGAAGGGGCGGCGAGGGAGCTTGCGGTTGCTGGGCTGAAGCTTAAAGGGGCTGAGACTAATGTTTAAAAGGGGCTGCAAGGGAGTTTGCGGTTGCTGGGCTGAAGCTTAAAGGGGCTGAGACCAATGTTTAAAAGGGGCTGCAAGGGAGCTTGCGGATGCTGGACTGAAGCATAAAGGGGCTGAGACCAATGTTTAAAAAAGGCTGCAAGGGAGCTTGCGGTTGCTGGGCTGAAGCTTAAAAGGGGCAGAGGCCAATGCTCAAAATGGGCTGCAAGGGAGCATGTGGTTGCTGGGCTAAGGCTTAAAGGGGCAGAGACCAATGCTCAAGGGAGCGTCAAGGGAGCTTACGGTCGTTGAAATTAAAGCTTAAAGGGGGCTGAGACCACAGCTCAGGGGGCTATAAGAATGTTTGCGGTCGCCGAGACTGAAAAAGGCCAGTGCTCTTAGGGGTCGAGATCGATATCCTTGGGGGCTGAGACCAATATTCTAAGGGGCTGGGGCTGATGCTCGAATAGGCTGGGGCTGGTGCTTCCGAGGGGGCTGAGACCAGTGCTTTGGAGCTGGGATGGACTGGGGTAATACTAAGGGGAAGCCGGGGGAAGGCAAAGGCAGAAGAACGAAAGATTGTGGTAGGTATCCTCTAGGAAACTGGAGATCTGTGGGGGAAAAATGAAAAGGTTAGTCAAGTGGAGGGTTAGGGTTAAGCTTGTGGTGCTTGAGCGGTAGCAGCAATTTTAATTAAGCGGCGGAGATTGCTACTCTGGTCCTGAAAGAGTGAGGTACGGGGTTTCCGTTTGCGAGCTTCAGGATAGTTTCCTATATGTTTCTGAAATGAAACAGAGCAGCTGGTTTATAGATTTTGTCTAGGACTGGGGAGGTCGGTTGGGAAAGCAGGACTAGATTTAATGTAAAGTCGGATTGCGGGCGACGGTAGGAAGGGCTTAGAAATGGGAGTATAGCCCTATTTAGGGATTGTTCTCCTTAGAGGAAACATAATTTATTTATTTATTTTGGTGTCTTAGGAACTGACTTAGGAACAACTCTTAGGTCGAGATAAGCGTGGCGTTTGAGGTTCTAATAGCTTTTAATGGGTATGGTTTGCGTATTATGGTAAAGATGACATGGGAAGGCAATAGAATCGTGATCGATAATACGGAGATCGGAAATGGTTGGGTGGATGGTGGGGTTAAAGGGGGGGTTAGATCGGCTGGCCGAAGCTCTGGTCATCAGCTTGGGTTCAGGAGAAATGGGGTTTCGGCGTGAGGCTGTGGATGAAAAAGAAATAGGCATTAGGTTAGTTATGTTAAATGATGCGAGGATCAGTAGTTATTAACAAGGTCTAGGTGGGGAAGGGGGATGAGAAAATGAAGCTTGAGGCAGACAGCTGCTAGGCACTTGAAAACCTGTGAAAATAAAGGGAGAAGTGTTAGTTGTTACTGGTTAAGCAGGCGAGGGAAAATTTTGGATTGAAAGGAAGGAGCTGAGCTAGAAGGAGGAATGGGTTGGTGAGAGAGAAGCGAAGAAGGCGATGGGTTGGTTTGCGCAGGAGAACAAGGACTTGGAGGGCATTTTTGGTAGTGATTTTGTCGGCTCGAATAAAAGTTTTAAAGGCATTTGTACAAGGGTTTGTATCTGAAGCTGAGAAAGGCCATTCTCGGCGGCTGTGGTAGCGGCTCAGATTCTAAAGGAGTGTGCTGTACAATTCTCGGTGTGGATACCTGCAAGCTGGAGGATTATTTTTAGGTGTTTTTGAAACGAAAACGAGTCACCGGTCTGTAGAATTCATCTTTGAAACAAAAGTATTTGGTGAGTGCATCGCCATCGTAATGGTGAGTGAAAGAATGAAGCGTGTTGCGTTTTCCCTCATTGAAGTCTGGATAGGGGGTGAACTAGAGTACAGGAGAGATTTAATTTTTTTGAGGATTAAAGGGCAAAGAGAAGGGATTCTTTTAATGTTAACATTAATTATAATGTTCCTTGTCTGTTCGATTACGTTATTAATTGATCTTTATCTCACGTCTATGCCATATGTACGTGTACAAACTGCTACTATGAATACTGTAAAACATTACTTTGGTGTAAAGCTGCTTTGCAATGATATGTATCATGAAAAGCACTATACTAATAAATTTGAATTGAATTGAATTAAATTCTGTAGTTCTTATTGTTCAGCTTTGGTTGCAACTATGATTGCAATTTACGGGGTAGCATGGGGCTCAGAGATCGACCTGCAGGCTATGTGAACGGCAATGCTGCTGACATAGGAACTCAAGAGGAGTGATTCTAGATCAGTAAGCCCTCAGAGTGATTGCGTAGTGTCTTCGGTAAAATTTTAGGTTTAATTATTTTGGAAATGCCGGCTTAAAGCATGCTAACTCTCAGTGAAGGTCCTATTAATTTTATATTGTAATTTATTGGTAATCCAGATTCATTTTGGAAAAGGTTGGGGGGAGACTGAAAATAATTAGCGGATATAATGGGAGGTGGGTTGGATCTTGCGAGATGAAATGGAAAACGAGAGATGGGTCCATTCTATACAGGGACATGGGGCTTAAAGCCAAAGGCTTTCCAGTAAGATATACTGTTAGTTTTAATTTTATTTTGATTCAGTTTAATTTGATAGTCATATATTAACTTGGAAAGGAAATAGAGGAACCCGATTAATGCTGATAAATGGATGTAATATTGGATAGTGAAAACATTATTATATAAATTAATGAAATTTATTAAAAAGGGATTTAATAAATAACATAAAAGTAAACATACTTTTATTTTGGAGTGCTACATGTGAATGCTTAAGGATACTACGGGGGCTGCACTGGGCGATGCGATCGTTTGACGACTGGAGATCGGCGGGAGGACAAAACGGCTTGCGCGGGCTTTGATGGAGGTGAGTGGCTGGCGGATGAGATTTTATGGCCTTTTGTGTGAGCCATGGGCTTGGCTGGCGCTCTGGCTGATTGGGGGCGGCTGTTTGGCGATAGGGAGGAGGGTGATTTTGGTTGGCAACTCCGTACGAGTATCTGATTTGATCTGTAACGTTAGCTATAATCCGGAAGCGAGGCATGAAGATAGGTTGAGAGCACCATGCAGACTCCTGTAGGGTTGGTTGATGTTAGGCATGATCCGTAGCTTAGCGGCTGGGCTAACGAGCTGGCCCGGAGGAGGTTGGAGAGGTCTTGTTTGTAGTAGAGATGGTGGAGATTGAGAACTTGAGCACCAGGGAAAGAGCATTGGTTGTTGCGAGAGGAAGCTTGAGGTTGAGCTGCTGCCGAAGTATTGTGCAGCACTAGCAGGTCAGCTTTGGTAGATTTTCGTGAGAAGCGAATACCGGCTTTATGCAGGGCTTGTTTTAGCATTGGCATTGTAATTCTTTCCGTGGGCTGGGAGCGGGAAGAGGAGCGAGAAGCCGCTGGAGAGGCTTGCGGGGTTCTTTGCGGTGGCGAGGACCTGGATCTTAAGCGTCACGGTGAGAGAGCAGGTCATACAAAGATCGAGATGAGGAAAGGGAGCGAATCTGTCTATTTTATAGGGGGAGTTAAGGTCACTGATAGGAGGATGGAATAATTGGGAAATTGGAAGGCGGAGATCGAAAATTGGAGGTGTAGCCTTCGCTCCCTCCTCCCAAAACGAGTTTTTACAAAACTATGTTTAGTGTCACAAACGAAAGTTGAGCAACTGATGTCACATTGACTGTTTTACCAATGTAGTTACTAAGTTTCTGGATCTGGAATAATTTCAGTTGTATTGTTTTTGGATGGTCAGATGGCTTTGCGATTTCATCAAAAATATCTTAATTTGTGTTCTGAAGATGAACGAAGGTCATACTGGTTTGTATGAGACATGAGGGTAAGTAATTAATGAAATAATTCTCATTTTGGTGTGAACTAATCCATTTATGCAATTGCACTTTTTCGAGGTGATGATTTCATTAAGCCATATCATATAGTTTTAGCTTTATATCTGTTAATTGTCCCTTGACCGAACTGTACATGTTTTCTGCTTTCAGAACCGCTTCCATTTACAGATGATGACACGTACGCCCCCTTCAGGACTGTCGGAGCTGCTGTTGGCAGTGTTGCTGAAGGGAGGCTGGCAGGGCGGAGCGGCCATTCTTTGTCCGGGAGGTGGAAACACTGGAATGCTGGAAGAACTTAAACAGCGGGGCTATCTGGGCTTGAATGGAGCCCACTGGCACCTGTGGGAGACCCTCAACCTGTCCAGGCTGGAGGAAAACTTGAGCGAAGACAAGGTAATGGAACTTCTCTCACAGCTCCTCAGCAGGACTCCTTCTGCTCCGGCCTCTTCTGTGGTGCTTTTCAGCTCCGACCCTGAATGTACAGCAAGAGTGCTGCGCAGTGCTCACCAGTTAAGCGCTGCGTTGCCCCCAATGCACTGGATCATGGGATACCCGCTTAGTCTTGATTCTCTACACTCCATTGGCTCCCCCATGGGTCTTCTGGCTTATGGGGAGGTAAATCGCAAGCCTTTGAACTTCTACATTAGGGATACCCTGCAGCTCATTGGCAGGGCTGTATATGCTGCCACCATGGTGAGACCAGACCTGGCTCTCATCCAGAACATGGTCAACTGCTTCGACAAGCCCAATAAACATGAGCTGCCCTCCTCTGGACAATACCTTGCCAGGTAAGCTTACATGTATAACATTTTACAGCTTACCACTTAGCAATACCACAACTATTCATAAACAAAGTACAATTTCTGTTAACAAGCTGTTTTTTCCAGTAACAAGCCATTTTACTTGTAATGAGACATAAACAACAGCGACATAGCATTTAGCGTTGCTATATCCATGCAGTTTATGTCACATTATAACTAATAGGCTACGTTGTGCACAGGTACCCTCCAATTTACCATGTTTCACATTTCTGATTAGTGTGCTGTTTTCATTTTACACTTATGCAGTGTTATATGATCCCATGACCCTCAAGCATAGTTATTTACAATAAAGGTGGAGATTGTGTTAGAATAGGACATTAGTGAAGAAAATAACTAAACATGGTTTATTTATTAAAGTTTGTGTCTCTTAAAGAGTCAAATGTCATAGGTTATGTCACAAATGTGAGCAGACTGCAGCCTGAAAATGAAAGCACACATTTACCATATTTCACATTTCTGATTAGTGTGTAGGTATGATACATGTGCGGATTATATAAACCCACGATCCCAATTATTGATAATGAACCTTGTGATTGTCTCAGATTAGGAAATCAGTGAAGGAAGCCACTATCCATGGTTTATTTTTGTATGGTTCTTAAAGAGTAAAATATCCTGAGTTACACACCATTTATCATGTATCATGTTTTTCCAATTAGTATGTCATTTTTTGAAAAATGTGTGGCTTACACAAACCCATTGTATTCAAGTCCAATCATTCACAATAAACCAAAATGGATTCAAAATGGGACATTAGCAAACATCTATGCAAGGCCTTATTTATGAAATATATTCCAATGTCTTAAAAGGCAAGTGCTGTAGGTCACATACGTGTGTGCAGTATGCAAATTAAAATTAAAGCACACATTTTGAACCCCATTTACCATGTTTCCTATTTCTGATTAATGTGGAATGTGCATGTGACACATGTGTGGCTCATGGACCCCTGACCTTCAAACTCAATTATCTACAGGGGATCTTGAGAATGTCTCAGCATTAGCCATTAGTAAAGGAAACAACTATGCACACAGTCTTATGCCTGAAAGAGTCGAATATCATAGGTCACACTGTTGTGTGCAAACCGAAAATTAAAGCACTGTGTCATGACACATCAATTTAAGAATTCAGTGAGCTGACATAAAATGCGGAAGACTTTTTGCTGCAAAATGTCATTGCTAATGGTTTACATACATTTATTACAGGTCTCTTTTTTATATATAATTGTTAGGCGGCACCCAATATGAAGCCTTTTTTTTAATGTATTTTGATATATAATGCATAATTTGGATGTTTTTTTAAATACAACAAATAATTGCAATTAATTTCCGTTTTTTAAGTAGGCTTGCTAATTGTTTTATTAAGTTTTACTTTAACTGGTATGTCAATACTTTAAAATATTATCTTATCTCGTAATCTTTAATCAATTTGTTATCTGATCACGCAGTGTAGTCACTTCAAGCTTTAAATTCACTTTTAGTCATTAGTGGGCACAGCAAATTAAGCATGCTTTACATTAAGGGAATTATAAGGTAGTAAATACTCTCCCAAGGAGAATGGCTGTATTAGTATTCCAGCCACTAGTATTAAGTTACAGGAATATTCTGTCTCGGCCACGGTATGGCCTCATATCTTAAAGTTATTTTCCTGATGGAGCCACTGGAGACTTTAAAATGCAATTAACTGACTCAGGGGCATTTTCAATACATTTATACTTTCTTAATCAAAACCATATCCGTGTGTGCATTTACATAAACTGTCAAGTTAGCAGTTACACAGTGATGCATTTGCAGCAATGTGGAAGCCATTTGTGACACTACTGCGTCCTCTCCACTTACTGACCTCCATAAACAGGACAAAAACCTTTCTGCATTCAGGTCGCCAGGCTCTTTCTTCATCTTCAATGCCAGTGTCCATTTCAATGTCAAGAGCTCGCAGAGCTTGCTGTCCTCTGCCTCTCAGCTTGATGCATTGTGTTAGTGGAGGAGGCTGTGGGAGGCTTGTCCATTAGTATCACAGAATACTAAGATTGCTGTGTAGATCCCTATTGTACTAAATATTTACAATTTTTCATTCAGAATAAAAACAGGAGAAATTATTATTATTGTATCTATAATTATTGATGTTGCTTGATGTTTGTAAAAATAAATGAAATAATGAATTCATGCTGCTTTTATTACTATAAAATATTTTATTGTGTTTTTTTTTTTTAAATTACATTTACATTGCTGTCATATGATGTTTCTAAAAAGCACATAATTTTGTGTATTTGGTGTAGTGCAATGTGTTTATGTGGTATAAGCATCAAAAAACCTAATATCCACCTACTATACATTTTTGTTTCTCCTCTAAGCCCTGCCTCATAAAAAAGCTCATAAAGTGAGGTGTGCTCTGATTGGCCAGCTATCCAGTGCATTGTGATTGACCGAATACCTCAAGCATTTGGCGGACATGTTATGCCCTTATCATAACTTAATGCCGTGTCTCGGTGCTATCACACCATAACAATAAAACACATTACAAACGAGGCATTTTTTGCATCCAGTGCAGGCATAATGATTTTCATGACTTAGTGCTGTCTTTTTACGCATTGCGTTGTATCGTGCCTCGTAAATATAACACCATGTCTGCTTTCTTGATCGTAGAAATGACTAACAACAAGCATTACTCTTCACTGCTCAAAACTCGAGTTTCAAAAGTACAGTAGTATTAGGTTCTTTTAATAAGAAAATGTAACTTACTTAAAGGATGTGAGTCAGAAGTGGCAGACAGTTAGAATTGCCCCATAGTCTCTGTGCACATCTAGCAGGTTCAGGAAATAGTCCTCTGTAAATGCGCTGAACACACTCAGTATTTGTGTTGAACTGTTCTGAAACAGTGTAATAGCTTGTAACACTCTTAAGAGAAAGGAAAATTTGAAATCGCATCATACGACCCTTTAAATAGTGCTTTATACAATACAGATTTTTCAAAGCAGCTTCAAAGTAAGAAACAATAAAATAACAGAATCAAATGGATCAAAAACGTGAGAGATTCAAATTCAATTATGAAAGAAATTCAGTTAAGCTCTAAGCAGAGCTACAGAAGGCAGAAGTGTCAATATTCAGTTAAATCCAAAATCAATACCTTATTAGTTTGTATGATAAAAAAGGTAAAAATCTTCAGGCATAGCAAACAGTTCCACTGTCGATTAAGTATATATTAAAATATTTTAAAATATTTGATGTTGTAACTCAGTACTAAGTTATTATGTTACATCTAAGGTTTATATATCTGGAAAACAAATAGTATTTTAGTAGAGTTTTCTGGGATTGTGATCAAGTCCCTGTGCACACTATAGGAGAACTCTTATCACTGAAGACTGGAAGAAGCCTTACCTATCTGCTCACTTCCACAAATGAGATTTTTTGTGGTAATAAAAAAAATGAGAAATAAGGGCATCTTCAGATGTAAGATTAAAATGCCACTGTTATATGAGACTTGCTCAGATAAGTTAAACTTTTAAAAAATGGAAGAAAAAAAAAAAATGTGACAGAGGACCCCTGTGATTTTCCACCTGATTGAAAGCAGTGATGTAATCTTTAATATTCACCTCACAGTGTGAGACTCCCCCCACCCCCACAGTAATGTATTTGCTCTGAGAAATGAGCGTGTAGCACTGAAGCACAAGCATGTGAGCATCTGAAAACAACGCAACACAGGGATTATTGTTCCTCTGTGGTGCTAATGCTTTCGGAATGTTCAATAATAGAAATCTCAGCAAGCAAATCAGCTTTGTAGCGATGGCTAACGCATTATCTCCTGTCTTTTAACTTCTACTTTCACACCAGATCAAGTGTTCTCAACGGGTCAAACTCAGGGCTATCAGGAGAAATTAATGATCCAGGCAATCAATTTTTTCTGCTTTTATTTTCTCTGTTCTGCTCTGTTTTAATGGAAGTGTGCAGTTATGGTCACACAGAGTGCATATCATTTACGGCCTCATTTAGCCACACATCACAAGCCTCTTTCATTCTGGATTTTTCATCTTCCCTCCGTGACCCAGACATTGCCCAGCAACCCTTTGACTATTCTACATCCTCAGCTGATTTATTGACGGAAATCGATCATTGAAATAATTCATGGCATACATTTTGCCATAAAAGCAGTGTGGCTATAGTCTGTGTAAGGAATCACAATTACATGATCTATGCAAAACAGCATAATATCTGGAGCGGTACAGAGGGTTATTCACCTATAATCCACGCTCTATATATTTATTTGTTTGTTTACTACTCTGATGGATGTTAACAGAACTAATATGGTGGCAGCTCTGCGTTTAAACACATTGGCTGTCAAAGGTCATATATTGGTTCCAAAGATTTAGTGTGATTCACGTTACTCAGGTCATAATCCTGCCCTTCTGCCTTTGAAGAAAGCCTTGAACTTCAGTGTGCTTCAAGAGTGATCTATATTTCCTTCTGTTCTTATTCTTTTTTCCTGCTGTGAGAAATGTTGTTTGAGAATTTAAGATGAAACATTTTGAAATGTTTGTTTGAAAAGCTGGTGCTCTTGAATAAGAAATAATTATTTAAATCTTGGCAGACGCACCATGTTCCTTTTTTCTTTTATTTTTTTTCTCGAGGACACTATGTGACAGTTTTAGCATTTTTTTTTCTGTGACAGTGAGACAAGATCATCTAGAGGTGTAATTTTCATTTAGTATGCGAGGGAACCTGGGTTCAAATCCTTATTTAACTTGCACACACAAACATTTATATATTATTTCATGACAGCCAGGGTGATCACCAAACATTTTCTCATTTTGATCTCCTTTCGCTTTCCATAGGGAAGAAAGTCCTATTACAGAGACATAACTAACGACTCCTTTAGGCTGTATGTCAATTCTTTATTTTGGGAGACAATACCTTCATTTATCTTTCAGAGTTACAGCTTTGCAGATCGTTTACATTCAGCTACATTACAAACTGCATGAAAGGCAATATTGGAAATGGCATAATTGGGCCACTTTAATGCTCCACATACAGTATACTATCACTCATATACACTGATGAATGGATTTAAAGGTGACCTATCATGAAAATCTGACTTTTCCAGGTTTTAAGTGCTATAGTCAGTGCATCTATCAATCAAGAAAATGTGAAAAAGATTAACCTAGTAACTTTTAACAACCTAGTAATGACCTATGTTTTGGTAAGCATAGAAAAAATAATTTTTGATTAGTAATATGTATTGCTAAGAACTTAATTTGCTTCAAAATTAGTTTTTCTCAATATTTAGAGAAAATATTCCAGAAAATCAAATAGTTTTATCTTGACCAAACATTTTTCTATCCTAACAAACCATACATCAATGGAAAGCTTATTTATTTGAGATTTCAGATTTATTTCAGACTTTCGATTGGTGTATCTATCTCAACTGAAAAAAAGAAAAGAATAAAAGACACTTACGTTTTGTAAGGGGTCACGTTTTGTGAATCAGAAGCTGTTTTCTGTGGTCAATAAAACGTGCCATGCTTGTGAGATGCAGATTCCCTGAGAGCTGAGTGCAAACTGAGTTCCAGCGCTGCTTCTGCTGTATTTAAGCATGCGATCGACTGAGCAAATAGCATTTTCACACAAGGCTGACATTTTTAATTCTTTGCTGGTCTTGTTTTCATGTAATGTAATTTTTAGGACATGATTTAAATGCAAGTTTAGATGTTTTTTTTTTGAGTATCATATTTCATTCTCAGGCTTTTATAGCTCATATAGTATGAAAATATGAAGGTCATTCTTAAAGGAATAGTTCACCCAAAAATTTAAATTACACCATAAACTACTCTTAGCTTACCTATGACTCGACATATGATGCAACTTACATCAGAAGTCAGCCAAAAAGCCAATCAATCAGCCAGTTGGTTATTTACATTATAATTTTAAAACTAGAAATATACATTGATACTTTGAGTACTTTAGTAGATTGTGTATAAAAGGTTTCTCTTCAAAGCTTTAAACATATTTATAATTTAAAGGCCTTTGTATCAAATATGTTACAGTAGACTTTAAAGTTAACCTGATTTTGTCATATTTTATATGAAACTGATGCAATCGGCAACATTGGAACTACTGTACTTAAATCATATGAGCCAATAAAAATCAATTTTCAATAATATAAACAGTATATACATTTAATATAACTAAAATTGCTTTTTATTTTAACTGCTACAGTAGCTCTAGTATAGCATGACTTTTGTACACTACCTTTATTCCTTTCGCTTGTTTTCACTAGTTATCTCCCCTGGCTCGTACATAGGCTTCAGTCTGCTAGAGATTCAGCAGAATATTTTGCTCTGTCATCTCATCACTGTCTTTGCTTTTGCTGGATGCATATATATTCTCCTCACAATGCTCATGCCCCTGCTGTGTTCAGGTTCTTGTCGAACACTTCTTTCATGGGGCTGACAGGCCCGGTGCGAGTGCAGCGCTCCCTCTCCAGGGTCCTTACCTCCCAGCGCTTCCACATATGGAGTCTACAGCGAGACCCTCTGGGCCAGCCAAGTTGGGTGACCGTGGCAAGCTGGCAGTCGGGCCGCCTGGAATTGGAAGAGCAGGGCCTGTGGCCAGGCATGACCCAATACCTTCGGGAGGACGGCCCAGAGATCAGACTCGGCGGCCGCTGGCAAGCAGGACTCCCAGTTGCAGGGAGCAGATTGCGGGTCGTGACCTTGGTCGAGCACCCATTTGTGTTCACGCGGGAGGTGGACGATGAGGGCCAATGTCCGGCAGGTCAGCTGTGCCTTGACCCGCAAACCAACAGCTCAGAAGTCCTCAACCAGCTGTTCAGAGAGCTGGAGCAAACCAACAGCAGTTCACTGCCAAATGACATGCGGAAATGCTGCTATGGATACTGCATTGACCTCCTGGAGAAGTTAGCGGAGGACATGCACTTCCAGTTTGACCTTTACATCGTAGGTGATGGGAAGTACGGGGCATGGAAAGGAGGTCGATGGACTGGGTTGGTGGGCGACCTGCTCAGTGGCGTGGCGGACATGGCCGTCACCAGCTTTAGCATCAACTCCGCGCGAAGCCGAGTGATAGACTTCACCAGCCCCTTCTTCTCCACCAGTTTGGGGATCCTGGTGCGCAGCAAGGACACGGCTGCACCCATCGGTGCCTTCATGTGGCCGCTTCACTGGTCCATGTGGGTTGGCATCTTTGTGGCACTGCACATCACAGCCCTTTTCATCACACTTTATGAGTGGAACAGTCCGTTTGGCATGACCCCTCATGGACGCAACCGCATCAGGGTCTTTTCTTACTCGTCTGCACTGAACCTCTGCTATGCCATCCTGTTCGGCCGGACCGTTGCCAGTAAAACGCCAAAATGCTGGACGGGCCGCTTCCTCATGAACCTTTGGGCCATATTTTGCCTGCTGGTTCTGTCCAGTTACACAGCTAACCTGGCAGCTGTCATGGTGGGGGAGAAGACCTTCGAGGAGGTGTCAGGGATTCATGATGTCAAGGTAAAACATTGCCTTTCTCCCTGATGAGGTGAAATACACAATTATTTTTGTTCAGTGATTTACTTACACTGTGTTGTAATATGTATCCCTTAAACTTGTAGTACATACTGTATACACTACTGTGCAAAAGTTAGGATTTGATTTAGTCATTAGAAGTTAATTGATGAGTGAAATATATTAATGACAATATATATTTTTTTAAATCTTCTTCAGTTTACAGCTTTTTTACAATTGTCTAGTGCCGAAACTAAACTTTTTACAGTACTGTAGCTTTGCAAGTAGGTTTCTTCAAGCATCTTGGAGACATTGCCACGGTTCATCTGGATTTAGTCTGTGTCCGTTTTATTCTGATTCTTCATGTAATCCATGTACGATTGCAATTAATGACAAAAGTAATGTTTGGAAAGGTAAACTGAAATTTCCCACTGACACACTACAGCAAAAGATATAACTGCCTTAAAACCATTTTGTTTTCGTGAAAAAGACTTTTGTACAGTACTGGATATACAGACACTGCTGTAAGTTTGGAGTTGTTTTTTTAAGTCTCTTATGCGTATCAAAGCTACATTTGTTTAATCAAAAATATGGTAAAAACAGTAAAATTGTGAAATATTATTGCAATTTAAAACAACTGTTTTAATATATATTTTCCCCCAGGATTCTTTGATGAATAGAAAGTTAAAAAGAACAGCATTTAATTGAAATAGATATTTTTTTATAAATGTACCGTCTCTTTTGATTAGTTTAGTGCGTCTTTGCTCAATTAAAAATACCCCAAGCATTTAATCAGTGGTGAATATGGTACATGTCCACAAAAACATGAGTGCACCATGGTTCGAAAAACTATTGTAGCACCATTTGGTACTTTTTTTGCTTGGATTATGTTTTTAAACCTTTCTCACACAATCATTTCACATTTCATTGCTCTTTTCAAGCTCCATCACCCGTCTCTAGGGTTTCGCTTCGGCACAGTTCGAGAGAGCAGTGCTGAGGACTATGTGAAAAAGAGCTTTCCTGAGATGTACGAGTACATGAGGCGCTTCAACAAGCCCACCACTCCGGATGGAGTCTCTACACTCAAGTAAGTGTTTAGACCCATGAGAGAAACAAAAGATAACAGGCAATTGAACGTAGCAGTCGTGGAAAGTCCAATGAAAACATAACGGTAAAAAGAGAGAGAGAGAGAGACAGCGTGGTAAATCTAATAAAATGATCAAACTGAATTTCTAAACAGCTTTTTTGCATTTGAATAACACTTGTAATAACGTATTGAAAAAGCTATCTTCTTAAACACTTGTGCTCGCATAGACACACTCATATTCTTTTAACTTAATAAAATCAAGTGGTGCTGAGCAGGAGCACAACATGCAGAAAACAAATAAAGCTTTAACAGGAGATGGGCATCTTGAAAAAAGCCTAAAGGGAAATCGAGCTCAGTAATTGCACGGTGCTGCCGGAGACACACTCAACAAAGGCTGCAGGCGCACACTGCCACAATAAATAGGGTCACATTAGAGGCCAACGTTCAGTTCTCACCCTCAAGAGCTGCTGACACCTCCGTGGATCTGTTTTGTATGATGCACCATCAATATTATTCCCCTTTCATGGGGAATTATGCACACCATCCAGCTCGCTCAGTTTAAACAAACCAAGTCGACAGCAACAAGTGTCTGCTCTCCAGGCTTTCCGTCTGTAGTCTCGTTTCCCATTCATCCCTGAAAGAACAGGGACTGCTGCAGACTCCAAGCTGAGAAGAGAGACAGTCACTCTCAAGTCAAATCTAAACTTGCTGAATGAGGCCAAAGGTTTTCTTCTGAGACAACAGATAACTCCCCGGCAAACGTACGCTAGCAGGCGTGCGCAAACACACACACACTTAGAGATTCAGGCTCCCACATAGTGCTGTATTTTGCTTTGTACTTCCTGTCTTTTATGATTGACAGCGGTTTTCTTCCATGTCAGAAATCCTTCTGTTCGATTCACAGGAGACTCCTTACATGGTCAGCATTTTTAGAGATGCCAGCCATAGTTGGGAGATATTCTTGAGGGTGAGGGTTTTTTAAGACAAGCATCCGGGCAGTTTTTTTCCTTTTAAAATATCTTGCATAAGAGTCTTAGTTTGATCCTGCAAAATTTTCCTTCACTTTATGTTCTGTCACACTTGAGGTAAAATAGAGGTCAGCTGATGAGCAAGCATCGCCTCACACTAGACACTGAGAATTTAACATTTCTTCAGAGATAAACAGCTAACAGGATATGATGACATGCTCTAGGGTTTTTGGTTTTAATAAATAACAAATAGTACAAAAATGTGAAAAATACACATCTTCAGGTTCACAGAGTTTACCAAACTTGAATTCCCGTATGCACTTTTAAAAATGTTTTTGTTTTTGATTTGGGAATTGTATTTATTATTATTATTATTATTTTCTTTTCATTTTGGCATGATGTAACCCATACTGAGTTTTTGTAATTGACTTTACTGAAACACTATTATTAGGCACTGTTATTAGCTAAAGCAGCATGTATTTATTTTGCCACCCTTATTATAAAGCTCTTTTTTTATAAAGAAACAAAAAGCTAGAGCAAAACTACTCAAAGATTGTTTGCAAAAAGATGTCTGTGGGGAAAGTTACACTCCTAGTACACAAAAAAACATTTTCTATTCAGTGAATCTAACTAAAGCCAGAAGATTTAAGCAGTTTATAGCTACAGGGTTTGGGTTTGGTTCAGGCTTCTTGTAATCAACTTTCAAGTCATTTAAAGTCAGCAGCAATTATCATAATTTTGGCCGGCGATGTCTGTTTAGTTTGGCTCTGACTATCCTCCTCTGTGTGTTGAAGGACAGATCCCCCTCAGCTAGATGCCTTCATCATGGATAAAGCTTTGCTGGACTACGAGGTATCCATAGATGCAGACTGCAAACTCCTGACTGTAGGAAAACCGTTTGCTATAGAAGGTAAGGACCCCTGTGCCACTGAGACATATTGCTGTCTTTGAGGAGTCTAGCACCTCTGGCCATGCCGTATTGAATTATATAAGCTTACAAAAGCCTGTGAAGTTGTTTTTTGAAAGGGCACAAGGTGTTTCGAACACTTTCTACAGATACACTATTAGAATTCCACCCCACATTAAGAGCCGTCCATGAATTCACCTCAAGGCAGTTGTAATTACCCTCCAAATCGAAGCAAGTCAGGTTTGACACATGTCATTTCATGAGGGGAAGCTATTACAGGGTGTAGATGGGTTTCATGGCAGTCACCCAAGCATGTCCGCACCTCTCATCCGGATGTTATGTCCTGCTGCATGCATAGGAATTTGCCCAGCTATCAGCCAAAAGCTTCTCTCACGCCTTTGAGCCAGCTTTTTATTAGATGGATAATCAAGACTAAACCATCGCTATCACGTCTGCTGGCCTGAAATGGACAGCTCCGTCAGGGTCTGTAAAACTTGTAAACAGCGAGGTGCATAATCAAACCATGCAGGCGAAAAAACACAGTCTAAGGTTGTCACAATAAAAATGTGTTGAGTAGCATGTTTTTGCGGCAGTATGGAAATTGGTCTTGTGAAATAGATAGATAGATAGATAGATAGATAGATAGATAGATAGATAGATAGATAGATAGATAGATAGATAGATAGATAGATAATAACTAAATTTAAATACAGAGAATTCATCAAATTCATAGATTATATGCATATAGTAAAATATACATTTGCTAATAATAAAATAAAATGTGAATTATTACAAGTAAAATAGTTAAATAGGTATAGTTATATCATAGTAAATTCTAGATAGATAAATATTTTTGTAATTGCTTTAATTTATATTTGTATTTAAATATTTTTTAACATCTGTCAAATTTATAATATTTATAGATTATATAAATAAATTAAATAATTAAATATTTGAACCAAATTTAAATTACTACAATGAAAAAGTTATATATAGATTAATGTATTTATATGCAATTTGTAAAATTATATACAAATCGTATTTAATTTAATATAAAAATGATATTAAATATATTAAACACATTTTTTAGATCTGTTAAATTTATCTAATAGATTAAATGCATGGTAAAATACGTAATTTAAAAAACAAAGCAACATTTTAATTATTACAGTTAAAAATAAAGTTATCAAGTTACATAGGTAAGTATGGTTAATTCTGTCGGTCAATAGCTTGATAAAAAGATAGATGCTGTAAAAGCCTGGTATATCTTTTTTAATTATTTTTGTTCCCAGTTTCGTGACTTAGTACTGAATTATTGTACTTTTGACATTCCCCACAGGCATCAGTTCAATTCACAGGCTTTGCTCAAATTGAAAGAACAGCCCTCAGTAGAAACCGTCTCTTCAGAGTGGACCGTGTCCTTTTAACGCTGTTGGAAAATCTCTTATTGTATTAGTTTCCACCGCACATTTTATGACTGCCTGGCTCCACTCCATTAAGAATATTCCAGCAGCCCGCCGGTGCCCCCTCTTCAAAGAGTTCAACAGCGCACATTTATTGGTTGTAGAGGACTGAGTAAAAAACAGCAGTGAAACTCAGTAGGAGAGGACAGAAGTTTATCAGGATGCAAGGGATGTTGTGCCACGTGCTGAAAGGAGGGGAGGGATTGCTTGCCAGGAGTGATGTGTGGGATTGCTGGTGAGGCGAGGGCTTTGATGAAATTTGTGGATGTCAGAGTTGTGCTCGTATCTCTCCAGCTGCCTGGGTGCATAGACGCCACAATGACAGACACTCTGTCTATGCTGCACTGGCACAGGTGCCAAAGATTCATGATTGTTCCTTCTCAAGGCTCTCTGACATATCAATAATAGAGGTATCAATTCACACTACAATGTGGATGGTCTCTTTAACAAAAGCCCACCGCATAATTGATCTGGCTGAGCTTAATGTGTTGTTTTTTTAATTCCACCAAAAGTCAAATGAGTATTTGGGTAAAAAAGGGTACGTTCAAAACTTTGTTTGCAAATTTGCTAATAGTAATGCATTAGATTTCCCCTTGAGAAAAAGAAGAACACTCAGTTGAGTTCAATGTGCATGTGTAGAGTATTTCAAATCTCAAGAGTATATATTTATATTTTTTAAATTTTACTTTTAGATTATGTATCAAAAGTTAAATAAAAGTCCACTTACACTAAGTGTACTTAAAGATTGCACTTTCATGACTCTTTCTTAAAGGAATAGTTCACCCAAATATATATATAAAAAAAAAATTAGGAAATGTACTTAATCTGATTTACAGACCATTCAAGAGGTAGATTTATTTATTTTTTATCAGAATAGAATAGAAATGTAGCATTACATCACTTGTTCAACAGTGAGTGGGTGCCGTCAGAATGTCAGTCAATTAACAGCTTGTGATGTGAAAAGCTGCATGTGTGTATTAAACAAATCCATGATTCGAGAATTTTAACTGCTGTTTCAGACCAAAACAATAATTCATAGTCCAATAATGCATCTTCCAGTAAAAATGTCCATCCCAGGTTGTTCTCACATCAAAAATATTTTGATGTATTTTGATCTTTTTTACTTTACTTTCAAGTACGCTTGATTTGTGATTCATACAAGAATACTTTTCACTGGAGAAATCAATATTATGGTTAGAGCACCAGTTTAGACTTAAAAGTGTCTGAATTATTAAATTACAAACACGATTTTCACTTCACAAGTTATGTGGGTTGCTTGTGGATTTTTATCAGCTGTTTGGACTCTCATTCCGACGGCACCCATTAACGGCGTGGGATCCTCCGGTGAGCAAGAAATGTAATGCTAAATATCTGCAAATCAAACTCATCCACACATTTTCAATAGTTTTTAATTTTGGGGGTGACCTGTTCCTTTTCATGACGTCAAATTAAAAGGAAATTGAAATCATTGTTTAAATAATCTTTAACGAAGTGCACTTATTTTTAGGTGCTGACTACTGCATAACATGTTTGTTCCTTCTCAAGGTTCTCTGACATATCCATAATAGAAGAATCAATTCACACTAGAATGTGGACAGTTTCTTTAACAAAAGCCCACAGGCATACATGGGTCTCACTGAGCTGTAGGTGTAAAGTTGTTCTTTTGTTATTCTTTGTGCTTACAGGATACGGGATCGGTCTGCCCCAGAATTCCCCTCTCACTCGCAATGTGTCTGAATATGTCAGCCGCTACAAGTCTGACGGTTACATGGACATGCTGCACGACAAGTGGTATAAAGTGGTTCCATGTGGAAAGAGGGTTTTTGCAGTGACAGAGGTGAGCCATCAAAAGAGACAGTCTGAGAGTGTTCAGAATATGTGTGCGCGTGTGTTTTCCTTCACAGGCGAACGAGCAGCTTCTGCCCTTGACCAAGTTCCTCTTTGAGCTCTTTTCTCCCTGAAAAATCCCTTTGTTTGGAATTACTGTCTCCTGCAGTTTAATAGCCATTCTGTCAGAGCGACGTCGGCCCACCACAATCCATTTTCATTCCCGAGGGCTCGGTGTCAGCCGTACCGCCCCGCACACCTGAGGCTGTGAGTAGCAGCCGCCAGCGCACTCCATCAATGCAGCTTCAGTCAATAACCTCCCAGGAGTTGTAGCCCTCCTGTAAGACATTGTCTCGTACAGTCTGGCTTCATTACCTAGGTTTGGTTATGAATGGGGGACTTCATGAGCACAAGCAATGACATTTGTTTTCGGCCCCTGTGCCAGCTGGAACTCATCTCACGCTCCCGCTCTCTCTTGCTCCAGAGCCAAGCTGTCCTGTCACCACAGACACCGTGCTGTAAAACCACTACTTTGCTGTGCAATAAATTCTCCAAACAAGCGGACAGGATCGACTGTGAGGTCCTTGCAGTCAGTAGCCCCCCTTTGAATGTTTATTCTAGTGCTGTTTAAAAGGAGCTTCAAATGCAAAATGCGGCATTTTATCTCCTCCATGTAATTCAGTCTTAATTAAATTAGTCAGAATTCTTCAAACGGCATCTTGGGTTGTTGCCAGATACAAAGATGCAGGCTTGAAAGCGATGGGGAATTTAAAGCAACAATCCGACATTAAGTGCTGCGCCTGGCGTACTTTCAAAATAAATGAACAAATAAATGATGAATAAACAAATGCCAGAATTTGTTCCTTAATAATACTTTGTTGTTCATAGCAAAAGCACATCTTTGGTTTTTGTGCCAACAGAGTGTATAAAGCCAAAGACATATACATATTTGTCTAAAAGAGCAACCTTCAAACTTTATATGGGAGTATTTTTAATATTTGTTAATATAGCAGGATTGAAAGGGTTGGTTCACCTAAAAAGGAAAATTCTGTTATCAATTACTCACCCTCATGTCGTTCCAAACCCATAAGACCTTTATTCATCTTCAGAACACAAATTAAGATGTTTTTGATGAAATCAGAGAGACATCTGACCCTCCATAGACAGCAATACAACTGAAATGCAAAAAAGTATTCTCATAGCATCGCAAAACTGATTTTAAATATGTATTAGTAAATATAGAAATTAACATTCACGATTAATATGAATAAATGCCGTTGAAGTGTTTTTCTTAATTAGTTAACTAATGTAGTTTGAAACCATGTTGTAAAGTTTATAAACATTTACTTTATAAATGGTATGCTTAAGTGTACTTAAGTGACTGAATTTATTAATATTTTATAATATTGGTTGCCTTTACTATGTAAAAAGAAATGTTGGGGACAATATGCTTTCACGTATAATTTATGCTGTATTACAAAGATACTAGTAAGGTAAAAAAAGGTTTAGTGCTATAGATAGGCTTAGGGTGAGATTAGTTAAATTAGTTAAAAATGTAATTACATGAAGGTATTTTTAATATGAATGAAATACTATTGTTCTTTGTTAATACATATTTATTTAAAATACTTTGCAATCCTAAGATAAAGAACCTTGCTAAAAATTATGAAAAGAAATCAGAGTAGCCAGTATATAATGCAATGAGCACTTTAACTGACCAGCAGCATGTATGCATATGTATGTGCATTTAGCCACTATCCCCGATAACACTCTCTTGGAAAGTGACATGATGATAAAGGGCTGTAGCCAATCCTGTTATGTGTTAAGAATGAACACACTCACAGAAGTGAACATGGGACTGCAGACGCAGTGTGTGCAGTGTCGGATGACCAACAAACATGTCCCACACATATGAGGCACAGGAAGTGGAATATTTTCCCCTTTTCAACTACTCCAAGTCAGCATGACTTTCATTTCAATTATAACAGCAATACTTTATAAAATTGTGATTAGTTCTAGTCAGCAGGACTCCTTCTCCCTCCAGATCAAAGCTATTGCAGAGGAATGATGGATTCCTTTGTGTATGTTGGGGTTTCTAACACCCGAGGGGGAAATAACGTTGGGTCGGGCACGGGAAGATCTATAATACCTGGAGAGAGCTAAACATTTAAGAAGAAAAAAGAGCCCTAGTAAAGCATCTTGCTGTGATATAAAATTAAGGATTGGTGATTTATAGGTTGCTTGCAAAAAAAGATATATTTCATCAGAAAACTGTCATCAGCCTCTTAAAAATGGCTCTCGGTGGAGCCAAACACTGCATGGTCACGTCTGTATGTGGGATTTAAAAATATCTATATTCTGTATATCCATAGTAAATAATGAGCAAATAATGGAACCCTGTTGCCATATAAATGTTAGGGGTCGGTAAGATTTTTTAAAGATTTCTCATATAGCAAGGCTCCATTAAATTAATCAAAAATACGGTAAAAACGTGAATTTTTTAAGACATTACTACAATTTAATAATACTGTTATCTATGTAAAAAAAAAATTTTTTTTGCCACCATGTGACAAAGACCTATGTATATTTGTATTTAATGTGCACATTAAATCTCAAATGTATAATATATATATATATATATATATTAATTTTAATTTAAAAAAATTAAAAGTCTCTTACAGCAAGGCTCCATTTATGTGATCATAAATACAGTAAAACATGAATATTATAAGACATTTCTACAATTCAATATATTTTGAAATATATTTGATTTGTGCAGGCCTAATGCAACACCGTAGCCTTTAAGTGTCACATGGTGCTCCAGAAATGATTCTAATGATGCTCAAGAAACATTTCTTTTTTTTATCAATGTTGAAAATATTTGTGCAGTGCAGCAGACGCACAAAAAAAGATGAATTCTCAGGAGAAAAGGTGCAGTCAGCAACAGAGCACTGTGATCTTTTCTCGTGTGTATTTATGTCTTATTGTTCATGTGTGTGCAGACTTTGCAGATGGGTATCCAGCATTTCTCGGGGCTGTTTGTGCTGTTGTGTGTGGGGGTGGCAGGTGCTTTGCTTACTCTGCTGGGAGAGCACACTTTCTTCCGATTCATCCTGCCTCACCTCCGCCACCAGCAGAGATTCAAATACTGGCTCCACACCAGTCAGGTGAGCACCTGCCTTCCATGTGTTACTCCTGACAAACATGGTGTAAAAAGTAGGCTTCAGAAACAGATTAGTGTATAAAGGCTGATAATGCTAAAGTAGTGGCAGTTAAATAAAGCAATTACTTTTTCACTCTTATCTCTTTTAAATCTTATCTTGTTCAAGAAGGCATGTTGCTGTCATAAACACAGGTGCATCTGCTCCCTCTAGTGTTAGGAAGCTGAAAGCACAAATCAGGAGGTTATATGTTATAGGCATGTGTTGTTTTGATTATGTATTTACTGATATATGACTATTGCTCTGTTTCCTTTTTCTGTTTCTACAGAAAATCCACCGTGCATTAAATATGGGTTGTGATGGTGAGAGGAAATCAGAGGTTGAGAGCAGTGACAGATGGTGAGTTAAGATTATTGCATTATAAATTGACAAATTACCACACTTGTGGAATGTAATAATTCATATTCTTGAAGTGTACAGGGAAGCTGTTGTCACATTATTTTAGGGCTCTCTGGAATTCTTGAATGTGACCATTCTTATGGCTATTTAGTGGCATGCGCTGGTCAAATATTTCTGTATAATGAACACTAAACTATAATTATTCATTGTCCCAGGCAAACGATTTTTCTAATAGTATAGCTCTGCTAGTTTTGCGTCTCATATATCAATCAATGAACTCTTTGTTAATACATTCTAATATAATTTCAATTCAGTTTCATGACTATTTATTAATTTGATAGTGAAGTGACTTGTGGTCAGGTATGGTAACCCATACTTGGAACTCGTGCTCTGCATTTTAGCCGCTGCAAGTGCACACACATCCGGAGCAGTTGGCAGCCAATGCTGCGGTTCCCGGGGAGCAGTTGAGGGTTCGGTGCTTTGAACAAGGGTCTGAACTCGCTGGATATTTCGCTGGGTGCTGAATATCTACTCTCACCACCTACAATCCCTGCTGGACCTGGGACTCTAACCCACAACCTTCGGGTTACAAGTTCAACACTCTATCCATTAGGCCACAGCTGATAAGTAACATGTAACCCTGTAAAAACATAACATTTTATATGCACTGTATCTATTAGGGCTGTCGCGATATTAGTAAATCCCTGTAAACCCCCGCTCTTAACAACCTGTTTTCTCTAAAGCCAAAAAGTCCCTATACTGGCGAGGTTACTTTTTTCGGATGCGGACAAAGCCTCTCACTCACTCATCATGATTCTTGTGTGCGCGGCGTGCTGGGTCTTCTTCTTGTTTGACAGCAGGTGTCAGCATTAAGGTGCAGTACTGCCACCTGGGACTTCAACCAGGCATTGATAATTTACATGTCGTATTATCATAAGAGTCTTGTTTATTTTAAATATCATGGTTATCGTCAAAACCAGTATATCGTCACAAAAAAAAAAAACAAGATGTCGATATTTCATGATTTGAATATCACGGTTATCATCAATACTGGTATATCCCGACACCCCTACTATCTATCTGTCTATATATGTCACGATCAATGAAGAGGCGTTCGAGTTCAAAATAAAAAAAGTTCTGCAAATATCTTTGTTTCGAGAGGATCGCTGAACGAGTAATCACACACAGCTGGCAGCCCGTTTACCTAATCATCCCTTTTTTATTCGCACCCAATCAAATCTTCTCCCATCACTATAAATTCTCCCAGCTTTCATTTCCCTGCATCTTGCTTTTCGCGCGTTTGTTTCGACAGACAAACAGACAGGTATTTATACAGGTGGTACTGATTGAATGATTGAACCTAACTAGCAACAGCTGTGGGGGAGAGGTGCATTCTGGGAAATGGAGTCCGGATATGAAAACATACACAAAAACAGTTCATAGAAAGCAGGAGTGCCATCAACAGTTTAGCTGGCAGCTCCAGCTGGGCATGACAAAATACATACATGTATACATTTTGTGTTGATTTTATATTATATTATATATATTTATACATCTAGTTCTTGAATCTGATTGTCTGACAGAAGTGCAATATTGTCTTATTTAACAAACCTAATGTACCTAAAACTGCATTCCTTGACACAAAATAGTATTATTTTTTAAATTATAGTGGATTTGGGAGTCCATCATGACACTCCCTTTGAGAAATATGTAAACTTCAGCAAGCAGAGTGATACAAACGATAAAGAGGTCAAGGAGCATGTAATTGATTGTGCAAAAGCATTTATATAAGTATATAAGTATCATACTGTATATTATAAAACAACACAGAGCTTTGAACTAATGTATGTTTAAAAACACCACTAAGACAGAAAAAAGAAATCAATATTGGACTCTCCAGTAAAAAGTGAGTAAATACTGTTTCATTAATGTATTATTGAGTCTCCGTGTTTCCATTGATTGTGGGTTTTGTTTGTGAAGTGCTGTGTCCCTGCATCTTGTAATGCTGATTGCTGCTGTGTTTTCTTTTCAGTCCCACCTTGTGCCTGTCAGAGAACTGTAATCTTCACCGCCTGCCACCTTCCACCTCCTCTCCTCCACCCTCCACCTCCTCCAATTCCCCTTCCACTTCTTCAACCAAGTGGAACAATCAGAGCGTCAAGGCTGGTCGAGAGGCCAAAGAACAAAACAAACGTGTCCACTTCAACTTGGAGACTCTCAACAGCTACCAACTCCAAGCCCCGCCCACTGGGACAGAAAGGGGCCGGCGGGGGTTGGTGGGCAGCCCACCCACCCAGTTGTGTTCCAACGGTGGTCCTAATCCCAGTCTCAGCCTGGTGCTCTCACCCCCGGCCTGTTCTGGACTCTCAACGCCCTGGGAAGAGGAGCTGCGGGAGCTGCAAGGGAGGATCGAAGAGTTTCGCAGCCAGCTCAGGGCCGCCCTGGCCAGGCGAGCCGAGCTCCAGCGGACCCTGGTCAGACAACGACTCAGTCAGTCCCAAACAAGCTCAGCATCTAATCCCACCACCAACACCCTGACTAAAGACGTCAACAGTGGGAGGTGATGTACGCTATGTGTTGGGACACTCACAAAGTCAGTGGATAAGAGGGAATACGGGACCTTCTCTGAGCTTGGAGCTGAACTCTTGCCGTGCTGTTTTCCGGCTTCTCCTTTCTCAGTGACTGCTGGAGTGCTGCAATGATGGATGAAACACTCTGTGATGGAGATTCAGCTTGTAATCCTGCAGTCTGGCTGACTTCCAGCAGAGAGAAAGCATTTATCTGTGTGTGAGAGTTTGTGTGTGTGTGCATTTAAAGCCAGGCAACTGGACAGAGAACAGATACTTAATGCAACCATTCACTGCTGGCCAAGGTGAATATCTGCATCAACAGACGTCCAGCATGAAAATGGCTTCATTTTGTAAATAATTCAATGGGATTACTTAGTGGGATAAGCAACAATTCCTCGGACGGCAGGCCCACGGACCGCCCACAGTCCGCTCAGTGCCCGCCTGATGCATATTGCACTCAAAAATAATAACTCCAGTTCTGATTTGATTGGTAGGTGTTTAGTAACTTCTGGGAATAAAGGCACAACATTTTTTGATCAGCCGTCATGGTCAAGTTAAAGGTTGATACATTGAACACTTCTGAGGAGGAAATAATCACTGGATTTGGCAAAGCTTGCGAGGTTAATAACAGCAGGGGTTAACTAGACATCCACAAGCAGAACTCTATTCAGCAATGTCCATTAAAGAATTTCACCAAGAACTTCAGATTCTATAAACATTTTCTGCTATTTTGAAGTGTTTTCTATACAACCGTTGACTGTAATAGTGAGACATGAATACAAAATTAGAGAATAAGACAAGTGAGCAAATATAGAAGTCAAGATTTTTTCTCTTCATATTATTTTCCAGATTTATTATTATTATGCATTCTATTTCAGATAACTGTGGTCCATAAAGGGCACATAAAAACTGTTTGGTTGTTTTACATGTCAATCAGGTGGCCTCTTCCTGTTTGAGTGGGCGGTTCCTGGCCAAAATAAGCTGCCATGGACCAAACTTTACATTTTAATTAAACCACTTGTCTTGCTGTGGTGTACTTTTTCCACACGTATAACGTTTGAATAAATATATTGTTTGCTTGTGTGTTTTAACGGTGATAAAAGTATGATTCTGTTTGAGATGTTTGATCTTCAAATGTCACAGGCCTATATATAATCTAAATGTCATCAGTCTGAAAGAGTAATTGCATTTACAGTTATTAATAAAAATTTTCAAATAAACATTTATCAGTGAAATAGTGGTTGGTTTGCAGCATTTGTTAATTCACTCAATCTTTGCTACCTGTAGTTATTTTAGTTTGGAATATCATTTCTGTAAAAAATGTAAGCTTGTCACCCTTTAAGCTTGGTTCAATAGCAAATTTCTGAAATCAGAGTTCACTAAACAATGTTAAACTAGGTTAACAGCATGAAATGTTGGTTGTAGCTGTCACTATTGCAAGACGATGGTGTTCTCGCATTCATTTTCAGAGCAAACTTCAAAGTAAGTTTTTAGCGCAAACTGTCTGAGGGAGACTGTCAGGGGGCTGAGGAGGAGACTGTCAGACTGATAGACGAGCAGCCAGTTTCCACTGGGACACTGATGAACAATGACCTCATTATGTTGAGTTGCTGTGTTTTTTCAGAGCGTGAGCATGCTTGGCTGGGCATTAAGTGTTTGATAAAATGGTTAGCGTCAGTGTTTGACAGTCTTCACTAGTCTTAGAGCTCAAGTGTGTTTCAGGCTAAATTGTTTGATCGAATCAATAAAATAACTGTGACTTGGGGAAAAAAATGATAAATAGTGTCTACCAATCAAAACACTCCAGAATGAGTGGTTAATCATTACCAGGTTGCCACTTCATGTTTGTCCCTAACTACTGTTCACTTGCATTTAAATGAATCATCTGATACAATGTACTTAGTGCGTACATACATGTTTTTACATTGTACTTATATTTAAACAAATACCTATATGAATTAATTAATTATGTACATCCCATTACATTTATAATTACACTGTTGACCCATCCCTTACACCTTAACTCACCAACAAACCTGTCCCTAACCTTACCTGTATCCCACCTCAATAGCACCAAAAGTGTTTTACAATACAATATGACAATAATAAGTACATTATACTTATTTGTTGATTCATAGCCAATTAATATAAAGTGTAACCAAAAACTCAGTTTAATTTAAAGGGTTTTTTTACAGTTCTATTCACAATACATATTGTTAGCTTCACGGGAAAAACATTCAACTGATTCCTGTTCTATTCCTATTTTGTCTTTGATCTGTAGCTCCGCTATGATCATAGCTTGTCAGTCTCGTGAGCCTCATGCTGTAGCCCTTAGCTGTCGTGCCACCCTGCTGCTACAGTTTACACAACATGACCTGAGTGAGAGCTGCCATATGTCGATGCTTCGTGCCCCACACAGCCCGACACTCAATGCTTTCTGGAGAAAAATCTGTCCATTATTAATAACTGTAGTTGCTAGCTCAAATCTTAGTATACCAGTCTTAATGAAACAAATAAAAACATTAACCGTCACTTTAAAATGGCTGTAATCTGTGCAACTGTATATGCAAGTTGGTGTAATTATTAATAAGTTATTTTAAGTTGTGAGTCTATATAAAGAATGTATTATGTAAATCTGGTGGGCTGTAGTTTAGCTGAAGAAAGAAGTGAGTATTCAATAGCGAATAAGGGAATGGGATGTCTAGAGACAAATTCATAAAACAGATTAGTTCAGTTTTAAATATGTAACATGTCTGAAAACTAAAACAGAACACAAATCTAGAAAGTGAAAAAATAAACACATTTTAATTGTTTAATGAGTTGTGTGAATGGTGCACATTTAGGGTGGAATTAAAAGCATATAAAAGGTGGACTGTTTTAGTGGTTTGCATCATTGCAGACATGGCTAACCTGCGTTGCGATTTCAAAACAAACGGAACAATCAGCTGTGACACAGTTAAAACAGGGGTGTCTAATTCTGTTCCCTGAAGGTCAACATCCTGCAATGTTTAGATTCAACCTTAATTAAACCCACCAAAAATTAATCAAGGTCTTAAGGACCTCTATTAAAAAACTTTCAGGGCAGTGTCTTGGAGAAGGTCAGAGCTAAACTTTTCAGGACTTTGGCACTCCTGGAGCAGTGAACACATCTCTACTAACAGTTGAAAACTGGACATCTGAATTAGGTCTTAAAGTGACAGCAGCATAATATGTTACGTTAACATAGTTAATGTTGAGACAAATCATTCACTGTTTTGGACTGAGTACTTTTATAGCTTTATAAACTTTGGCAACCTTTGCCTTATTAGATAAGGCGATTGTCCTGTATCTTTGTGGCTGTTCACATTAGACTAAATGCTTTGTAAGAAAGGGTTTCTCAACACTGGCTCTCAGGGTCCACTTTCCTGCAGAGTTTAGCATCAAACTTGCCTGCCAGTAACTTTCTAATAATCCAGAGGACCTTGATTAGCTTCTTCAAGTGTGTTTGATTAGGGTTAGAGCTAAACTTTAAACTTCTAAAGTATAAATGTCTTGATTAACTGAACCATTAAATGGTGCGCTTTAATTAGGGTTAAATATAAACTCTGCTGGGCTGTGGCACTGAGTTTGACACTTCTGTGCTGGATGTTGTACACATCAACACTGAGCTCTAGCATCCAGAGACATGGATTTTCTTCAGCTGCTACACAGATGACATGCAGCTATTCACCTAGATGGATAACCCGCAGTGCACGGATCTATGCCTACCTGGCAGACGTCTCACAGCCTGAGTGAAAGAACATCACCTTCAACTCAACCAGCAGAGGCAGAGCTTGTCATTTCTCAGCTAGCCCACTGACTAAACATCCCACAAAACAGACATAAAGGCCAAACTACACATGACTGGGAATTGCACTCAAAAACTACCATTTTATTGCTTCAATATTGATGCTTTTGATTGATTGATTCAGTGAAGTGACAACAAGTGCCCTGTAAATACATAAATTACAGTACCATTGTTAATGCAAACATTCATCGTAATGGCACAATTTAGACTTGTATAATTGGGACTCTTATTTTCCTGTTTCCTATTTGCTCGTAGTGTCTGTAGTTTACTTTTTTGACTGATTTCAAAATAATAGCGCCGCTCTCATTATTTATTTAAAAACATTTGTATGACTTTCATCAAAAACGACAGAGGAACTTTCGGCGAACGAAAATATGAACGTATTATAATATTGCAAATTATGATAATGGATGCAGCACATTTAGGTTTGCTGTTTTACAACTTATCTCCTCTGCCGTTAGAAGCAATGCATGAAAACATAATGGAATGTTTGTTTTGGTCTCTCGATCAAAGGGACTGAATTGTTGCCTCCAGAAAACAATTTAAATATAATTGCATCACTTCTGCATTTGTCAAAAGAAAGTAATCCAAAGTTCTCAAACGAGATTCACAGCTGTGATGACAAACATCTGCCACGAGGGGTCTCTATTGCTGTTTTGCAATACTGAGACAAAAAAAAATCTAAGTTTTGTGTAAATATAAACTTGTGAGTGAAATACCATTCCTATCTTGTTTTTATAAGCTTATATCTCTTACCAATTGCAGAAAGGAAGTTTCAGAGGGGAAAAACACACTGCTGTATTAAAGCCAGTTCACACCAACAATAACTATAGAGATCATTATAATGATAAGTAGGCCTATATATTAGCCTCATACATGTTTTGTTTATTATAACCAAATACTTAGGTTTAATGATACTTTGCTTTCAACTGTTGTTATCATTCATCACAAGAGAAAAAAAACATTCTGAAAATGACTCCAACCACATTATTCCTCAGTGTGTTAGTTGTGGTGTGGAAGTCTGTATATTACTTTGTATATAACTTTATAGTTATTGTTACAGTGATCATACTTGTTGTGAACAGTCCTTGATAGTAAAGTGGCACTACAATATTCCAGAGATTTGTGCATGTGATTCCAGAAATGCAGTGGGTCTATTTTCCTTCCTTTTATTCCACCTCAAATGAAATCCCTCCATAATCTTATCAGCAATGGTGCCACTAAGATGTTATGCATCCGCCAAAACAGGACACACAGCCAGAGAGCAGGATGCTCATGGAAATGCCTGAGGACTTAAACCTTGACATGTGAGTTGGTCCCTCACCACACATTTATACAGCAGTTCTTATTTATTTCAAGTACATGGTCATTTGAAATGTGATTTAAAGTGAGAGCTGGGCAAAAATCAATCAGAATACAATCATGCGATGCTAGTCCATAAAATGAACCTGGGAGACCAAAGCAGCATATCTGGACACAATAATAAGGTCAGTTGTCAGAATACAAACCAATCCTAAAAGCATTCAACTGAAATGGATCCAGAAGGGAGAGAACATCTTGAATATGTTACTTGGAGACCTCATCCTACAATCTGAGTCTGTAATGAGTCTGTAGGAAATTGATGAGAGCGTGAAACATGTTGTGAAGGCAGTCGAGCCACATAGGGTGTGCGACTAATTGGCCAGAGAGGACGTGAAGAGTGAGGCTGAATGGCTGACTGATGATTTTATTAACTCTCTGCAGCTGGGCCCAGTCCTGAGGTGTAGAAGGACTGCCCAAGAGGCCTCGCACAGTCTCCTGGGAAACTAACCGTAAGAGCATTGCTGAAACGAGACCCCCTATTCTTCTAGTGTGGGAGAGGGGGGGTGGAGGGGAAAAGGGGGAGGAGCTGATTTCATGTTTTTCACCCTTGTTTCAGTTCTCGGTATGGCACATTTGGAGCAATGGAGCAGAGATTTTGCAATAGGGTTTTGTATTTTTAACGTCCTGTTTCTTGTTGGATAATGATGGATTAAGGTTATTCAAAGATATACAAATGCACATGTAATCTGCAAATGCAAATATAAACAAATGTTTTAATTATTAATTAATTTTATTATTATTATTTATTATTCATTTTAATTAAACATTTTTTTTTGTGGCAATTATTATACTACTGGGAAATTATTATTAAGCTGAAATCCTTGAACTTTTTTTGAAGGAAGGTATGAAGAGTTTAGTCTTGTACTGTTGTTATTTAAAAAACAATAAAAATATATATTTGTTTCAAATATTACATATTTTGATTATGTTATGAAAAGGCATATTTTGTTTAGATCAAATTGAGTGACTCTAAAAATGCATTTCATTCATACAAAATAATGATTTTTGTAACAATATTGTTTACCTTGAACATGTTTAAATTCTTCTGAAATTAATAAGACTGCATGCTTAAACTTATTAAAATTTCATTAAAATACATTAATATAAAAATTCTTAATGTTAATAAAATTAGTAACTTATAAATATTTTTTTCCTGAAAAAAATGTATATTTTTTTTAAAGGAAATATATATATATTAACACTTCCACTGATGATTACATTATTAAACATCAATTTAATAAACCTTATTTTGGGGCCCTGGACCACAAAATCAGTCATAAGGGTCAATATTACGAAATTGAGATTTATACGTCATCTGAAAGCTGAGTAAATAAGCATTTTATTCATTTACGGCTAAAAATCTGGAATCTGAGGGTGCAAAGAAACCTAAATATTGAGAAAATAACCATAAAAGTTATCCAAATGATAACATAAGCATAATTAAAAAAAAAAAATCATTATGATATAGACCTATTTAAAATAGGAAATGTGACCTAAAGATATATTCATGGAACATGACCTTTACTTAATATCCTAAAAAAATGGCATAAAAGAAAATCTATAATTTAGACTCATACCATATATTGTTAGATATTGCTGAAAAATCCCTGTGCTATAGTAGACCTACTTGACTGGTTTGGTCACATTTGTCAAAACAAAAAAAAAAGCATTTACATACAGTACAGGGGTGCTGTATATTAATTATATAGAGAGAGATTTTACATTTTGCCATTTTTATAACGTTCTGTGATGTTTTAATTCTCTATACTCTATCTTCTTAATAAAGCTATGATCAACAAAAAACACAGATGCTGCAGAAAACCCAAAATAACCATAGACGAGAAACACTCATGGTTACCCCATTATTCTAGGATGATGCGAGGTTCACTCGAGCGTGGAGAGAGCGTGCGTCTGCGATGACGCGCTGACATATTCTCACTGGAGGCGTGCTGCGCCATGTGCTGCTGTCCGCTCGTGACAAGAAACATACCTAGACACAAAGGAGCGCGTGGTCCAAGAGCAGCCCCACCCCAAACAAATAAACAAAGAGCATAAGCGTGCTTGTTTATGGTCCACATGAGACATTTGCTCCGTTAAGAACATCTCAGTATCTAAAAGTACAGATAACGTCCAGCATGATGGAGCGGTCGATGCACAAAGAGAGGAGCGAATTAACCCTTACTGGTCGTGAACGGAACTCCCTTACAATCTGTCGCGACTCCACATCTCTTTTGTTACACATTACGGGTTGATGACTGGAAATAAGCGGGGGTTAAGAAGCTCTCCGCGTGTTTGTGTTAAAAAGTGGACCGCCTCCTCCCTCATTTCTGTCCCCTCCCTCAAGAAACCCGCTTCCCAGTAGCCTTTTGTGTTCACGGTGCCCTACACAGTCACTGCATTCCTGTTTCGTTTACTATCCGCGCATCCGAGAGATCTGTATTCAGGATCTCCGTGAGAAAGTGGCCCGATCGCGAGGAAATCACTCACATCTACTTCTGGGACTTTGCTACGTTGAGGAAATATAAGTAAAGTGCCCAGCTCCATTCATACTTTTATCCGTGCACTTACCTTCAGCGGACAGGGGGGAAGTGAACACAAAGATATTTCGTACAAGCGTGAAATGGATTAAGTAGCACTGAAGAAAGCTGGAGCACCACAGACGAACCAAGCGACGGCGAAGGGGTCGGAGGGAGTCGATGAATTTCCAACATCAACGAGAAAGAGGTAAGATAGCTGTGTCTGTCTGATGGTGACCGAGCCTGTTCCTGTGAGCCCTATAAAAGCAGACATGCTGAAACCTGGCGTGCAGAATCAAGATTACGCGCCGGGTTTGTGTGTCTATTTTCTGAAATGCACATTAAATATAAAAAAGTTAATTTTTAGCATTAGGCTGGGTGTTTCTGTACGACATCCCAGAATAATTAATGACACCATTTCAGGAGAGAGGTGTATGTGAGATGGTAACTGACCACGAGGACATTTTGAAATGCCAAATCTGCAAGAGAAATAAAAAATCTGAGAAAATGCATGTATTCTACTTAGAGCGGGGCTTTTATATAATATGCTTTATGCGCTAAAACTCCCAAAGATTAAAATAGTCCCGTGAAATCGCGTGTGCTCTATACAGCACAGATGACCCTCTTCATCCTCCTGGAATGTACATCTCGGTTGTATCCATGTGTCCCAGCACTGCTCAGACTTAGCGGTTCAGTACCATGTAGTGGACAGCGGCGCAGCTGCTACAGTAGATCAGCTATTCAAGGGTGGGAATTGTGTGTGTGTGTGTGTTTGGTGGGGGGGACTTGACCCCCTCTGACTTCCCCTCCCCCTCCACCACAGAGAGTCAAACCAAAAATAGATGGGGGTCCATAAAAAAATAACTATTATTTTTATTAATAATGTGCCTATTATTTTTACACTAGGCTATATAAGCAAATTAGCAGTTTATTTTACAGTTCCGTTCCTCATGTAAATACTTATTGTAGTAATTACAATACTTATAACTATACAATAACTGTAACTATACAATAACTTATTACTACAATAACTTGTAGTAATAACTAGGGACTAACCCTGCACCTAACCTTTCATCATGTAGTTATCTTATATTAGAAGTACTTTCTTGGATAATACACTGAAAGTACTTTGTTAGTACATGCACTGTAAAATAAAGTAAAACCCATATTTCATGAATTTGTAAAGGTTCTGTTACCAAAGTCAGAAAAAAGTAAGTCAAAGCTTAATACGTAAAAGAGTGCACTTAATAGAAGCTTAGGAACAGAAGTTTCGTTCACCCAACAAGTTACCATAGCAACAGTATGTAGCTCGAGTACGACCAAACATGAAGGTCCATTGTAACATCACACCAAAGATGATAAATATAAAGTCTTTTTTGTTTGATAATCTAGTATAGATGACCCTCTGCAAGTACGGATCAGTTCTAAGAGTCCATAGCGAAAATGACACAGTGGATTATTGGAATCATTTTTAGAGCAATTCTTGGCAAATTAATTATTAAAACTTGATACGAAATAGGATTACTGAAGTAAAAAATAAATAAAACAAATGCATAATTTTGAATCTGTGTGTGTGTGTGTGTGTGTGTGTTTATATACAGTACATAATAAATCTACACCATACACATATATTATATAACCGCTTGATTTAATGAAAGTGTGTATAAATAGCACATCAAAACAAATGTACACTTATATTGATATGCAAAAATGGACACTGGGTAGGATTGGGGTTGCGGCAGATGTGTATCATAAGTATGCGAAAACTGCATATAATATAAACACCTAACTCTTGCGTATCATATATATATATATAATGTATAAATACCACAGGTTTTTGTTTTAATTTGGCATATTATTTATAATAATTTTCATGAGATGAAATAGTGTAAAAACCTATGTACTCTTGTTTATTCTATGTAAACAAAACCTTTTATTTTGAATGCAATTAATTGCGATTAATCATTTGACAAAACTAAATTAAAATAATATATAGTATTTTCAATAAAATGGACATTTCTGTATAAAAAGAGTGTGTTAGATGATAGATCAGGAGTGGATTCCCAAGGTAAAAACCTCTACATTGCTTTCATACTTTAAGAAAAAAAGCAGGATTTTGCTTACATTACACTAATATATCTGTAATTCTCTTCCTTCACTTCACTGCAGACTTTCTTTCAAGTTGTTTTCAAACATTCTTCTAGTGTTGATTAAGGAACGCTGGAAAGGATGGATCACTTAAATGAGTAGAAAAATCTCTAATTTTCTTTACATTTAGCACGTATTTATTCAATACCAGCTTCCCACCAGCTCTGACATATTGCTGAAGAGACTCACAGACTGATCTGATTGCTGCTTTATTGCTAAGCTCCTTTTATTTGCCAGCCAATAGACTCCTTGACAGCACAGACTTGAGTCTGTTCATTCCCGGCCCTCTCCTTATCCCCCTCTCTCTTCAGAGACAAACAAAGTTGCACAGGATAAATAGTCCCCTCTCCCCTGAAAAGAGCCTTCTTTGTTTGTGCAGTGTGAGGCGTGGAAGCTGATATGGCCACCATGTGTCACCCAACTTTCATTAGCTGTCTGCCTTGTGAGATGAGGCTATTCAGGCTATTGCATGCTAAGTCAATACTGAATTCCACAAGGTAACTCCAGAAAGAGAAGCTTGGTCACTAATCGTTATGTGTGCATATGCAGAACTGAACATTTACAGTGCTTATAGTCACAGCACTGGCTTTAATCTGATCCTAGGCAGCAGTATTGAATCCTGATATTGACTGGCTATGCAGTCTACCTCATCAGATACCACCACAATGCTGTAATATCATCCAAAACCGTTCATCTCTAGCCGTTATGTGTCATAAAGCTATTTGGTGTCATGAAACAAAAAGTAGTTTTTCATTTTTATGCCAATAAATAAAAGGAATATGTAATGTTTGTTTGTCATGCCCTTTCATCTAAAGTACACAGTGATGGGACAGAAATGAAAACATCTAACTTTAACCCTAATGATGCTTTAATGGATGTATTCATTTTACACTGCCTGCATCTGCCTTTGTGTCCAACCATCTGCATCACAAGCACGTAATATTTGCATGCTTAGCATGACAAATTATAAACATGCCAAGTTATCCATTTACTAGGCTGATTCGAGCACTCAGAAATTCCAAGACCATTTGAGGTCGAGCCAAATAAAAGATGCAGGATATTATATACCACAAGCATAGGCACAGATGTTTTTATCTTTCGACAGATCTTAGTCAGGATAACGTTGCTTAAAGGGTTAGTTCTACCAAAAATGAAAATGATTAGGCTGTGTTGTACCTACGAAGCATCCTAGGTGTATATGACTTTTTTCTCTCAGATTAATTGAATTTGGAGGTTATATTAAAATGGTCCTGGCCCCTCAAACCTTTCCTGTTTACAGATGAAAAATAAAAAGCACATTTGTATTAAAACATGGCTACAGGGGGTGAATAAAGACCTCCTGTAGCAAACCCATGCGTTTTTGTAAGATAAATATTCATATTTTCTCTTTTGTTAGGCGGAAAACGTTCTGGCAGATTACGTAATACATATGATTTGCAAGAGTAGTGACAAATGTGAAGAGAACAAAAATGGCAGTCACGAATTAGAAGATTTGTTAAGAAAAATGTTGGAGGATTTCGATATAAGCCAAGAGGAGACCTTTATTCACCCCCTGGAGCCATGTGAGGGATGTTTTATTACGGATGCACACGTTTTATTTCACATCTTCCGAGCTAAATAAACAGCAAACTCCCGTTTGAAAAGCTTGGAGGGGCCAGGACAATTTTTAATATTTTAAAACTTTGATTAATTTTTGCCTGAATGAAAAAAGTCACAAAGATGAGTAAAACACAGCCTAATTTTAAAAACTGAGATGTAAAAAAGAAAAGTTATTTACGTGATAATGTCTATAACGTATATCTAGTAAATACCCTGTTTTTGATCTTATTCTGTTCTCAATTTTAGATTTTACTCGGCCAAATGCCAAAATGATGTCTCCAAAAGACAAACCCAAGAAGAAGCCTCCCAAAGACAGCATGACCCTGCTGCCATGTTTCTACTTTGTAGAGGTATTCTCTCAACATGTTTCAGTTTTTTTGGTGAAGCTTTAACAATCTCTACAAGGTATATTTATTTTACCGAACTGCCCAAACAATAGCATGATGTGTCACGCACCTCTACTTCATCTGCATAGAATGCTTTTGAGTTATTATACAATGACATCATGAAACGTATGACAAAAACAAACACTAGGGGCACAGGATGTTCACCACAACAAAAACAAACTTCTGCCAACCAATCGGCAAGAAGAGGTGGCATTAACATGCGCTTTTCCCCACCTCTTCTTGCCGATTGGTTGGCCGAAGTTTGTTTTTGTTGTGGTG
>JAUCNO010001269.1:0-24085 GCA_032353835.1 Enteromius viviparus
CCATGGCCATTTAACCAACTTTTAGTGCTTTTGGCAGTGTGGGCAAGTGCCAAATCATGCTGGAAAATAAAATCAGCATCTTTTAAAAGCTGGTCAGCAAAAGGAAGCATTAAGTGCTCCAAAAGTTCTTGGTAAACGGGTGCAGTGGCATTGGTTTTCAAAAAACACAATGGACCAACAGCAGAAGATGACATTGCACCCCAAATCAACACACACTGTGAAAACTTAACACTGGACTAACACTTAACACATGCAACTTGGGCTATGAGCTTCTCCACCCCTTCCTCCAGCCTCTAGGACCTTGGTTTCCAAATAAAATACAAAACTTGCTCTCATCTGAAAAGAGGACTTTGGACCACTGGGCAACAGTCCAGTTCTTTTTCTCCTTAGCCCAGGTAAGACGTCTCTGACATTGTCTGTGGTTCAGGAGTGGCTTAACAAGAGGAGTACGACATCTGTAGCCAAATTCCTTTACACGTCTGTGTGTGGGGGCTCTTGATGCCTTGACCCCAGCCTCAGTCCATTCCTTGTGAAGTTCACTCAAATTCCTGAATCGATTTTGCTTGATAAACCTCATAAGGCTGCGGTTCTCTCGGTTAGTTGTGCATCTTTTTCTTCCACTTAACTTTCTGTTAACATGCTTGGATACAGCACTCTGTGAACAGCCAGCTTCTTTGTCTTCTGGACAACTGTCAGATCAGCAGTCTTCCCCATGATTGTGTAGCCTAGTGAACCAAACTGAGGGAAAATTTTGAAGGCTCAGGAAACCTTTACAAGTGTTTTGAGTTGATTAGCTAATTGGCATGTCACCATATTCTAATTTGTTGAGAACTGGTGGGTTTTTGTCAAATATTAGCCTAAATCATCACAATTAAAAGAACCAAAAACTTAAACTACTTCAGACTCTGTGCATTGATTTTATTTAATATAAAATATAAGAAATAAATGAACTTTTCCACAACATTCTAATTTATTGAGATGCACCTATATATATATATATATATATATATATATATATATATATATATATTGTGATGGCCGCCGATCAGCGTCGCCCTGGAACCCGACGAGCACCAGCTGGAATGGATTTGCCCGGGCCAATCAATCACGGCCGTAACCGAATAAAAGGAACATCAGAGCGCGGAAATGTTGAGCAACGACTCCATTCTTTGAAAGACTGGCACATAACTTACCTTTGTTTTCTCCCCAGAGGAATCGCCGTGATCGAGACCACCCGGGCCACAGCGCACCACAGGACGCAATTCTGTGTCAATAAATCCACCCTCCGGGGTTTTCTGTGTGTCTGTCGTGCTCTCTAGCGCCAGGGATCACACTGGTGGAGAATGCTGGCATCACACCTGGCCTAGAGACCGACAGAACCCTTTGAGCACCACACCCCATTAGTTACATCTGTTTTTTTTCTCTCCATCCCACAGGCGTGTGTCTCTCTCCCCCAACATCATGCAGGATTATCTCCGGCAGCTGACTGAGATCAGCGTGCGCCAGCAACAGTTTTTTGAGCATTTGGCAGAGCGCCAGGGGAAGCTGGAAGAGCGCGTCACAGAGATGCGCTTCGTGGCCGCTCAGACCACGTCGCTACTGGATCCCCGCGCCGCCGCCTGCCGCCTACTGCCTACTGCCGAAACTGACAACGGATGACATGTGGAAAGCTATCTATGGATGTTTGAAGCTAACGCCGCCATGGAGGGTTTTCCGCGGGACACCTGGGCGGCAGCGCTCGCTCCGTTACTCTCCGGAGAAGCCCAACGCGCATATTTTTCTCCTCCAGCCTCGGAGGTCAACAACTACAACAAATCTCGTGGGGCCGCAGCCGAAGTCCAGCAGGGGTCACGAGCACATCCTGGTCATCGTCGACTACGCGACTAGGTATCCAGAAGCCATCCCCCTCAGAAAGGCCACATCGAAGGCAATAGCACAGGACCTATTTTTACTGACTAGTCACATAGGGATACCATCGGAGATCCTGACTGACCAGGGGACCCCATTCATGTCCCGACTAATGGCTGACCTGTGCCGGCTGTTGAAGATCGACCAGATCAAGACCTCTGTGTACCACCCACAGACGGATGGACTAGTAGAGCACTTCAATAAGACCCTCAAGCAAATGCTCCGGTGGGTGGCGTCCGAGGATAAAAAGGACTGGGACCAACTACTCCCCGACATCCTGTTCGGGATTAGAGAAGTATCACAAGCTTCCACCGGCTTTACGCCATTCGAGTTATTGTTCGGACGCCAGCCCCGGGGCCTCCTAGACATCGCCCGAGAGGCTTGGGAACAGCAGCCGCAGGTGTTCAATCTGGGAGATCGGGTGATGGTCCTGGTCCCCACGGCAGCCTGCAAGTTCCTTGCCCAATGGCAGGGCCCCTACACCGTCGAGGAACAGGTGGGGCCTGTCAACTACCGGGTGCGCCAGCCAGGAAGAAGGAGAACCACCCAGGTATACCACATGAACCTCCTGAAGCGCTGGGTCGGGGACCGGGACCAAGTGGCAGCACTCGCTCTCCTCCAGCCCGCGGTTGTCCATATGGATCCCCACCTCTCGGCCGTCCAGAAAGCGGAGCCTAGGCACCTGGTCAGTCAGTACCAGGATGTGTTTTCAGAAACCCCAGGCCATACGGAGGTTCTACAGCACCATATCATCACTGACCCGGGAGTCATCATCCGGCAGCGGCCCTACCGAATACCAGAGGCCCGTCGGCAAGCTGTGGAGGCTGAGGTCCAACAAATGCTCAAGCTGGGGATAATTGAACCATCCCGGAGTCCTTGGTCCAGCCCGATAGTCCTGGTCCCGAAGCCAGACGGAACCCTAAGGTTTTGTAACGACTACCGACGCCTCAACGAAGCCTCGCAGTTGGACGGCTACCCAATGCTCCAAACACAAAACGGACTTCTCAACGCCCTCCGGGCATTGGCAGTACCGGACCCTTCCCTTCGGCCTTCACAGGGCACAACACACGTTCCAGCGGCTCATGGATGTCATCCTACGCCGCCGTTTTCCTCCATAGCTGCCCTTCTGCCGTCTCCCAGGAACATCGGGGAGAGGAGCATCCAGTCGTCTACATCAGCCGTAAAATGACCCCTGCTGAGAAAAACTACGCAGCCGTGGAGAAGGAGGCCCTCGCCGTCAAGTGGGCAGTCCTGGAGCTCAGATATTACCTCCTTGGCCGCAGGTTTACCCTCTTCACAGACCACGCACCACTCCAGTGGATGGCCCGGGCCTAGGATACCAACGCCTGGGTAACCAGATGGTTCCTGACGCTTCAGGACTTCCACTTTGACGTGCGACATCGAGCAGGATCCAGCAATGCCAACGCAGATGGCCTCTCCCAGCTTGGGTCAGCTTATGCAGGTCTGTTAGGGTTCACTCCCCACCCACCCCTTTGTTCTCCTCACTACACTCTTCGGGGGGGGGGGGATAACTTCCCTTTGCTTTCTCCCCAGAGGAATCGCCATGATCGAGACCGCCCGGGCGCACCACAGGACGCACTTCTCACGAGCACCTGGAAGAGGGAAAAGGAGGATAAAGTTCATCACTGCCACGCTGAGCACCGCCACGGTCACCATCACCGTATTTCAATACTCACCTTTATCTGTGTCAATAAATCCACCCTCCGGTTTTTGTGCGCACTACTCCTGTGTCTGTTGTGCTCTCTAGCGCCAGGGATCACAATATACTGTATATCGCTGCTTTGTTTACTGTGATTACCTGGAAAATGGCTATTTTCCTGGAAAAAAGACTCTGCCCACTTCCCGATAGACACCCACCCATATCAGTTTGATATCCTTGTAAAGTTTAAAGTCTGCAAAAACAAAAAACAGAACAGGCCTTTGAAAAAGTTGATATTACAACATCCTCTACAAATACTAACACATAAAAGAGCACAAACGCAAACCACATACAGATCAACGCACTCGGGTTCAAACACACTACTGAGGACTGACAGGTAAGGATCATGATCTTCTTTTCCCAACACCATCAGTGAACTTGTGACACTTCAAATCTGGATATCAATCACTTGCAGTACTTTAAGCTGTTGTATTATGACTAATGTGTCACAGCTAAAAGACACTGCTCTGACTTTATGACATGTGACTAAAATTATTGTAGATAAGACAGAAAATAAGCATAGGCTCAGTTAATGTGTTGTATTGTGTTTTAGGTGAGGATGGGTGACCTTGTGATATTGTTGCTCACACTTACTCCTGCCCTGTGCATTGCTGATTTGACAGGTAATTTAGAAAAAAAAACAGGTAAAACTGCCATGAACTCAAAATACCAAATGAATTCAAGAATTAATTGATTAGGATGAAATTAGTTTATTAAAATCTGTGGTTATTGAAAAATAACCTATCTATATAATTGTATAGCATTGTAAAAATTTTATTTTATGTTAAACAGAGAATCTCGCTGCTGGAGCGGAAGCAGTCCAGTCTTTCACATTCGATCATTTAGGAGCTGCTCAAAATGCTGTCGATGGCAATAGTGAGTCAGATTACATGCTCGGGTCCTGCACTCACACTACAGGAGGTGATCCCTGGTGGAGAGTTGACTTGAAGGAAGTGCACTGGGTAACTAGAGTTGTCATCACTAATCGAGGAGACTGTTGTGAAAAGAGGATAGTTGGTGCTGAGATCCGTATCGGCAAAGGCCTGGAAAATAATGGCAACAACAATGAGCTGTAAGTGTTGTCTCATTCTCTCATACTCACAAACATATTTGAAAAATGAATCAAATAATAATAAATAAGATCAACTTTTAATAAAATCTTTCGATACAAACTTGTCTTTGACAGATTTATATATATGCCTTTTTGTTGCTATGTGAATCTCTGTGTGTATTAACAGGGTTGCAACTGTTGACCACATCCCATCAGGAGCAACAAAAACATTTGATTTCAAGCCTGTTAAGGGCAGATTTGTCAACATTTATCTACCTGGGCACGATAAATATCTCACTCTGTGTGAGGTCGAGGTGTTTGCAGGTGAGAGATAGAAGAGACAGAGAGAGAAGGTGGTTTGTTTATACATGTGTGTACTGTATGTGTTGCTATTAATGATGTCTTGATGTTCTGATTTCAGCGGCAGATTAAGTGCAACAAGAAGTTACACCTCAGTCCACACATTAAGCAAGCAAAAAAAAGAAAAAAAAGAAAAGAATCTCTACTTTACTTTTCAATCTTTATAATTTCTACTTTAATTTTATCCTTAACATGCAAGTTAAAGTAAAAGTGTTTTTTAAAATGGTGGATTGTGGATTGAATAAAATGTGTTGTATCTATTATGTTGGCAGCTTGTATAAACCTACTAGACTAGTCTTAAAAAGGTGCAATTTAATTTGTTTTCTTAAAGACTGGTCATAACTTTTAAAAATCAATTACATAATGGTAGATTGCTCTAATTTAAATAATAAAATGTAAGATTAGCTAGCTAACTGCTAATTGGTCAAAACAGTTCATAACAGCTATGTTAAGGCAACTGGCCCTTGGTGACTTTGGTAGAATAACCCCCAGTTCCACAGACAAGGCTTGAGCTAGTCCCAGACTAAATTGCATGTTTGAGCTGTCTCAGATGAAAAGATCTCGCTCTGACATATATTAAAACATGTCAGTGTCATTGTTCTGTGTTAAGAAGCACACCTGTAATATTTTCTTATAAGGCATTTTTGTAAAAGTTGCTTAAATATCTTAATTAAACTAATGCCTAGTCCTGGCTTAAGCTATTCTGTATTTTATTTCACGATCCACTGCTGCGTTATTACAGATTATTCAGTGCGCAAGGTTAAGATGACTGACATTAAGATGTTAATCCACCAAGACATGCTGAGAAGAACAACACATGCTTTGTTCTGTGCTCTTGTGGCCCGCTTTGCTCAAAGGCCATTAAGTACTGAATAGCTCTGTGTTGTTTATTTTGTTTGCTACAAGTTCTCAGTACAGTCGAGATTCTAAGTGTTTTTGGTTCTATGCAACTCTGTAACCATAGAGATAGTAAGGTAGAGGGCGTTATCATCACCAGGGGAGAAAGAACCACGGTAACGAAATGAGGGTCTCGTGAGAGTATGTTCTGTACACAAGGCCCCTCCTTGAGTATTTTCGAAGAAAACCCTGTTGTCTCCTCATCATTACTGCTTTGAAATGATGTGACATTGGTATTAGACAAATGCACAGACATACCTTATGTAATATTAGAAGTGTGAAAAGGTTTGTTGTTGTTCTTGTCACATGTTATTTTTCATGAGTGCTCGAAGCATGTAAAGCTGCCCTGCAAACAAAACCAAGCCTTTAAACGCGCAGATACACAGAGCAAAAGACAGACTACTGTCTTTTCCATTTGAGACCATTAGCTCTGCATCCCCTTGAGGGCTGTCTTTTTAATAGACATTAAGCAGACTATTAGGCTTAATTTCCTGCAGAGTCTTCATGACATATAAAACTCATAATCTAGGCTGTCTGTAGTCATACAGTATGTCACATGTGCAAAGTGAGCATTGTGGTTTTTGTGGTTTAGTTTTCGTGTGCTGTTATATATTATAGATTCATATAGTACACTACCATTCGTTCTTGAAAATGGTCTCATCAAGTTTGTGAAAAAATTAGCCACCCAGATTAATTATAAATTACAACACCTTAGGTTTCCGACCATGGCACTGCCATTTTGTTTTTGCAAGTGACAATGATGTAGCAGTTCTAATGCCATTGTGAAAGTATGACTGTTCTGTCTTTTGACCGCACTGACAAGCTGTCATAGTTGTACGGAGATGGCGATCGTGGGAGATTCTCAATAAAGGGTTTTAATAATAATAAACGAAAGCATACACAAGGGTTCACAACATTTAGCAACATTAATCACGGACAACTAGAACTGAAAAGGACATGACCTAAATACACAAAGACTATTGACCAAACTAGACACAGGTGGGAAAACACAGGTGCGAACAAATTAACTAGTAATCACATACAGACACAGGAAGGACCAAATAAGGGCAAAAAGGAACTAAAACAGGAAGACATGAACAGAAACTAAAACAAGAATACATGAACACAGAGTTATAAACAGCACTAAACAGACATTGAACGTAACCACAGAGGATTTATTGATTTATTTAATGTATATTACAATGCTGCCACACATTTAATATATAAACCTGCCATTTCTTTCACAGCTGTTTACCTTCACGGACATAACTTGTTTTTGTGACTCATCTGTTTTTAACCTAAACATTAAGTTTATGTTAGCACAGTTATGTTAGCACAAGTGCAATAAGACAGAAACAGAATGAAACAGAACTTAGTTTTGTACTTCCATGCCATGAGATGCTTTCTATGTGCTTTTTTTAGATGTGTGTCCCCAGAAAACCCTATATCAGAATCTCAAATTAATGGTTTAAAACTCATGATTTCAGTGTGACATATATATTAGTGGGGGACATAGATGATCTTTTTCAATAGATTAATCTCACTGTAATCTTGAAATTAATCTAGATTAATCTTGATTAAAATGGCTCATTTGAATTCTGCCGAAGGCATTCAGAATATGTGTGCTACCTCAATAATGACTTATAGTAAGTCTTCGAGAACAGGTTTTTCAAGCCAGGTGGTGCATTAGAAAAATAACATTTTATTACATTTAAGGGCACTTGTTTCTTAAATACAAAGTTGCATTTAAAAGAACTTGTATGCCAATTCATGAACACGCTATCTTTGTAGACCATACCTGCTTGGCTCCAGCAGTTTCTCTACTTTGCTGGTTTTACACTGCGGTGTGTATGCAGAGCAGGAGCAGCACTCGCTGATTGTGCTTTCACACTGGCAGATTTTGTCACACGCAGCTGAACAGCGGCTTGTACTACAGTTATCGTAGGTCGTATTTTCCAGTGTTCTTCTCCAAACACTGTGTGCCATGTGCTTTGATTTATTTCATTGCCAGCATACTTTGTCATGTGACTGCATACATTATAGTTTACACAATAAACTTGAGCAAAGTTTTCAATATGTGTATATGAACAAATAGCAGAGCCATTCAGGAAAAATTATGTCTGACCCTTCTCACATTTTGTATGAGAAATATTAGATTTTGCCTTGCAACAGAAGGCTTGCATGCAGATTGAATAGGTAACGCTTTGCGATCAAAGACAAATCTCGGAAAGAATTCCAACAATAATTGAATTGGAAAACTAATCTTAAAGCTCCCAATGCATTTATCTCACTGTTTCTGTTGGACAAGGAAATGAAAAGATCAGTCAGAGGACGAGAACAGAAATTCTCTATCTGTGGAGCCACCTACCTGCAGGAACCTGACCTTAACCAAAAGGAACTATGGTGATATATAAATCAGGTGATCTGAAGTTCATCCTGACTTGTAACTGACCTGGCTACCACTAGCATCCATGCTATTAATTCTCCTTTCAGAATTCTTTATTGTTAATTTAGGATGTGACCTCGCTTTGACTCAGGGTCAGTACTTTTTGTAACTTCAAACCATATCTGCCGGATCTCTAAACTGCTGACTATGGGGTAAAAAAAGGCTTGTCTTTCCACACAGTCACTGAATCCAAGTTCTCAGTTCTCTCTGACACAGAGGACCAGCTGTTCTCAAGGGAAACAGTCACCGGTTTCTAGAGGATGTGCCTTCACAAAACCAACCTAAATGTTAGTACATTATCTCTACGCTGCTATACAATTGGAAAACATCTTAGATTGCATCATATCATCTGATCTAGGTCTGATCTGGCCCTTTATTAATTTTTTTCTCATTTAATCTAATTTTAGTTGTTTTACTAACTCAGCTCTTTTTTAATGAGATTAGATGCAGAGAAAACTATTACTTTTTATTTCTAACAAAAACGCTCACTTGTGTTTTATAATTACAGAAGATATCTCAACATTTTACATAAATGTTTTTTTATGACTTGAACTAAACCATTAATGAATCATTTTCATATATAAACCACATCAACAGAAATCAAAGCAGTCCAATTTTTAACAATTTTACGCAATTGACCCTTCGCAAATGGCCCTGATGTTACTCACCCTAGTACAGTAAGTGACTGTAAGGAAGAGTCAGAAGCGTTCGGATCCATTTGCGGTTATCTTTAATCAAGGTGTACAAGCAGGGTTAGCAACACTGAGACAGAGCAATGCAGACAAGACAGAATCATGGTCAAAATACCAGGCAGAGATCGAGGCAGGCAGCAATCAATCGTAGAAGTGGTCTGAGTGAGTGTGGGATCCAGGCTGTCCTGGGAATTCACCCAAGGCCGTTCCTCTGGGCCGTAGCCTTCCCAGTCAATGGGGTATTGCAGTACTCGGCCTTGGCATCTGGAATCAAGGATTCCATAGACTTGGTATGATCAAGGGAGGGGTATTGCTCTCCACTGCCTCGTCCTGGTCCCTCTTTCCTCTCGGTCCACCAGCAGGTTTAAGCAGTGACACATGGAAGGTGGAAGAAATACAGTAGTTAGCTGGCAGTTCAAGGCGATAAAAATCTGGCGTTATTTGTCTTAGAATTTTGAATGGACTTACGTACCTAGGGCTGAGTTTCTTGCATGGCAGACGAAGACGAAGATCTCGGGATGACAACCAGAGCGTGGGTGGAGTTCCATGTCTCCTCACTGTGACACAGCCAGTCGTTGATGGCTGGGAGGTCAGAGGGTTCCCCTGACCATGAAAACATGGTTGGCTGGTATTCGAGGATGCACTGGAGTCATGCCAGTAGAGGGTTTGCGCATACTCAGCCCAGACCGGAAAGCAACTCCAATCCTGTTGGTTATGATGTCAATAGGACCTAAGAAACTGTGTCAGCTCCTGATTGAGATGTTGCGCTTGACGGTTGGATTGGGGATGGTACCCTGATGTGAGTCTGAAATTGATGTTGAGCTGAGATGGTAGGGTAGTTCCTGGAGGCCGGCAATTCGGTGATGAAATTAAAAGCTATATTTGACCAGGGCCGTTGAGGGATTGTCGGATGAATTTGATGACATAGCTTTGTAATGAGGACCACCAGAACCGATTATTGGTAAGTTCAGTGGTGGCAGTGATTCCCGGATGACCAGCACTGGGAGTGTCTTGAATGCCTTGGAGCAGGCAGTCACGAAGAGGCCCGGGCACACAGGTATGGTTAGGTGGGCATCTAGGAGGAGCAGGATTAGTGTTCTGAGGGTCAGTTATTTCTGTCATAATGTCCCAACAAATGGGAGCAACGATGAGAGAGGCAGGAACTATAGATTCAGGCTGGGTATGGGAAGGCAATCTTGAATTGATGGAACTCACATTTATGAATTTTTGCATAGAGTTGTTGCTTAATAAAGCATTGTAAAACGGCTTGAACATGGGTGACATGGGATTCGGTATGCTCTCAGTATGTAGCAGGCTGGGTCACGAGTTTCTCCGTGATGGACATTGTGACAGAAACCCCTTACACTTAGTACACGTAGTGCCGTCACATTTGTCGGGAAGTGAGAGACGGGTGTTTGTTTGAGGTGGTGGCGTGACGGGGTTAGGTTGAGTGACCGCCATGTTGAGAGTGCCAGTTCCTCCATGAGTAAAGTGAGTTTGAGGAGCTATTGCTGGCGAGTAGCCAGAATTGAAGCTTGGGAAGATACCTCACTGGCCAGGTGGTACAAAGCCTGTTGTGGCGAAGTCTTCTGTAATGAAGAGTTACAAGCGTTCAGATCCATATGCAGTTATCTTTAATCAAGGTCGACAGGCAGGGTCAGTAACTCTGAGACAAGACAGACAAGACTCGTGGTCAAAATACCAGGCAGAGATCGGGGCAGGCAGCAATCAATCATAAACGAGTTCAAGCAGAACAATCAAGGCAACCAGCAAACAATCGTAGAAGAGTCAACAGTCCAGGCTAATACACAGAAAGGGTAATAGCAATAGAGAACGCTAAGAAAATTGCGTCTAACCAGTTGGCTTAAGCATGGCTTAAGGGGATGATAATGATGAACACCTGGGCTGGTAATTAACCCTAGGTCATAATTTTGTTCAACAAGTAAATCACACAAATGAATACATTATTTTAGTTCTTATCAGACTTTAGTTCTTATCAGAAGGAACCTACTCTATCTGTGTGTTGTCAGTCTCTTTGGCATTGTTTTTTTACTGCATGAGAACATGTTGTATAGTGTGAGAGCGGCATGCCGTGTCGGACATAGCAAAAGTAACTAAGGAGAAGGGACAGTTGTATGTGCAGAAAGACATGCACGAAGTGCAATACAAGCTACATATAGCTATTGTATCAATCTGTATCAGATATTCATTTTGTGTTGGACATAGCTCCGTTGCACTTGTTTAATCACGTCATGGATCAAAGTCAAACATTTCTTAACGAATTCCTCCAAGATGACAATATCTGAGCTACCCCATTCATATTGTTATCATAACTCTACTCCTTTGTAAATAATTGTCTAATTTATCTGGCTTTTAAAGATTTGTTAGAAACATTTGATACCAAGTTGACTTATTAAACGGTCCTAAGAAAGGCATTAAGTCTCATGAGGTATAAATTTAGGTCATTGTAAAAATGAGGCTATTCAAATATTTCATAATGAGCACGCCCACAAGATTCAGATCACATGCTTTATGAAAGAAAGTGATCTGATGACTGCCCTATAAATAAACAGAAAACCCCAGAATCCTAACATCCCAAGTCTACACTATACACAAAGGGATTTCTGCACCAAATCCCCAAAGCACAAGACAACAAAAGGATTTTTCATAGGTTAGCTGATTTGTGAACAATGAAGTGTACACAGCACCTACCCTTTAGCTTCCACCTCATCTCCTGCATGGCACGATCTCTATATTGGAAAATGAGAGCGAACATATAAATATAAGCCCTTTTAACTTCCTGCAGAAATGTAAACACAGGCCTGGAAGATTTTCAATGTTCCATAGACAAAGAACGAGAGGAAGAGGAAAGAGCGCAGTAGTTTGCTCACTGTTTACTTTGTCCAGACGTCTTTCTCCAGCTATAAAAGGGAAAAGTTTCAGGCCTTGATCTCTCTCTTAGCCAGATGAAAGCTCTTAACAGGCTCTTGACCAGGCTTGACTTGTTCTCAAATGCTTGCTACACAAGATATCCAGAAGGCCAGCAATGCAAGATGCTATTTATGGAACCAACAGTACCTAAACTACTCATACCTGAAGGTCAGAGAGCAAACTCCCTTCAGAGCCTCCTTTCAATGGGATTCCAGAGGAATGGACAAGAATTACACAAAGATATAGAAGGTAGTTTTTTGTTTCTCAGTATGCACCTCAGAAAATGCAGCAGCATGGAAATTATCAAGGAGAGAGAGGAGAAAAGAGAAGGCCCTTCTGAGATCTAGAGTGCTGATTAAATCTGGAAAATAAAAGAAGCCTGTGTTCTTGGAGTAACTGGACAAAATTACACCAGAACACAATTACGCAATTATGTGAAGTTGTTTTTTAGCCAACAGCATAAGGCAAACCATGAGAAGAGATTTTCATAAAAATGTACATTGCAAAAACACAAACACTTCTGTGCAAAAAACAAGGCCAGAGACAAACGACATTTTGATGGTGATCTCAAGAAAGACACGACTGAGTATGTTAGAGAGGAACAAGATAAGAGTTTGAAAAGAAAGATAAAAATTCAACAGAAATGAAAGTGATTCAAGATATACCTGGAAACGACTCCTCTTTCAGTTTTTGTTCTTGTAGATTCCTTGAACGTCTCCCTTTGAAGTGGTTTTGCTGAATTCTGCTGAACCACAAGCATGCAGCATGAACAGCGTGTGCTTTTCTGTGGCGACAGGGGAAATTACAGTACCCACACTGCAAAAAAAAAAAAAAATTTAAATGAACACTCTAACATTTTAGTCCTGTTTGCTAAAAACGTAACCGTGCATATATTTTTTATCTTAAAATAAAGGAATTGTTAAGAAAATTTAAATTTCGGTCATTGTGTACTTTCCCTAACAAATAAAAAAAATGTAAAAATGTTGCCTTTCCAACTGAAATAAAATTCGTTTAATAACTACTAAATAATTAAAATGAAAAATTAATTAATGAAAAGTATAAACATAACTAAGTAAGGTTTTTCTTAACACAATAAAAAAAATTAACATAAATTTTGTTTATAAAAATACATGTTTATATGTATCAAGTACGCGTTTTAAGAGTTTTAAGATATTTTGGCTAGCATAAATCACAGAAATGCTGATTAAGAACGTGTTTTCAGTGCTTTCTGACTCCACACATTTCTAGCAGAGAGCGAGGTCTTGACTCCAGTGACACACTCACACTTCCAAGCTAAACATACGCATTCATGCATGTTTGGCTACACTGGGAGCAGGACTTGTTTACACAAACCGTCCTTTTCCAGAACACAGGGCTCTTTCATATCCAGATCAGAACAAGAAAATAACAGTCTTGTCCAAGAGCACACGTGACGTAACTGTGACGCTCCACCCATGCAATGTTTAAGGAGCAGAAGCAGACACCTCGTTATGATTGCAAACTTCAGAATGACTACGTGTCTGTGAAGGGCTCTTCTGGGTCGGGACATTTTTAGCCACTCAAGCCTTCTCAACACATTCCATGAATTTCCGTTATTCATAGCTGACCTCGAGTAAGGCATCTAGCAAATCATTGACTAATGTACTCAGGATTACATGACCTTCAAAGGAAAACTGTCTCACATGTTTGTATGAGAGCACTAGTGTGAGGAACTTGTCATTTTACTGTAGTTCACACCGCAAGTGTGATTCGACACATTTAGGGAAGTGCCAAAAGAAGAAGGAAGGTGAACGAAACAACTGAATTTGAAGCCTTATAGCAAATGTTCATAAGAGTGCTGCAATAAATAGACAGCTTAATCATCAGCAATGACCAAATGAGATTGGACTGGAAGTGTGGCAAACTTGTCTAATACTAAAAGATAAAGAAATGCAGCAAGGTGTATTCATCTCTTACTTAACAACAAATTTTCCTCTGGTTCAGTGTTCTTTGTATCATTTCCACCTGGAAAACCACAACATCAGGTTGACTACTCAAGAGCAACAACGCCCCCTTCTGGGCATTATGAAATGTGTGAGAAGTTTAGAATAAATAAAAAAACGTTATTGTCCACACACATGGAAATTCATCTTCGTAAGTTTGGTGTTTTGTCTTAAAATCTCAGTTTAATGCGAATTACAGAGAAAAGACAATGGACATAGAAGTCATCGCTGTAAGACAATCCAGTAAATGGTAGGGTTTCGGATTTAAGCCAGTGATTAGGTTGTTGTGTGCATGTGCAATATTTGTGGAACAGATGGTTTGCCAGGTTGAGGTGTCAGGTGTAGGTTAGCTGTAAGATTGCGGACACAGGTTTTAACAGTAAACTGATTAACCCTGAACACATATTCACGGAGGTTAACAGCACAGACAAACACATGCATTCACTACGCAGACAGATTTAGATGGAAGTCATAGAGTAAAGTTAGTTAAGGTTTGAAAAAGAAAGTCACACTGTGAGATATCAAGCCACAATTATAATGTCAAAAGTAACAATATTGGGATGCAAAGCCTCAATTATGAGAAAAGGTGCAATTACGAGAAATTAAGTCACATTTCTTAGATACAAAACTGCAATTTTGAGAAATAAATTTGCAATTGTAAGATATGAACAATTGTGAGACAGTAACAACTGAAAGTCAATCATAAGAAACTGTGCTGCTCTTCTGATACAAAAATACAATGCTTTAAACAATAGACATTAAGTCTTAATTGTGAGCCTTAACTGCAAGAGTCACTACTGTTATTAAATTGCAACTATGAGAAATAATATTGTATGTATTACTTACATAGTTTATTTTGCACTGAAAAGAAAATGGAAAAGCATTCTTAATAGTGTTATCATGTTCAATATCTGTTACAGTCATAGTGACACACAAAAAAAATCTCCTTTAACTAAATCCTTTCACATTTCTGGACCCACATTGTAATTGAAGTTGTTGTTAAGCTCTAAATCTAATTTGAGGTTTGGAATGGGACGGTTCACTTTAAATCACATTTGAAGGTGTAAATCAGGGTTTAAAGAATATATGGGACATCTGGTGAATAGCCATGGGCCTCTAAATCGTGACCCTTAGGGGTTTATCCACAGGGATAAACTGTGATTGGCACATCTAAATGTGTGGTAAGAAATCCTAACCTACTGGAGTGTGGTAGTCCCTCACCTATGAGTGGAGCTGGCGAAATCAAGAGGCGAAAGGTAGCAGAGAAATAATTATCTGAATCTATATAAAAGCAGATTCACGAGCTGTGCTGTGCTGTACTGTACTGTACTGAAGAATTAAGCACCTGGACCATGACAGCGATACTGCACACAGAGAGGCTGCAGCCGAGTGAACTTCAGGCTATGTTTGGAGAGGAGAAGGATTATTCGTGCTCCCTCAATGATATTGTTCATCGCACAGAGGTAGATATCTGATTATACAATATAAAAGACTAATTCATCTAGTAGATGAAGAAGTTCGAGGTGAACTGATACAGATACTCTGTAATGGAAGAACTACTAGATATACTGTTTTTATACTAAACTGTAACATTTGAAGTAAATGTGCTTTCAATTTACCATTTGAACAGTAGTTTGCTTATGGTTTGCTTGCTTTTGGTCTCTCAGGAGTGTGAGGTGGAGTCTGAAGGGGATAATATATCGGCGTGCAACTTGAGTTCCCTTTCTGATGTTGACTATGGGCAGCCGTTTGCATCTCCACATCTGCAGGGACCTGTGTTCTCCAAACAGCAATACTACAATAAACTAGAGGAGCTAAAGAGAGACCACTTGAGAAACATCGCTGAGCTGGAAAAAGTGTACCTGAGCCAAAACAAACCTGGTCAGAGAGAAAAACAGCTTATTGCTTGCTGGAGACAAAATGGAGAAGATACAGAGAGGTCTGCCATTTTTAATACATTTTGAATATATTGAAATAAATGAATACAAAAACTATATTTTCGAACAAGCAACTACTTAAAACTAGGAAACTGATGGTTTATATTAAAAGTAATGTGCTTTCTTCACTAAATTGTATCTTAAAACGTCAGATTGCACACATGGTGTTTGTTACTTGACCTTTGACCTCTTGTTTTAGTGAACAGGTGGAGCTCATCCAGATTGGGAGAAAGGGTTCAGTCGGCCAGCTGAAGAATGGTGTTTCTCATCTGAAGTTAAGGGTCAGTGTGTGAACCTAGAGCTGAGCCGAACATACTCAAGAATTTGTTCAAATATTTTGACACTCTCAGAAAAAAGATAAGCACACATCAGCCTGAAAAGCTGTTTTAGGTTCTTGAGAAGCCCAGACTTTAAACGGTAGGTTTTTATATAACACATATATGCTCATTTGGATACATTACCAGTGTGTGCATTATTACAAAACCCCTCAAATTTGTCACCAGCCTAAATTTATTCAGAAAAATTCTGTTTTTTTAGTAACGTACACTGTCTATAAGAAGAAAGGAGACAACTCCCACTGAGATCCTTTTATGAGTCAGCACATGGTTATTTTTAGATGCTTTATGATTATTCATGGGGAGTTCAGAGATCTATACCGTTCTTGAGTGTTACTGTCATTAATAGAATAAGCAAATGTGTAATATTAATCATGTCAAACGCTTTTTTTATGATCATCAGATGATCTTGTGCTTTCTGAAACATAAGATCCTCTTTGAATAATCCTCACGTCATGTTGAAGAATATGATCATGTGTCATACAAACTTCACGCAGCTCAGGCATTGCTGTCATTAAAGCAAAAGGGACACAATTCTGACATTCTGAAATACATGTAAATATTAATGTTAACTAAATTTTTGTCAAATTGGTATGCTGATAATGCCATTTAGGGAAAATACTGAAAGCCATGAAATTAAGGTAGAAAAAAAAAAACAGAAACTCGCTGTAAATCTAAACTGACATGCATGTTAATACAAACAAACTAAAAATATAATATCAATTTAATTTGGTACATTATGATTTTAAAATGGTAATTTTACTGAGATAAATATTTTCAAGATTTATGTTTGGTCCCGGACGTTTGCTGAGATTCCCTGTTTGAGAACCACTGCTCTAGATTATATTTCTTAAAGAGATAGTTCACAATTCTGTTATGAATTACTTACCCTCATGTCGTTTTAAACCCGCAAAACATAAATATTTTTTTATGAAATTCAAGAGCTTTCTGACCCCACATAGACAGCAGTGAAATTACCATATTCAAGGCCCAGAAAGGTAGTAAAGACATCGATAATATAGTCATCACTTATACAGGTATTTCAGTTATATATAAAACGAAACCAGAACTGGCTGGGATCGGCATGGAATGGAACAGCTGAATAGTTGAAAAGTGGCTTATGTGTAATTAGTGGTTCAACCATAACTTTAAACCGCTATGGGAATAGTCTTTGAGTGCAAAGAGAACATGAATAACAAAATTTTTTACTTTATTTAACAACTCTTCTCTTCGGTGTTATTCTTTGATGCATGATCATGAGAGTGCCACAATGCATGCAGGTTGCTGTCGATGCAGGGGCCAGCATTCTGATGTAAAAACTGCTAGTGCTGCTGTTTGTTTACAAGCAGAGAAAGGCACATGCATGTGTCTTGGTACTCTTGTGAACACGTGTAGAAGTCTGACACAGAAGAGCTTTATAAAATAAACATTTAACCACTGATGTCACATGGACTATTTTAATAATGTCTTTACTACCCTTCTGGGCCTTGAAAGTGTCAGTTGTGTTGCTGTCTATGCAGGGTCAGACAGCTCTCAGATTTCTCCAAAAATATTCTGTATGTTCCAAAGGTGAACAAAGGTCTAACATGTTTGAAATTACATTAAAAACCCAATAGATATGTATGCACTGCACATTACTAAAAACATAGTCACATCACATATTATTTTGACCATTTGTTTTCCTGATTTAAAACCAAAACTGCATTTAAGCCTAAATTGAATTTAAGCAATCAGTACAAAGATTTGCAGAGAACAGTACAAACATTTAATTCGATTTTCTTCCAATGCAGGCTCGGCAATACTCCTTAGACGAGCAAAGGAAGTTGTCTCACTCTCAGCAGAACTCATCTCACAGCACAGCCAATCAGGGCATGGACAGCCTGAGACAGAATGCTAAAGTCACCATTCCCAAACCGTTTCGCATGATGCTTCGTGAAGAGGATCGCAAACGGCGCAATGTGAAAACCCGCTCTGAGATGGAGCTGGAAAATGAGAGACTGAAGAAAGAGCTGGACGAGATAAAAGAATGTAGCAAAAAGTTCCGCGCTAAACCAGCCCCCGCCTCCACTTTTGTGCTCTTCTATGACATCATCAATAAGAACCCAAATAAGCTCCAGCGGCAAAAAAATCAAATCAACCAAATGGATCACCATGGAAACCAACACAAACAAAGCACCCAAGGCCAGTCCCCACCTCTTCCGCAACAGCCATTCAGCTTCATTGAAAGAGAGAGAAAAAAAAGAGAGAAAAAACTAGCGGACGAGCTAAACAACCTGACTCCCAAAACAGAACGAAGGGCGTTCAAAGCCAGACCCGTGCCGAGGTCTCTATATAGAACCACCTCACCAACCTGCCAGATATACGAAACAATTCATCTGAATGGCAGAGGCTCAGCACTGCCTCCTAGCATTCTGGATGACACACTGCAGGAGGGAGAAGAGGCAGATGAGGAGTATGATAATGTATTTTCAAGGCCACAGAGCACAGATATATCACGATGTAGCAGCAGCTTCAGGAAATGGAAGAACAAGGCTGGGCTGCAGGTGGAGGAAGAGATGGAGAGAAAGAGGAACAGAGAAAAAGATAGAGACTGGTCTTACTTTCATCCACTGCGCAAGACCAGCCTCTGCCACAGCCAAGAACCCCTGAACACCTGCAAGAGTGACTACATCAGCGTTTAACAACTTACACAGAATAAACCAAAGCCTACAAAACAAAATTTATCATCAGTACTATAACTCTATAACTGCATGGTGTGATAGAAATACATTTTGTTTTTCATTGTGTTCCTTTGGAGAAATAAAATCATGTGAAAAATAAAGAACTCATAAACTAACTCATTTAATAATCTCTGAATGCATTTTCAGACAGATTTTATTTGATTGCATTAAATAACTGAAATAACTTTGGGTGTTTACTAATTTGTTTGCAGTACTTTTTCTTTATTGTTTCCAGTTAAGTTAAATATATTATCATGTTAGTTTTTAAGTGAGAACACTTAAAGAATTAGTTCACCCTAAAATGCATTTCTGTCATCATTTTCTCACTGTGGTGACTGTGGTGACTTCATTTCTTCTATAGAACATGGACACACAATAGCGTGCTGTTCACTACCCAGATCTCAGTGATGTCATCATGATCTCTCAGGATACTCGTGATGAGGTCACAATGTGAAGACACAGTGAGCTAAAAGTGTTAACGCACAGTGTGTGCTCATTCTAATGTGAGGTCAACATGCACTCGAACGAACCGATTCTGTTGAACGTCACATAAAGATGAACGATGGGAGCCGAGTCGCGGCTGGGTGGGAGCCGTTCTTTCTGTGTTTTTTTCCCTATGCGTGTTTCACACAGATGCACACAAAATAGCTCCTCCACGAGACAGAACAGTTATAGGGAGAGTTCTATTGCCTAACAGCATCAGTGCTGCCAACTATTTCCAATGAAAAGTAGCTGCCTGCCCGAAAAGTAACTAAATGTTGCCAGATGATGTCAGGCTCTAATTTGCATATCATCAGGTCGTATCACAACGCAAAACTACATCTTTATGTAGTATACAAAATAATTAATGTTTTCTCAAATTGACTGGCCATCTTAGCAAAAAAAAAATATTTGAAATATGTCAATTTAGATTTGTATTAAAAATATCGTCAAAACACTTTTTGATAAGCTTTCTTTATTGTAGTTTTAATTATTTGACTACAAATCTCACCTCATCATTCCTCCCAGTGGTTATTTCAGGATAAACTAAGATGCCCCCAAGCTGGCTTCCTTAAACTGACAAAATATTTTAAAAGAGACAAAAGAGCCGTTCTTTGAACGAGTGTTTGAACATATTCACTGTACTCACATGGCTCATTTGCAGTTGACAGGCCAAACAGGAGATCAACAGGCAGTCGAGGATGTCTGCCATACATCAAGAAGTATGGGGAGAAACCAGTTGAATCATGCTGAGTGCAATTGTAGGCATGTGTAAGTGCATCAACATATTCATGCCACCTGGGTTTCTGATCAGGATCAAGTGTGCCCAACATATTCATTAGAGTTCTATTGAATCTCTCCGTGAGCCCATCCCTGTGGGTGGGGCTGGTATGAGTCCTTGTAATTCCAGTCAGCTTGCACAATTCCTTGACCACTGTACTCTCAAAATTTCTGCCCTGATCTGCATGAAGTCGTGCAGGAAATCCAAATTGACAAAAGAAATTCTTCCACAGCACCTTCGCTACAGTGACAGCCTTCTGGTCTTTTGTGGGATAAGCCTGGGCGAATCTTGAAAAATGGTCAGTTACCACCAGGACATTCTCTATTCCTCCCTTAGACTTTTCCAGGACAAGGAAATCCATGCAAATGAGTTCCATAGGGGCATTAGTGTGAATGCTCACCAGCGGCGCCTTATTTCCAGCTGTGGGAGTCTTTCTCAGACATCTTTCACACTGCTCACACCATGACTTTATTTCAGGATGCATTCTGGGCCAAAAGAACCATTCCCGGAACAGATTTAAGGTACGCTCAAATCCTAAGTGGCCAGAATCATCATATAGGCTTGTTTTAACCAGAAGTCTCATTTTCTCTGGTAAGACCAGCTGGGCAATGGACCGTCCCTGGACATCTTTAACCTGCCTATAAAGAATTCCGTCCTTGATCACCAGCCTATTCCATTCTTTCAAGAGAAGAACGGCATCTTTCCCTTTCTCCAACCTTTCTCCACGTCTTGGCTTTCTGTTTAGTGTCTTGTAATGTAGGGCAGGCCCGATGACAGGGTCCTCTTTTTGACATCCTCTGATCTCCAACTTTGTCATTGCAGGCAGTGCATCAGTTCCCACTCCATCAAATGGGTCTACTGGCTTTTCAACACTGTCCAGAAATTCTCCCCCTTGGCATATGACCGTTTTCTCCACTGGCTCTCTAACATTGTTTTTCTGCTCCCCTGCAACATCTCCGCAGGACTGGACTAGCCGGGTAGAAGGAACCCTCTGTGGGCATGACTGAAGAGCCTCTGTAACCTCTTGTCTCAACATCCTTGAGAGGGCAGACTTTCCCTGCCTATACTCAATGTCAAAATCAAACATGGCAAGTTGTGATGTCCAGCGGTGACCTGTGGCATCCAACTTTGCGGTGCTCATCACATATTTAAGAGGATTGTTATCAGTCAGGTGGTCATAAAATTTTTCCGTAACTGCCCACTTTAGAGCTAAAAACTCTAATTTGTGTGCTGGATAGCGGGTTTCAGGTGGTCTCAAGCCTCTGCTTGCATAAGCAATCACTTTTTCCACACCATCTTGGACTTGAGCAAGGACCGCCCCAAGGCCCTCACCAGAAGCGTCTGTTTGCAGCACAAATGGTAAGCTGTAATTGGGGTAGCCCAGCACTGGTGTTGTAGTCAGTCTGTCTTTCAATGCTTCAAATGCTTTCTCACAATCATCTGACCACTCAAATGGCTTTAAAGGTCCAGAAGTTCCTTTCACACCTCTCTTCTTTTTCTTTGGGTCACCAGATGTAAGTCTATACAGGGGTGCCGCTAGTGTTGCATATCCCTTAATGAACCGTCTGTAGTACCCCGCAAACCCAACAAACCTCAGCACCTCCTTCACATTTGATGGCCGCTTCCAGTCTCTGACTCGGCTTATCTTCTCAGGATCCGTATGAATACCCTTCACGGACACCACGTGGCCTAAGTATTGCACCTCTTCCCTTAGCAAACTGCACTTTTGAGGCTTCAGCTTCAGACCATGTTTACGGAGTCGGCTGAATACTACATCCAGTTGCTCCAGGTGCTCTTCGAAGGTCTTAGAGAAAATAATTATGTCATCAAGATAGATCAGGGGGCTATCAAAATTCAAGTCACCAAAACAGCAAGTCATCAATCTTTGGAAAGTTGATGGGGCATTCTGCAGGCCAAATGGCATCCTGTTGGCCTCAAATAACCCCATGGGGGTGCTGAAAGCAGTTTTGTGTTTGTCATGTTCAGCCACCTCAACCTGCCAGTAACCAGATATAAGATCCAGAGTCGAAAAGAACCTTGCCTGTCCCAGTGCCTCCAATGCATCCTCAATTCTTGCCAGAGGAAAAGCATCTCTGGTGCTGCAGGAATTCAATTTCCTATAGTCCACGCAGATCCTCAGAGTGCCATCTTTTTTCGATACCACAACAATAGGGGATGCATACGGGCTTTTACTTGGGCGAATGACTCCAGCTTCTTCCATCTGTGAAATGGCCTTACGTACCTCCTGGTACTAAGACGGGGGTATTTTCCAATAAGGAAGGCGGAAAGGTTTGGAGTCTATGAGTGGTATCTCATGTTGCACAGTGGTGGTATGGTCGTAGTCCATTCAGTGTTTGGAGAAGACGTCAGCATTTCTTCTCAACAAATCCCGGAGCAATGTCAACTGCTCCTCACCTTCCACAGCTGCAGCACTAAGATCAACCCCACATGTCATACCATCATCAGACTCATCACTGGTAGTCTGCTGGTGACTTTGACAAGACGCCATCCCTGAGTTTCCCAAATTACTCTGATGCTGTAACTTTTTCTGGCATGGCATTTGGCACTTTTCTCCTTCCTTAACAACATTCTGGATCAGGAAAGCGTCTGCAAGCAGGGTCTTTGGATTGACAACCACATCCTTCTCAGACAAATTCAACAGACGAATAGGAACACAACCTTTTTCCACATTGGCCAGCAACCTGGCAACCAAAAGACCTTCTGGTGGCCTTTTGGAAGAGTCGCTCTCTACCAGAACTGTGTACTGTGTTCTTTTCGGTCCTCCCTTAACCCTTCCAATAACATCCTGCTCTGAACCAGCTGGTATTCTTATTTTGTGGCCAGCATACTGTATTTGACCCACTTTACCTTCAGCTCCACCAGGTTCACATTTACTCAGAGCCACAAGTGCAGAGTGCCACTCGGGATTAGTCAGTTTCACTTTGGCAAGATATTTCCTGCCATATGATGCCTGGAGATCCTTTCTGGAATCTCGTATTACATTTGTTCCAATGAGCAATGGAACACAGGACCTGTACTCTGTTACAGGGACAACGAAAGCAGGTGCATTTGTGTAGACCCTTCCCAGACATGTTGATACAAATAACACCAACATAAGACATGGATTGGCCAGCGGCACCTTCAATGGGGATATCTGATGGCTGCAATTCCTGAGTACAAAGAACAGGATGTCTGCGCCAAAACTCATCAATAATTGTGGTTACTTGAGAGCCAGAGTCAATAAGAGCTTTACACATCTCACCATCCACTTCTACCACCCCCTCATCACAGGGACCTACCAGCGGGGTATCAGCTGGTTTAAACTTGCCAGTCTCGTGTTGCGGGGGACTCTGTTGCATGCCTGTGGTTGCCCCGGTAACCACAGGCCTTACACATTTAAATCCTGCCTGGTCTCTGCTCCATTTCCAGCTGGAGGCACCTCATCAGTCATCACTGTCCGACACAAACATGCAATGTGTCCTGGATTTCCACAACGATAGCACACTATGCCCCTTACTCCTGTGTCACCACTCACTTGAGATCTCTGAGCCAGAGGAAGCATTTGCTGTGGTGGTGCTCCCACTCTAGCTTCCAACTGTGTCAACCTATTAATCTGATCCTCTTGGCTGCTAACCAGTTTCCTTACCAGAGCTGTCAGTTCAGTCAGTTCTGAGTTCTGCCTGTTTGCTTTCTCTGTTCTCGGGTTTTCTCCACTCTGGTTACCACTGGCAGTCATAAACTGACCCTGGGCATACGTCTTTTTAGTCAAGTCAAGTCAAGTCACCTTTATTTATATAGCGCTTTTAACAATACAGATTGTAGCAAAGCACTGAACATTATCAAAT
>JAUCNO010001270.1:7706-32037 GCA_032353835.1 Enteromius viviparus
CCTGTCACGTGCAGCGCTGCTACTGACTTTCACTTTCGGTGCCCGAATAGAAGTGAATGAGGCTTTTCGATTTTTTTAATAATTATTATTAATCTAGACCTACGTGAAAATCTGCATCCATTGTACGATGTTTTTTTTTTCCCTCGGAAGGGCACCGTGAGTCGAAAAGGGCATATGGGCAGTTGCCAGGGCAACCTGAGCAACCCCCCTGTGCACGTCCCTGATGTGGAGCATGCATGAGAGAGCAGTTTCTGCGTGGAATGGCATGATGAGGTTAAGATCACTAGCTGCACCAATCATAGTTCATCCACAAACAGAGCAAGCATGTTTCAAGTTTTATACATTTTTCACATTCTCTTATGCTCCACCACTGTGTTTGCACACATATTATGTCTTCTTCAAATTGCTATGGCAGTAAGTCTGAATATGAACACGGTGGCAGAACCAACACGCTTTCACTCCAACTCGTCAACATTTCGACACTTGGTCAAGACCATTTTGCGTTGCTTTTAGACGATCAAGGTACCCCTTTGTAGTCACTCAGAGACCTCAGTTGTTTTAAATAGGAAACCCTTAGCATCAATCAACATGCAAGCAAGATTTTTTGGTTTTTCAATCCAAAAGGTTCACCACATGCACCGTACCATTACTGGGATCAATTCTGAACATCTGTCGTTTGTCACTCCTCTCTGAAATGATGTATCTGTTCAAGGAAAACAAGTGTAATTTGGAGCTATTTCTCATATATACTGTATCTCTCGTTTTTTTATTTATTTATTTATCAGTATTATTTATTTTATCATATGCCGATTTCAACCATGCATGAACAGCAGGTAAATCAAGCAATCATAAACTGCCAAGCACATAGATAGTATGGCAAACATATTGTATTTTGTTCTGCAGATTCAGAATACTTTATTCTTTTTCTCTAGATTGCTTGAAATTTACAAACAAAACAAAACACCCAACTAAAGAAAGAGGAAACTAGGTATGCATAATTTCAGTTATAATTATTCAATTGAATAGAATTAATTACAACTTCAATATTGACTATAAATTAACTCTACAGAAGATACTGTATAACAGCAATAAGCGGTATAAACAAAATGTTGCATTCTGGGGAATGGAGTCCGGTACATGAATGGGAACACAGAGAGTGAAGTCCAGATGAGAGTGGCCTCCACGGAGAGAAACGGCAATGCCAGCAGAGCACATGACATAGCTCCCTAACTAAGGAGCAGCTTCTAGAAGTTCCAGACTTCGGAATCGACGGGTAACGTCCACCAGGTCGGGGGCGATGACGGAGAAGTCCACTTGGGCGATGCGGACGGTAGAGAAACTCACCAGGGCAGGCCTGATGGTGGTAAAGCCCACCTGGGCGGTGCAGAGGGAGGGGACGCCCTCCAGGGTAGATCAGATGGAGGAGATATCCTCCAGGGCTGACCAGATGGTGGTGAAGTTATCATTTATTTGAAAAATATGAATATTCCAAGTCTTCTGATGCAAAACGATTGATTTTGCGTGATTTAAAAAAAAAGCCACTTGAAGAATCTTTGTGTCAACGTTGGTTGTGAAATGTCATTGGCTCTTGTGTATCTCATGACGACTGTGTTGTGCTATGGGATGGGAGTATGTTTCCTGAATGATATGACAGTTTATGACAGCACGTCAACGGAGCAGGATCATTTTTAGCGATTAAAAACCTTGCGTTTTACTCTCTTCTTTACAGACTTCGTATGGCTTTAGAAGACATGGAATGTGACATGACATGACTTGTTTGTAATGTATTTATATTGCTTGTTTATGATTGGTTTGTGCAATTAATATCTGTACAGTAACTGGATTTGCCTCTGCATGTGTTAATATTGTATGGAGGTGGGTAGGTTTGGGTAGGGTAGGGTGCTCCAAAAAAAGTAAAAAAAATCATAAAATAAATGTATATATGCACGCAAACAATTACATTAAGTACAACGACTGAAAACAACTGAAGACCCTTCGCATCAAAAAGTGACTACAAAGGGGAACCTTGAGCTTCAAAAAGCGACACAAAAGGGTCTTAAAGCGTCAAAATGTTGACTAGTTAGGAGTGAGAATGTGTTGGCAGGACTACTGTGAAACACAGCAAATGATACAGAATAGAAATTCAAGGAAATCAACTGACTTTATCTGTTTTAAAGATATTTTAATAATAATTCATCTGTATTATGTGTGAGTTGTAGGTCTTATTGTTTACTATTTTTTAAACTTTAATTTTTGACAGTTATAGTGTAATACAAGAAACTGAACAGTGCAGTGCAATTTCAGTGCAGAATTAGTAAAGTTAAAAATTAAGGCATTACATGTAATGTATATTGTATATTCATATCATTCATCATATGGCTGTGGTAGTCAGTGTTTGGTGCATGATAGTGACAGGAATGGGCTCACTGATTTCTCTGGCGTTGATGGTCAAGTTGTACCAGGCTGCTGTTTCTCGATCCAAAAGGTTCGCCACATACACCGTACCATTACTGGGATCAATTCTGAACATCTGTCCTTTGTCACTCCTCTTTGAAATGCTGTATCTGTTCAAGGAAAACAATTGTTTCAAAATGATTTTGTTTTTTAAGCGTTTCATGTTATTTACTTTAAAAGCACTTAATATTTTTGTACATCCACCTAAAATAAACAACTTTTTTGAATCCAGCATTGCTCCTGTGATTACATTTCTGTCAAGATCACCAACTGGAGTGCCCATGAGCTCCACCAATTCACATTCCATCCCTGACTTCAATCATTCACCCAGTACTCCATTTCACATAATCCTTTGGCCTGACTCATCTGCACTCATCATTAATTGCTGTCCCCTGCTGTTACCTTGACTTTGACTATTAGCAGTGTTGGGCATGTTACGTAAAATTAGTTATAGTTACTAGTTAGTTCTCACAAATAGTTACTGAGTTAGTACAGTAACTGTTTTACAACATTATAAAATTAAGCGAGACACTACAGGTGAATAGGGTAAAATTTTTAACTTACAAATAGGACCATGAAACTTTACCAGCTGATTACTCACAAGAATAGGAGAAATTTTTTTTTTGTTTAAATATGAAAAAGAGGCAATATCTCATTAAATATGTGGAAATTTGCATATATTTCCGGTACATATATCTGAATATAGGATAAAGCCAGGTGCAAAATTATATTTGTGTATAAACAAAATTAAAAAAAATTACAGAGGGATTTTAGGATATCTGCTTTCAAAATATACCATCCCTTACAAATATTTTTGCCATATTTTTTCTTCACATAACTCAGGCCAGGAATGATTAATTAACAAAACCCTCAGTAAATATCTTCAGAATACTAGTGAGAGTATAACTGGAAAGTTTGTTGTACATAGGGGCAACATATGCTGAGATATTGGTACCCGAAAATGACAAAAAGCTCATTTTGAGAAAATGGTATTTGAAGATTTAAATACGGGAAGAAATTTATTGTCACAAGTAAACAACACGTTATAAAATAATCGTTTTAATGTATTCTTTAAACATTTTCTGTATAGTATTTCGAAAGAACACATTTTGAGGGACTAAACTGGCCCAAAATCTCAAAATTGACCACCGCATTAAAAAAAACTGTTTTTGCCCGTAGCGTCTTGCCTTAAGTACGTGAGATAAATAATTGACAGTAAGCAATTTACAGCTTAAATATTTCAAAAATACTGCATTGTGGTATTCTGTCAACATTGATAATCTAGATGGGTTAGATCTCATATAAGAGTCATTGTGCAGGAAGTAAGAGCTAATGAAGGACAGCAGTCATCTAATCGATTCTTTGAATGCAGTAATGGAAAATAATGGAAATGCAAAAAAACAATACAGAATAATACAATTTTTATTCAATGTCTGCCCCACTCCTTGTCTCATATTAAGAGATTGTTTAGCACACAGGTTTTCATTAGACAATGTAAAGTAATTTGACAATGCTGGATTTACGATTGACAAAGAAAAGGAAACAAAACAATAACATGCATTTACAGTCAAAGGCCAACACTGTTCACTTCTCAAATTAATCAGTTGGCAGTGGAACACAAAGCTAAATCAACAACTTATAACAATCTGGATTTAATATTGAAAACTTCAAATCTTTTAAAACCCAACACTGGTTTTTATAACTTTTCCATGGTCTCAAAAAAACAAAACCAAACAATAAAACAACGTGGCGTACAACAGCCATTCATATCCACACTAAATGTGACATACATTTCGGCTGCATTTTGTTGCACATTCACAGGTCTTTCATTTAAAAGACAAAGCATTAAACCATCAATCAGGCTGTTATTTGGGGGAATAATAATGTTTTTACCGTCCAGGTTTAATAGCGTGCAGGTAACTGAAGTGCAGTGTGTTGGAGAAGTGTGTGGCCGGGCATCTTTTTAAAGTGCTTCTGATTATCCTTGTGTACAGTCACTGATTGTACATTCACACTTCAGAGATTCATTCAGTCGCTTTACAGGCCTGTCATTCAGTCTACAAATACACCGGTTACTATTTGGTTCTTGCTCCAGGACATTTATAACACTTCCAGCAAGAAACTCGATGATTCCCTTTGGCTAGCAGAAGCACATTTGGAGCAAACACACTTCACTTTAAAAATAGAAGCCCTCAAATACCTTCTTTTACCAAACCTTTGTAGTTTAAAACTACACATATAAGGGCAATTTACTCTGACAGATGAACACACTTACATCATTAGTGTAATATTGTAAACATTCAGTCCGTATAAATAAATCTTTTCTGACTTAATATTAGGATGCTTTCCAAAGCCTAGCTTTGAATCTTTATGAACACTATTTCGCAGTAAGAGACTGAGCTAACCTTGTGGTGCATTAAATGAGTTAACGAAACACAGGCCGAAGCCATTCGCACAAGACGCATTCTGGCACACATCTGCACCACTTTTAGTTGTTTTGCTATGTAAACATACCCGACACAGATATCTGTGACCACAATCATTGTGTTATGCATGTTAAAAAACGGTTCAGTGTTTGATCAGCCCTTCGGTCGTTGAAGTGTTTAGTCAACTGAACACTATATCCTAAAATGTCAAAACTAGTCCCTCCTTTATTTCATCTGTCTCCACAGGATGATACTGAAAAGTAATCTTTCCTAACGAATAATTGAACACAATCGTCAAATTTTGTGTGTGCTCAGGGCTTGATTTAAAGGATTGTTGTATCGTGAAAGGCAGAACTGCCCTCCCACATTCAAAGCTTAATGATGACAGACCAAACTAAACATTTAGACGTTCAGACAGACAACATCGCAGGTTAACACATTATATAAATGTTTAAAGCATCTACAAGGTGAGTGAACTGATGTATGTGTGTATATATTACACTTGTATGTTGAAATATATATCTGTTTATGGGAGAAAGGCACTAGAAAACACTGAAGCTGTACATGTCCCAGCTTTCAGGAAGGTACAAATCTAAAAAAGATATTCTATTTGGACGACACTTCCTTTGGAAAATAAACCTGCGAAATATTTAGAAAAAGTCCTACTCCAGAATTAATACAATTATTACAAAAAGATGCTTTTTAAAAAGAAAATCTGTTACTATAAGGGTTCCAGTTTATTCAATACAGTTTTGGCAGGTAAATGAACTTTAATGACATATTCCGCCAGATGAAGTCCATCGAGAAGACAACAAATAGCTGTCTATCAGACCAAGGCCTGGACATTTTTAACTATCGTAAAGAGCAGCAAACCAGATCCTATCGATAGACACCCTGCTCTACATATACATACCTGCTAGGGACATTGAAATGCTTCAAATACTACAAAATGATCTGTGTATATGCGTCACAGTGCTCAACCAGTTTTGCAGGGCTTGACCGGAAGAGTAGTTTCTCTTTTAGAGTCTCACAGAGCTCCAGCCAATCAGAAGCCATTGGTCATGACTCACGGGAGTCCAGCTTGCTGTACTTCACGTGGGGGCTCGACATTATTTGCAACAAGAACGGCAGCTGGTAGTTTCGAGGTACAATGCCACGGACGTTACTCTCAAAGTATTGGAATAGGCAGAACCACCACACACGAGAGAACAGGTTGCCAGTGGAAATTTCCTTTAGGGCCTATGGGGCAGCAGAAGAGAGTAAGTTAAGAGATGCAATAGACCGCAGTTTACCAGAAATTGTTCAAATGCAGATGTTACTGGTTGAAGACAGTTAGTGAAAAGTAGTGAAACTTTTTTTTTTTTAACTGCACACCCTTAGAAACAAACTACTGGCTTGATCAATACACTGTAATCAGAGGTCATTAATGTGTACTGTATATATATGAAAGTATTTATTTTTTCATGATATCTTGATGTGCATCTTATATGTGTTATATATTACACTTTATTTAATTTTTTTGCTTTTTTTTTTTTTGCACAAAATATTTTACATTCACAAAATTGAGTAATGGCAATATTCTTTTTCTTGTCATTACTTATTTTGCATTTAATTCTTTGCATAATCAGTATATGGATTATTAATTTTGTACTAAAAATTTGGTTTTGTATCGACATGGCAATAACAAATTTCACACTAAAAAATGGAATCAAAGAAACATTTGGAGTGTAATTTCTCTCTCTCTCTCTCTCTCTCTCTCTCACACACACACACACACACACACACACACATATATATATAAATAATACATTTATTATTTTACAACAAAAATGCAATTTCATTGCAGCTCTATTAAATTCCATTGATTTTTTCCCTTCAAAGCTGCGAGCTAACCAAGTAAGAAATGCATATAAATATTGATTACCACTTTAAATAAATATTTAAAGAGCAGGTCATAGGAGTTTTCGAAAAATATCTTATTTACAGTTTGTAAAACAGCTGTCATTCAATGTAAACAGTCTGCAAAGTTAATGAAAAAAAAGCGCATGATAAGGAAAGATATTGTCTCTCTGTGAAAGCAAGAGGCTTTTTTTCACAAAAATCGGAAATTACGTCAGTGCAGGGTAAAGTTAGTATATATAATAACAAATATATGTATATATATTATATTATATATATATATACACATATAGATCATATACATATATATAGGTCAGTGTTTCCATTACAGGTCTGCGTCTATTATATATGCATGCCCTTTTCTTAAATAATGCTTCTTATCTTTTCTGCTTTGTTTCCATTTTATTGTTCTATTAAGAATCTATTAAGAAATAATGTTTTACTTGTTTGTAACTTATATGGCTGCAAGTGCCAATTCGGAAGCCAGAAAGTGTGAAAAAGGCTTAGTGTGTTTTGCATTTATTGTATTATAGTATTTATGCCTAAAGATGATGGTTTAAACAAGAATCAGTGGTTAAAATTCATATGTGTGAATTCATTCTCTGCCAGCAGGAGGCGCTGTTGTTGTAGTAGGTTTCCCTGGTAACGCTGTACACAAAGCAGTACTCCGCTTGTTTTATCAGAAGTTACATGCAAGATGAAATTAAAATGACATCCAAAATTCACATCCAAAAGACGGTCAGTTTTCTTCAGTAAGCGATATAAAATGATCAGCAGAAAATGTCCAATGCTCATTTATTCAAAGAAGTCAAAGTCCTGTGAAAAATCTATTTGTGGCGAGCAATCAACACAGACTTGGTCAACTGACCAATCAGAGCAGAGCTGGCTTAAAGAAGGGAGGGGTTCTAATATTTAGATTTTATTATTAAATGCATATTCTGAGAAACTGACAATGTTTTCTGAGCTTAGATGCATTTTAACATGTTGTAAGGGACTCCAGCATAATATTAGGACGCTAAAATACCATATGACTTGCGCTTTAAAAAATGTTTCTTTATAATTTATTTAATTTAGTATATAAATACAAATCTAATTTAGACTACAATGAATATACTTCTGATACCTGATCTATTGTATTTGAGATCCAGTTACAGCATGATTAAAAAAAAAAAATCTAAGCAAATATTTCCTAATTTTTAAACTACAAATGTACCTGCTGATTGGCCATTGTATGGTACCACCAGAAAAGGCGTGTGGTCATGAAGTAGGCCACTACCACGTCGATGGTGTAGTGATCATGAGCCAACAGGATGCAGAAGATACCGATGGCACTCAGACACCAGCAGATCCAGTGATACCACCAGAACCTCCGTGGAGAATCTAAAAAATACATTTTTATAAAAAAATCTGTATAATACTTTCAGAGTGCAGGCAGACATACCAAAATGTTATCAAGTGTATTTTAGTACATGTATTTTAATGTACGTGTTATTCCCCATCATGTCCACCAGAGGGCAATATCAACCAATCACAACAACATTTAGAGCACTGGTCTCAAATCCAATTCCTGGAGGGCCACAGCTCTGCACAGTTTAGCTCCAAACACATTTGATCAAGCTAATCAAGGTCTTCAAGATTACAAGAGACTTAAAAAGGGGGTTGAAGTTGGAGCAGATTGGCCCTCCAAGACTTGAGTTTGAGAAGACTGATTTAGAGGCTAAAAATCTAATTGTGAAGCATATTTCGACGTTATTGTTCATAAATTTGTTTACTCACACTCTTTAATAAAGAGGTATGTTAGTGTCAGCATCACTGTGTGTCCACTGTACAAGTAATCTCCACACAAAGAGTGTGAGCCAGTGATTGACAGACCACCGCCGGCCATCATTTTCATTACCCGCCGTGACTGAGCCTCCCAGTGACCGAAGAGCTGGAACACACACACACACACACACGTATAAGCATTTACAAGCGCAAACACATTAAAAGATGGACAAATAACCAATATTTTATTTTATTTCTTTATTTATTAGTTTGTGAGAGAGCACAAAGTAATAAATAAAGAAATAAAATAAAATATTGGTTATTTGTCCCACATAAAAAAAAAATACTATACCAATTTATAATAAATGCCATTTTGAACCAAACTATAGTAAAGTTTATTATACTGTATCATTTACAGTTTTGCTTCATTACCACATCAAGAACTTTACTACAGTAAATGTATGGTTCAAACACACAGTATTTACTATAAATTCCTATAGCACTTTTTCATGTGGGATAGTTAAAAATAAATAAATATTCTGCCTTCAGTACCTTCGTTGTCTTTTCTAGAGTATGGTTAATGCAAATTCTCTTATGCCAAAAAACATTCTATAGTTACAAAACATTCTCTAGTTACAAAACATAAAAGTGGTGCAAACTACTTGTATGTTTCACCAAGCTTAGTGTGAAGAGAAGACTAAGACGTATAGGTCATTGGTCACAGATCATTACCAATGCAGCTCTTAAACGCCAGTTTTGCTATGACTGGATGTTTTTATCTATCGCCAAATGTGGTTTGAGCACTTTACCCTGTTTTCATTTGCTTCAGACAGTATGCCTATTATGCATAAAGGTCTAGTTACAGTGACAAGCTACAAGTATTCTCGAGAGTCCTTAAACAGTTACCTTTGGGGAGCACTTGAAGTGCATGCCTGGCACCGGTAATGTCGTAACATACATGGTTACACATCTGTACAAATACAGAGTTCCCACAATAAAAAAGAACCGCCGACCAATTATGGCCCTGCAAAGAGAAATTAGAGTAAAAATAAACAAGACAGATCATAGAACATGTCATTGCTTATGGATTACAATTCTAAAGAAAGCATTCTGGACTGTTTATGAGTCATGACAGGAGATGATTTAGTCGCGGTTTGGCTGTTTAGGAGATTATGTCATAAAATAAATGTAACAAGATGAGACGTGCAGGAGTCGGTGAATAAGGCAGTGGTTCTCAGCCTGGGGGCCAGGGCCCATTAGAAGCCCTTAGCAAACTGGCAAGATGACTTATGACATGAATGTATGTATATGTACATAATTGTAATATTTAAATATGTTTATTTAATACCCATTAAATAACACCGGCTGGAAAAGTGAGATCTTTAATTAACAATTATAATTATTTTAGTTAAAACAATAGTCCAAAAGAATTCTTTCTTAAGTTGAACACAAAAAAAGTTATTCTGAAGAACTGTAAACAGTTGCCGTAGTAGGCAAAGAAATACAATAGACCTCAATGGGGACCATTAACGGTTTAATTACCAGCAATTTTCAAAATATCTTCTTTTATGCTTAACACGAGAAAGAAACTCATCCAGGGTTGGAATGACACAAGGGTGTGTAAATGACACCTATTTGGTTTAACTATAAAAACCACTTTAAAAATGATGAAAGAACTGACCTGTGTTTAAGCAGAAGCCACTGCGTAAACCACAGTCCCACAAGCAGCATGCCATTGATCTCACAGATGGAAAACGCCCACTCCACACGATCAAACAGATCAAAGAATTTATCCGGCAGGGGCGGAGACTCTTCCTTTGGTGGGACACGTTCGTGCACCACTGAGATCACAACAGTTGTGGTGAGGAAGCAGAACAGAGCGTAAAGGAAGGCCACACCTGTTTTGAACCACTCGGTGGGGTACGGCGTGCGCTCCTGCTCGGGCAGAGGCGGAATCAAGATGCGAATCGGCTCCGAGAGCAGGCCATTCTTCGGAATGCCGTTGTGGATCTTGCCATTGCGCACACTGCCGTTGACAAGAGCGATGCCAGCGTGACCGTTGGCATGGTGGCTGTTTTCGTGCGCCTTCATGTGGCTGGTGAAGCGCAAAGTGTCTATGTGCTCCAAAAGCTGTCGACCACTGTCCCCTGTGACCAGGGACAAAGGTGAGGCCTTAAAGTCTTCCTCAGAGAGTCTCAAGAGGGCAGGGCCGTCCACGTTCTGCAAAGCATCCGTGTACTCCTGCAAGCCTTCGTCGGTGAGCCAATCAGAAACGTCACTGGCTGTCCACAGCCTCACCTCCTTCATATCTGGGTAAGAGTAAGTCGGAGGGCCGTTTCAGGGGTTTTCACTTAGCAGTTTGGTGCCCCAAAAACAGTCATAGTGTCTCTTGCACATTGGAGGAGATTAGCTAGGAGGTTCAATACTTCACCCCTCCTCCTCCACTGTTCGAGCAATGGCTAAAATTTTTTTGCCTCTCAGTGTGCACCAGTGTATGGCCCTGTAAAAGAAAAGCACATACAAGTCAGCAAACAGAGCAAGATGTGTTATTACAGAAAAAGTTAGTAATTATTTGCTCTAGCAGCCCTATAAAGAAACACAGTTTTGCTGAGGGTTACACAGACGTGTGTCACGAGCACACATCCTGTTCAACAGTGCACTTTATGCGAGTGTGTCAGAGGAACATATAGGAAACATTCATTCTGTTTATTAGTGTTTTCAAGCCATAGCAACTGTTCAGCAGCGAGTGAAAAAAATATCCAAACCACACTTGTCTGAATCCTGTTAATCAACAGTCATTTTTCAGAATTTCTTCAGTAGAAGAAAAGCACATTTGCTTCTTTAGAAGTACTACTGCAAATTTAGTGTTGTTGTAATGAATTAAAGGGGTCATATAACTCCAGATGCACTTTTACAAGCTGTTTGAAATGAAATGTGTTGACAGTTTGTGTCCACAACCACCTTATAATGATAAAAATCCACCCAGTGTTTTTTTTGCAATTTCCTCTTTCACAAAACAAGTCGTCGGACCATGTGTAGTCACACAGACTGGACTGGTGTCTTACCTCAGACCCCTCCTGAGTGAGCCGTCATAAGTCTGAGATGCAGAGGCGAGCATGACTTCTAAGCGATTGGGGTGTTTTGTTGTTGAATGTATTAATGAACATAGCAGGAGTCATTTACCCCCGACATCTGAGTGACTGAAGATGCAAAGGATTAATGTTAACTTATGTTTGGTTATGAAGGGAACGCACCCTTGATCTACCTTAATGCAGTTTGCCCGAGTCATTCATGATCCATCCTCACCTACAGAAGCAGTCAGTATAATATCTTTTAATGAATCTTTGCAAATCACCTTTCCTAATAATGTGCTAATTAGCAAGTTTCACTATGAATGTAAGGTCTAGGACTATAAATAAGGCTAAATAAACATCCTCTGAGAGCACCTCAGAAAAAAGGGTGGGGTCAGCAGAACTTGTGAACTTTTAAGGGGGAAGTACACAGACCAGTCTTATGAAAAGAGCTGTTTTTGACAGCGTAAAATTAGTGTTTTATTACACTACCACTGAGAAATTTAACTATATCACTGACTTTTTATTAAGACCCTAAAGAATCATATCAGCTTGTGGAAAATTGGCGTAATATTTAAAAAACAAAAACATTGTTTTAACATGAAATGAAAAGAAAATGATCTAATCTTATACTGTTAAGACAATTTATACACTGTTAAAAAAAACATTTTCTGAAAGAAGTTGCTGTAGTTATTTGATACACTAAGAAATGAAACAGTGTAAATTTAAAATAATGTTTATATTTTTATGTAATTTATAAATCACTGAATTTTCAGCAGTCTCTACTTCGGTCTTCACTGTCACATGATCCTTTCAGAAATCATTCTAATACACTGATTTGGTGCTCAAGGAACATTTCTTAATAACATCAAAGCTGAAACCATTTGTGTTGCTTAATATTATTGTGTAACCTCTTATGCACTTCTTTTTTAGGATAGTTTGAGGAACAGAAAGTTCAAAAGAGCAAGAATAGAAATCATTTGATCACAAATGTCCTTACGATCACCGTTTACAGTTTTCTTTGCTCAATAATCTTAATTTCTTTTTTTTTTTACTTTCGTATATATGCATATAAACGTTTAAAAATATTTATGAAATATTTAAAAATTCATAATGATTCAAGGGATAAATCATAACATATATGATGTTCTAAAAGTACCTTAAGGAACATGAATGGAAAAAATACCTCCTGAAGCAAAGAATTTTATTATTCTATGTTATATTTTCGGTAGGTAAAGTGTGGTCCACTGCTGAGCTCTACAAACTTTATTTCAAAGTCAATACTTCCAGCTTTGACTATGTACTGTATGTCGAATCAGGATATAGACATATAGAAATAATATTACAATATTTCACCGGTTTCCCACTTCCTTAGTAATAACCCAAAAAAAATCATGATTGGCAGACTGCCCGGGGAGCAGGCCGAGAGCCAGGAGGAGAGTTTACCGGCTGGTTGCTTGGATGTGAAGCGGAAGAGCAAGAAACCGGGTGTCCCCAACTAAGCAAGCTGGGGACGGTGGCAAGGAAAAAACTCCGCTTGGGGCCACCGTCACCCGATTTCTATTTATGCAGGGCGAGGGGAGGCGGAGGGATGCAAAAGGACAAGATACTGGAAATATAAAGGGCTTTATCAAAATCTAATAGGGTAATTAGGTAATAGGGAGATTGGCGGCAGCTGGTTAGGTTAAACATCATTACTTGTTACGTAATAGTTACGCCACACACACACACCCTAAATGTTATGAAATGTGGATTAGGACTTCTACCTGCCAAGCTGGAACTTGTATGAGTGTGTAATTGAGCATACAGCAGAATACAAAAAGCTAAATTAGACAGAGAGAGAGAGAGAGAGACAGATTAAAAGACTGACTAAACACTATGTTTAGAAGACCTTTGGTTATTAAATCAGCTTAAGGGGGAAAAATCACTCACACACATGCACACACAAAGCAAAACCAGCAAGCACAAGAAACAAAAAGAAGAAAAAGTAAATATCAACCTGGAAATGATGTCAAATAACCATAGGGCATACATCAGATGACCAGCCAACCATTATCTTTCATCCTTTTAGCAGATCTGTGTTGCTCTTAGTGGGTAAGACGCAGTTTAGTTTCCCACAATATTTTATTCTTGATTTATTGTACCTTTTGTTTTAGGCCGTAAAACTATAACGTCACTAAACCGGTTTTATTTTTGCAACAATCATTCAGCGTGTGCTGTTTCCTTATCTTTTATTAGAAGTTATCTTGTGACATATCATTGTGGTTCTAAGAACGTGTTTATGATGGAAATCAACAGCATTGAAACACGTCTTTCCTTTTTTGCACTTTAAAAGTGTAAATGTTGAATTTTAACTTACTAAGCTGGTTAAAATTCAACAGGATTCTGTTAAACAACAAGAGGTCAAGCTGCAGTCCATGGCTTTTGAATCTTGGTGGACATTTTTTAAACATTCAGTTAGAAAATAAGAGTCACATGAGCTAGTTCAATTCTGTTATATAAACACTCTTAAAATCCAGGACACACAGCTCATTCTGTTTTGTTAACTCGCTCTGCAGTATATATTAGCCAACAATAATCTTTTAAATATCTTTAGAGCATCTCTACTTTACATTTGAAATGAATGCATTTCTATTTAATACATGTAATCATTAACAATGAGTGCCCATTAGTTAATTATTTGTGCATCATTAGAGTCTCTACCAGTTTTTCCAGTACATTAATGATGTGGAAATGAACGAAGCACACTAGATAAAAAAAGCATAAAATAAACAATAAACAAACTAATAACATGAATAAATAAAGCTCATCTTAACCTAATCAATAAGATTTTCAATAAATCCTCATTTAATACTATTGCCGATACGTATTGTATACGAACCAAACGCACAGACTTTCTTCCTGAAAGTACGGCATTCAAAACAGTCTTGAATGAAAAAGCAATAGCATTCGATTCAGAAATAAAACAAGCAGATGTTGTGTGAAAACACCCACATGGATAAACACAGACTGCATCCACAGCTGACAGTATAATAAAAACCAGCATGACTGATCTACACAGCAACACAATAAATTAGCATGAACCTAACAAACACAGGCTTTTATTTCTCAACCGCTTAATCCCACAGCCTTCCTCTTTTTTATAAGATATCTTTAGCTTATTCTAAACAGTAATTCATTCTCAAACTATTTTGGTGATACTAATAAAAACATAAAAATTCCAAGGAATCGTATGACTTATTTTGTACCAAACTAAATATGTAAGAAACAAATAAAGTTTAATTCTTACAATAAAGACGATTTATTATTACAATTATTATTATTATTATTATTATAAGGCTGTTTTATTTTACACTATATTATTCCATTTCTGCAGTAGGCTATTAACTGAATACTTCAAACATGCATTAAAAGAGAAGTTTGCCTTATTTGTTTCTTTTATATTTGTATGTATTATTTGTCCTCTGCTTTTTTTTTTTTAAATTACTGACAGTTTAATTGTTTTCAATAATTGTTTTTACTAATATCAATTACTCTAGTATTCTGTATTGAGGATTGTGACATTTCGCTGCTCTCTAAAATGTAGATGTCATAGCAACCTTATTTACAGAAGAGATATATTTGCTATGTATCAATGTCTTTGCTCACTGTGAGTTTTGATTAACTCTTATTTTACATCATCTTTAAACAAACCTCTTAACACACCTGGCTCAGTTCCAATTCACAAAAGGTGGCAAATATTTACAGAACCCGCACATACAATGACACAACTCCTAAACACATGTGCATGCAAGCAAAAGATGAAGAGATCACTCCAAGCTAACAATGTGAGTAGAAGAGTCCTCTGACTATTAAAGTACAAGTCAATAATACTGTCCATTCTTCAGCAGACAGTCCAACTGATGGAAAGGTGGAAACGGTCATGTGTGTCATTGGTGAAAGCTTTGTTTAAAACAACACAAAAGAAGAAAAATCATGCACACACACACACACACACACACACACACACACAGTTGAGCAGGTCAATACACAGATAGGACAGCTAAGCACTCTTTCTCTCAGTTTCTAATTATCACACAATGTGTACTGACAGTGTACTGCAGGTCTCTTTAAAGTCAAGACATGAATAAATAGCTTATTTACCTTAACTAAGATAAAGCACACTAGGTGGGATTAGCTTAAAACTAGACATTCTGGGTAATATCTAAATTTTTAAGGCAGTTAAATGCATCACGCACATTAAAGCAAAAGCCAGTTTGCATCCCACTTCTACATCATTGTCATTTCAGAATTAAAGAATTAGTTAAAACTATATAATTTACATCAATAACGGCTCAAATTGTATCCTTTGCACAAAAACCTGTTAGGTTAGTTGCATAAGGTTTGCACAAGTTGAGTTCCCACCACTATTTCCTAAAATTGCAGAAGTGGACATTCATTTGTAATCAGGGCTTGAAGCTTTGTTGCTGGGAAATTACATTTCACATGATTAAAGTTCAAGACTGTATTCAAAAGTGTATTAAATTAATTCCTAGGTAATATTTGCTTAGCACTATCAAATGAAATCAAAAGCACCCTCAGTTAAAGCTGTATTAATAGCATTAATAGCAGGTCATCGTTTGCGCTCTGGAGATCAATTTATATCTCAGCGGCTGGGCGATATATATCATTTAGAAACAGCTGACGGAGATTTAGTGCTAATCAAAGAACCGGCTTTACTGATGAGATGCGCATAATATATCGTACGATATATATCACCCAGCCCTAGTGGCTGTCATGAAAACTTGACATACTTATTTGAGCATATGAAATATTATAATGACTCTGTTATATCGAAATGCTCCATTTTTCTAGCTGACTGACAAGTTTATTGTGAACAAATATGTTTATCTAAATGTAGCTGAGACATTATGTGAGTGGATATGGATAATGGTTAGTTACATACATTCAGACTTTCATTCATGTTTATTTAATGCTAAAAAGTGAAGATAAACAGTTCAAACGCGGTTATCGCTGACGCTTCTTTTGATCTGAGCAATCTACAGTGATTTGTCAACGCCACAATGCTATTTACTGTTTACTTTGTTTTATGTCAAAAGTAACAACATGCAATGCTTATTGCTATTTATTGGATGGGAGGCACATTACAATATTTCATTCATTAAATAAAAACAAGCTAGACTAATCGAATCTTGGATTTAAGGATCAATATTGATTCATAAAAATAAGAATAATAAGAATAATGGAATAAAATTGAAAATAGTAAGCAATAGTAAGCATCTCTCTTTCCAGCTGAAAAAGAAGCTAATGTTTTCTCAAAGCTTTGACTGATTGACTGCTGTCTGAGACTCATCAAGACTGATTAGTCCAGCTCACCTGGGAGAAATGGAAAGAAAGAAGGCAAGAAAGAGCAAATGTGAGAGTCCCAGCACACGAGGAGGAAATAAGGGGCGAGGGGAAAACAGTCACATCCCTGAAGCTACTGAGATGTGAAGTTGTCAAAACAGATATTTCAATGTGAACAAAGTAAGCAAGGAGTTCGAATACAAAAGCGTGTGAATGGGCAGATGTCTGGAGCAGATCCCAGGCTTCAGACTCTCAGGAAACTCAGGAGATAAATGATGTGAGACTAAAGTTCTTCCATTGTTCCTTTTGCATTTAGAAGCAGCGCTATTATCACCCGAAAATGTCTTTGAAACTTGAGTACTTAGTGTGTATGTGCCATTGAATCATGCTTCTAGGGGGCTTTCAATGAAGCCACCTGATTTGATAGTGAAAAGACAGATGAAGACAGTTTCCTTTCTCATTTATACATAACACAGGTGGTCAATTGTGAAAAGAGAATCAAGTTCAGGTGCTAATGTGGTTGAAAAAAAAAACAACAACAAAAAAAAAACCTTCAAGTTGAGTTTTGGATTTTACCAGCATTTTGTGGCATAACAGTTTGGATGTTTCCCTAGTTTTCTTTAATAATAATAATAATAATAAAGATATTACATGTGCTGTAATTAGTGCTGTCAAAAGATTGTGAAAGTTTTTGTTTACATAATGTATGTGTTAACTGTGTATATTTATTATGTATATATACATACACATGTCTATATTTAAGAAAAATATGTTATGTTTTTATATTATATATATTTGTATTTAATTTAAATTCTATGACTAAATATATATACTGTATGTGTGTGTATTTACATATAAATAATAAATATACACAGTGCACATGCTTATATTATGTAAACAAAAAGCTTTATTTTGGACACGATAAATTGCAATTAATCATTTGACAGCAGTAACTGCAATTAATTTTTTTAAATATGTAAATAAAGGAGATTATTGTTTTCTACTTTCTTTAAAATTTACAGTCTTTCCACATTTTTTTATTCCGTAGTAATTTGAATGTTAGAACAAGTGAAGCTTATATTTTATTAAAAATGATTAAAATAATATAATTTCAGCTTTTTACAATTTTTAATAATTTTGGTGGTTATGATATGTTTTATCATTGTAGCGAAGTTGTAATATTAAAACTAACTTTAGAAAGTTATCAAGCAATTTTATTACCAATCGTACTAACATACAATGGTGAGTATTTATACACTGGCCACTTTCACTTGCATAAGTGCTGTACCCAACCCAGAGCGTTGCTTTTTTAAAAGTAAGGGGTGGGGAAATCAACTTTATGCTGTAAATGTTGTCCTATAAGCTTAACTATGGCAGAACCCTGGAATATGCCTTCAAATGGCTGAACCAGCAAACCTAGATCGACCATTTCAAGCATGTTAATTGACACAAATGGTACTGTCCCCTTTTAGGGACTGTCACTCGTACAGAAGCTTATGTGTGGTTTGTGTTTGATGTAGCACAGCTGTAGGTGTGGCGTAAGTACGCATTTCTGCCTGAGTGCTGACTTAGCGCAGAAATATCCGCACCCTCCTGTTACAGCAGATTACATGGGGTTCCCACAGTCTGCACACTGCAAGAAATGTATCTGACCTTCTGATAGATGTAAATGTTACTCTGACGGTGTTAATGAAGCTTAAAAGGCAATGCATTGTGGTTTTTCTTACTCCGTGCCATTGTGGTGTGATGTGCACACTGTGTGAATGCTGACTCACGATTTGTGCTTGAGAAAAGCTGCATCTAGTTGCAGCAGCAAAGAATGTGACTGAGGGTTCTTCAACAGCAAAGTTGGTTATCAACATATGCTCTGTTTTATTTGATGACGAGTTTGATTCCAACTGCGCTTAATGATAATCATTATTAATTCCTTGAAGAAGTAATCATTTGTCTTAAATGATTATACACACTCATGCATGTATATATTTAGGATTACATATGATATAAATTCTATATGAATATAAATGTTTATATGAATAAATATATAGTGCATGTGTGTATTTATCTATACATAATAATACAGTACACACAGATATTATGTAAATAAAAACCTTTATTTTGATTGTGATTAATCACAATCGCTCATTTGACAGCACTAATATATATATATATATATATATATATATATATATATAAACATATACAGTATATGCAATAAAGGGAACAATTCTCACTATTAACTAGTAGCATATTGGCTGTTTATTAAAATTAATAAAGCACATATTCTGCATTCCTGATCCTACTCAGTACCTAAACTTAACAAATACCATAATAACTATTAATAAGCAGCAAATGAGAAGTTTATTGAGGAAAATGTCGTAGTTAATGTTTTGTTTAATAGCGAGAATTTGACTATAAAAAAGTGTGACAACACATATTTTAAAATAATATAATAAAAAGAAAAATTACTAACAAGGTAAGGTTTATTAGTTAACAACTAAGAATGAACAGTACTTCAACAACATTTATTAATATTAGTTAATGCTAATTTTGGCATTTGTTTGTTAACATTAACATTGGACTATGAGTTAACATGAACTAACAATGAACAAGGATGAATAAATATGGTATTGCTAGTAGGGCTGGACAATATGGCTGAATACTGTATCACGATATCAGTGTTTCATATTGGTCGATATCGATAATTATTGATATTTTTATGACCCATTTAAATTAAGGACCAGGAGAAAAGTATATTACATTTTAACATTTTTATTTAAAACTTAACCTTCCTCTGATCATAATCCCCTCAATTATTAAGACAGAAATGTCCACAACCATGGAAAGCTCAAATAATTAAAAAGTAAATATAATGCTACTGTCTATATTTTAGTACCGTTTAGATCCTTTGTCATAAGGCACTGATGCAGAGTACCTCTCCTGTGGTCTGCTGCTTGTGCGGTGCAGCAGCTACAGATGTTGATGGTTGAATACGGCTGTGCTCCGAAGGGTGAGCGCGCCTAAGGAGGTACATCAAGTTCGTGGTAATACAGGTCTTGGCGACATTGTACTGACTACGGTCAGGTTTATAATATCCAAAAAACTGCCATACTGGTGACCTGACTTTTCCTCTTTTATTTACAATTTCCTCGCTCGCTGCGGCACTCATTTTCTGCTTATGAAGAGGAATCCAGCAGACCAGTGTGAGTCTACGATATGGGGCAACCTAGTCTCAGCCTCAGACGTCACACCCACGGAACGCTTGCTAAACATCTGATGCATATGGTACACTTAACTGGAAACGCTATAGCAGTGTCGAAGTCATCAAATGATTGGTTTATTTTTGGTCCGCCGGGAAACAAAGCGCAGGCGTGTGATTGCGGAAGAAAAACTGTTGTGTGTACATGATTGACAATAAGCATTTATCAAGATCAGTTAAATGTTGGATTCTCAAAAGTATGCGAACCAATTTTACTAGCTTTGCGTCCCCTCCTATCTATTATGGAAGATCAAGTGAAGCACCTGACTGAGAAGGGGATATCAGCCATGTTTGCTGCCAAACATGAAACAACAGACGCTGACATTGCAACTGGCCGATTCAGTATTGTGTTCGGTTCTCCAGAATTGCTTGTGGGTGTTAAAAAGCGGAGAGATATGCTTCAAACAGATGTTTAACGTGAGCGTTTCAACGGGATTTTCTATGCTGACTGACTTGTTGCACGCCGGTCTGTTGTTGTGGGGACATTTCCACGAAACAAACTGTGATTGGTTGTTTGACATGTCAGTCAAACAGCCTTAAGGCGGGCCTTGACTAAAGAAAGCGGCTATGAACTCCAGACATTCAGTCGTCAGTCTGAAGGTCTGGTTCCGCTAGACTAGGGGCAACCAAACCTGATACCGTTACATGATTGGCTGTTAGCGTATTACTCCCTAAGTTGCTAGGTTACCCGAGAGAGCGAGTGCCTTTGTTAATGTAACCAAATTAGCTTTGTAATAAAAAAATTAAGTTTTATCGAACACATTTTTATTGATATTGATCACGTGTCTATCACGATTGTTATTGTTTTACAGCCCAGCCCTAATTGCTAGTTGTTTGTTCATGTTAGTTAATACATTAACTAATGTTAATAAATGACACCTTATTGTAAAGTGTTCAATTCTATTCCAAATATTTTTATTCACTGTCACATGAACAACCAGCCAGTAAACAGTTATTGATTGAAAGTAGATATAACCCGATATAACCACTCCGAATGATTCAGACGAGTCAGAATGATTCAAATCTTTTTGTTCAACTGTTTGCAGATTTCATTTGCTTGTCAATATGGCGGCACTATTCGCACCAGGATTAGCGGAAGAAAGCAGGTGTTCAGAGAGTGTTCACGGAACTGGACATTGTGAGAATCATTTAGTTTCAGTTTTTAAAAAACATAACAAAACCAAACAAAAAACTGGAATTGATTCTGTTTCAGTACCGATTCTTATTTGCCAACCATAGTTTTGGGTGCTTAAGAAACTCAACACAGTTCTTAACTAGCTTGACCCAACTCCATACTTACTAATACAAACCAGCAGCATGGAAATTCATGCTGGTTCAGCCTTTTTTTTGTTTGTTTAGCAGGGTCTTCAATCACTTCAATCAAGGGGAAACTTGCAAATGCGAAGACAAAAAGTCACTGCTCCTTTATGGCGTTCTTCTCCGAAGCTTTCATCTTAATACTGTCTTTCTTTCCATCTGAAAAGAATAAAGAGCTTTAACATAATGATCGGAATGTTGCTCTTTGTTTTGCGGGTGTGGTTAGAGCCGTTCACAATTGTCATCCAGGTGGGCGTCAAAAGCGAGAGCTGGCATCAAGTCCAAACGCACCTCTTCAATGCCTCCAATCTCCCTTTTTAAACAAACTGCTTTGATATATGTGTGCACAAAAAAAAGCAGAGTAAACAAGTATGCAATACTGGAAGGATGGACAATGTCTTTGGTCTGTTCCTGCTCCGCCAGCGGGACGGTTTACCTTCCCATTTAGTGACTACATGGAGGATTAAGACAGAATCACTTCCTCTCAGTGTCTTTGTCCGTGTCTCTGTTTGTATCCTGGGAGGACTTCAGAGCCATGTTTGTTCACAGCTGACAGTGTCACGCAGATGTTTCTTTGGCGGCGGCGCACGCTGGGATTGCATTGATGGAACTGTTTCACCTTGTCAAGGGATGAAAAAGAGAGAAAGACAGCGCAAAAGAAAGAGAAACACGGACTGAGACCAAATGATCCATGAAAAGACATTCCTCTGGAGTTTTGTAGTGTTTCTTAAGAGCTGAAAAACACTGGATACACAGAGGGGCGTCCTGCACCTTTTTTGGAGCTTGGCGGCTAGGCGAGATAAGACGTGGCCGAAGAAAATAAAAGCCTTTTTTAAGTGTAAGTTTAAACAGATAGTTAGTATGGACAAGGAGCAAATTCTCAGCGAATATGCCTTTTTTTACATAATTTTTTTACATGATTTTTGATGCACAGCTGCTGCAGCCAAACTACTGTATCCCACCCCCCCATCCATTTATTTTTTTTATTCATTTACAATGTACTCTATTTACATTCATAAGGTGTAAATGTATTTGTAATAGTCTTATAATATATTTTAATGACTTTTTTTTGCTAGATTTAAATGTTATGAGTAAGCTAGATGTGGAGAGATGAATCACACCAATATCAAATACACAAAATATATAAAAGTTAAGCTTTTTAACTCACAAAAATTTACATAAAGTTGCCATTCTGAGAAAAGAAAAAGAAAAATGTAGATGTACACTTCTGACTTTCTTTGTCACAATTCTGAGTTAATGTATTGACTTTTAAAAATTTGATCTCGCAATTCAGATTTTTCGTAGAATTTTTCTTTTTTTTTGTACAAAATAAAGATTGCGCATTTCCAACTTGCAATTCTGCATTTATATCTCATAATTGTGCATTTATCTCATAGTTCTGAATTTAAATTAAATAATTGTGGAAAAGGTCTGAATTGTGAGACCTAGAATTAAAAAGAAAGCTTTAATTGTGAGATTCAAAAATGCTGATTAGTAAAAGGTGAAACACGATTGGATAGACCTACTCTGGACATGCAAATGGATGATTTCTGTCATATTTCTTTTTTATAGACAAACAGATTTTTATAAAACACAATAACGCATAACTTTTCAGCATTAACTTATCACATTCAGAATCTATGTAGCTCATGTCTATGAAAGGACGCTCATAATTTCTGGAGACACACACACAAACACCTTTTGTAGGATCCATCCAAATAAGGTAAAAGGATGTGCACGTAAAATCCACTTCAGGTTCTTTGTCCTTAAACGCACATCAATACTTTCTGTTTCTATTTCTACTGAAGTGCCAACCTGTAACGCTTGTAACCGTCAGGTGTGGAAAAACTAGGGGGGGAAAAAATGTAAAATGTAAAAGTTCTGTGATCAGTCATGCTTTAAGTGCTCTCCTGTCCACCCACAGACACACAAACATACAAGTTACAAAAACCAGGGGAGCGGCCCAATCAGGGGGGAGCGCATTCTTGCTGTCTCCTCACTCAGAGCTAACACAACATGTGTCTTTGTGGCCCCCCTCACCGCTTGCTCTGTTTAAGAAGGCTTAATGGGACATAGACCATGCACTTTTGTGTTACAAAGCACTGGTTCCTCTTCAAGTACCAGCACTGACAGCAGGGTTCAGGTTGGAAAAATGACCAGGCAGGTTTGGGCAGGTCCTCTCGAGTGGAATCTGGACCCAGCACGTGAAGGTGCACTAGGAAAACTAAACTAGGGCAGAGAGGAAAAAACTGGCTAGATATATGAGATGTGATTTGAGATTTGAGTACCTGAGTCTACTTTAGCAACTGTTGCTTAGCAACTGCATAATGCAAACTGCATCCACCATATTGGAAAGGTCAAGATCTACTGTAAACACATTCAAATGAATAAACGGATATCAGGTAGCTCTGCAGGTTGCAGATGATACCAAATTCCAATAAAAAAATACTAGATAAAATGTTTCCATTTATGGATAAAAGGGTAGTAGTAAATGGCACAAGTTTGATATGTTATTTTATTTATTTATTATTTATCCATTTAATAAAAGCACATAAATATTTAGTTATAATTAATTTATTGCATTGATGAATAAAAAACAATACTTATATAAATTACAAAAAAATATTTTTTAACTTATCTACACACACACACACACACGCACACACACACACACACACACACACATGTCTGGTTTGCTATCCTTGTGGGGACTCTCCATATGTGTAATGGTGTTTCTACTGTACAGACTGTATGTAGTATTGCCCTACACTGACCCTACACCTAAACCTACCCCTTAC
>JAUCNO010001271.1:0-10321 GCA_032353835.1 Enteromius viviparus
ATCTATCTATCTATCTATCTATCTATCTATCTATCTATCTATCTATCTATCTATCTATCTATCTATCTATCTAATTTCAAGACTTCTTAAACATTTCAAGATTTCAAAATTTCAAGCTTGGATTTTTTTGACAAACTTGCCATTTCTGTATAAAAAGTTGCATTCATTTCTTTGAACTTAAATCCATTTCAAATCTATTTCTGTTTCTGAATTGCAGTGTACTGTATATCCTGTTAACTACATCAACCCTGTTTCAGACCCCATCTCTGTTCTCAATCTTGTCAAATCTTATGGGAAACAAAGTGAATTTGCTCTGAAAACTTAGCAAACAGACATGAAAAACCGAAATGCTGGCAGTGTTTGAGTTTTATGGAAACACTTTAACCCCGATACTGGTCATACTTCAGTTCCAGACATTAAAAGTTCTCTCTCTCTGAGATGAATATCTTCACTCGGGCTCGTCTGACAGCGACTCGTTCATCATGTCATCAGTGGAAAATATAAAAATGTCTGTGGGGAAACAGGGATGATGTTACTGGATGCTTTCAGACATAGCTCTGAATATACACATGGCTCAACCTCGCACGGACAGCAACGCCCTTAAAGATTCATCATGTCACCACCCTGTCACCGTACACACACACACAACGACGTCCCACAGAGGACTGGATGCACAATAACTTTGGCCGGTAAGTCTTGAAAACTTATCTCATATGAAACCCTGGTAAACCTGACCTGTCTCCATCTGCACAGACATACACATGGAAAGCAAACACGAGAGAGCCTGATAATTCCAGGAAGCATATATTCCTCTTCAAAAGAGAGAAATGTTTCCAGATATTGCCTTCCTGTGTATCTCGCTCTCTTTTACACACACTCTTCCCCTGCAGTGAGTTATTGACTTTGTATCAGTGTCCGCTTCCCGAGTCCCCTCCTGCGGTGAGATATATATAGACCTAACTAGAGGAATGAGAATTTAATAATCAAAGATAATGGCTTTGCACATATTTATACTTCAGCGGTTTCTACTTCCTGTCAAGTTGTCTCCTTCATTCTCAAATCTTTTCCCACACCTCTATGTTCTTCTCACAGGACACGAGTTTCCTTCCATCTCCGTCTGCCGCTTTCTATCAGCAGTAGTCCCTCTATCGCTCTCTACCATCAGGAAATGACCTGTCAGGGCCTTGAGAGAAAAAAGGGAAGGCGTGGAAGACAGAATTCCACGTTCAGAGGAGGGCAGCAACCCTCATCAACACATTCGCCAGCGCCTCAAACCCCTCCTTTTCGTCCTTTCACTCCCTCCTTTCTTCTGCATTCACTTCAACTCTCTCGTTTTCTCTCAGGCTGATGAATGGATGAAAGGAATCTAAGGTCTGGCCTTTATGAAGGACCGTGTGTGATGTTTTCAGGGATGTTTGCACGTTTATGAAGTTTCAACCATTTGGTGAAAAAAACCTGAATATTAATAAATCAGACATTTGAGCTATCACTGCGGGATTAGCTGTAGTTTAATACTTATGTTTAGAGAACTGAACAAAGCCACAACTCATCAACTAGCCATAGTAAATAACTGCTAAAGAAATTAAATGTGTGCAGATGATTCTCTACTAATAGCCAAACAAGTTTTTTTTTTCTTTGCTTTCCGCGGTGGTTGAAAGCCCTTGTAATCATGTGCTTTTTGTACATATTTATTCAACATCTATTTAACATGCCAGGATTGTCTTGTAAAATAATGTGGGTCAGGTCAGCGTGGACACTTTGAAATGGGCTCCCGCAGGTGTGAGTTTGTTTGACTTTGTGAAAATATTGTGGTCCTGAGTCTTTTATAACAGCATGTGTGTGCTAACATCAGAGCTATGTAGGGCTTTGTGTGTGTGCATATCCACCCACACCCTAATGAACACGCACACACACAGGTGTTCTGCGGCATATCTCGCTCTTTCCCTGCGTCCTGGTGACGGCTGATCTTAAAAGGGCTCTGAAGAGCAGTGACTGCTTTGTGGAGTGACATAAAAAGCTGTACAATTGTCTACTAACATACAGTAATGTCTTTAGTATACCACACAGTTCATGGTCTAAAGTCAACAGAGTGGAAAATAAACAAACCCTATATGCTTTTGAAGAGAGCGAAAGAAAGGTGGCCACATTAGTCGCCAGAGATGAGAGAAGGCAGTTTTATTGCAGAAGATGTGGGCGGCCGCTGGGAAACACATGGGTATGTCACTGACTTGGCTGCAGTCTTTGCCCGCTGGTCCCAGCTGAATTAAGGCATAGACTGCAGGTATAGTGAAAAATACAGTGTGCCTGGAATGCAAGTTAATGAAAAGCCTGAGCCCTGGGATCAGCCCAAGTCTCTTTTAGTAAACCAAAGCAGGTCCGGTGAGATGTATAAGTCTCATTTCATAGAAGGCTTAATCTGAACATCTCTGCAGAGGGTAGAGAGACGAGCTTTAAATTAGGAAGGTCTTTAGGGGTCTGTGCTACATGATAAGAACTTTATATTTATGGTAAAGACAAGAACCTTTAGGCTGAAATCAAGTGTGCAATTATTCTAAAGCTTAGAAGGTAATTATATGAAGTTGATGCATTGCATTTTATATAAGCAAGTACTCAGGGAATTGTCGCCGTTTTCCATGTACAGTAGATTCAGCTGATGACTCAATGTCTTGTCAGCCAGGTCGTATTCATGACAGATATGCTGCCTTATCAAATTCACCTCAGCTATGTACATGAAAGGTCATCAACAGACTCAGGTAACCAACAAAAGTCATGCCTGAACCTCAAATGGACTTTGCCCTGGAAACCAAACACGGATCTCAACAGTTGTTTGTTGACTGAATTTATTCAGCTGTGCTGATAAGTCACGGATATCATTACTTTGGAAACATTGCCACAAATAAAACTGCAACGATTAATATCCAACACTAAGCTACTGTATAAAATCAAATCTTGAATCTAAACCTACAATCCTGCTTTCAAAACCAAGTATATGTACAAGGAACTGTGTGTAACTCCAAGAGAGTTATTTACAAGTATTTTCTCCAAGAAACTGAATGGGACATTTATAATATCACTTTTAAGATCCCCATAATATATCCAATCAAGCCTCAGAAACGTCTCAGCTTTTAATTGTGAATGGAAAAACCACTGAATTTAAATATACAATCCTAAATTTAAACCTATAATTTAGACAGTTAAGCGTACTTAAGTGTTGTACAACAACCCTAAATGTCAACCTACAAAGCCCTTTCTAATTCTGGCTGAAACTAAACTTGCTTCAAACTCTTAACATAAAAGTCCTAATTCAACAAAGTTATAAAATCTTGTCTCTGTGATAATGAAAAGGCCAGGTCTCGTGCGCGCAGCGGGCGGTCTGAAGCGCAGCCGTGATGCATGAGAGTGAAGGTGGCAGCGTGGAAGATTTTATACACTGCCCTGCACTGCTCTTCTCTGCATTACTGCCCTGACGCGCATGACGGATGCGCTTTGGAGTGCCGGGCAGTCTCTCTGTCTTCAGCTGCTCCACTGCGGCTGAGCCTCATCCATTTTCATGACCGGCAGAGCTGCTTTTAATCTCACTGTCTTCTCCGCAGTGTCTCATACGTATCAGGCACAGGCTAGAGCGAGTCCCGGACCAAAGGGGGAAAAACCACAGCTCTGGGATTTGATTATTCTGGAAAAACAGCCCTAGCTGAATTTCATTTAAATTCTTTATCTGGGCTTTACCACTCTGTGTGTGTGTGGGTTCCTCTTATCTGTTTGTGTTATGTTGTGTTGAGTCATTCAGCCTTGACACAGATCCTTTCTTATCTAAGAGCCGCCGAGAGACAACTAAACGAGGGCAAGGTGAAGCCAACGGATGAAAGAGCAAATGACACTTTCTCAAACATGACTTTGTGGACTGAAGAAGTCAGCGGATTGTACAAACTGTGTTCAGGCAAGTCTGTTGACTGTCAAATGGAGAGAAAGATAAAGGCCAGGCCGCTATCTCCAAAGAATGATCTCTAGCCAGAGAAATTGTCCCTAATACTTATCGCACCATAGTTTCCTTTCTGACTGGCAGTCTGGGTCTTAGAATCTGGGGAAAGTGCATGCCCAGTGCTTCACTGAGGGAAAATCTGACCCTTGGCTCACTCGCTTTTGTTTATTCACATTAAAGACCAAATGATTTGGCTCAACAAATCAGATTTTGGACAGCTTTCAACTGATCAGATTACGAGACCAAGTGGCCTGCCAGCTTGGTCAGGCTGGGAAACAAAGACCAGCAAGCAAGTTTCATTGGATATAATCAATATTTTTGTCCTTTTTTTGGAAGAGAAGGAATGTGCATATCTTCAGTTTCTAAGAAAACAGCATACATCAAAGCTAAACTAATGTAGTAAATGTCTGAAAACTGATTGGTCTTGAAACGGTTCTCTTAACAGGGTTTATCCACTTCTTAGGAAATAATATGCATCTTGAGACTCAACTGAGTTATCAGTGTGTACATGTGCAGAGCAAAGAGTTTACATTATGTATATTGGATCTTGTCAGCAAGTATGATGAATTTTGTTTCTAGGGGAAAAAATATCTTGTCAAATATGATACAAGATCAAAGCTAAGAATCCAACTGTGAGAAAACACCTGACAGCAACTGGAAAACAACTGAAAAGTGTTTTATTAAAACCACATCTAAGAGGGGCAGTTTCCCGAACAGGGACTACTCCTAGATAAAAATAAATATTAAGAGCTGTCTAAACTGGAAAAAGCTTGCACTAAGATATCTTAAAAAAACATTATTGCCATTGTTGGGTCTGAAAATGCTCACAGATAATGCATTTCTAAAAATTCTTACTCTTTTAGGTAATTCTAAACCTAAAAAACGAAATTAGGCCACATCAAGTAATTTTCTAATCCCAAGAACAAGTGAAACATCTAACAAAAGAACATGGACCTAGCTCCGAGTGTCACACCACCGCATCCTCTTTCTAGAAAATGTCATAGGCATGCTTGACTGAGAGCGAGCCAAGCAGATGAAAACGCTTTGGCCTCATCCCCCCGAAGCTTTTTTTCCCAACTCGAATGTATATAATCTCTTTTCTTTGTGCTGCTTGTGACATTTCCATTGAGAGAAACTGCTAAAACACGGCTACTCCACTGCATCGCATTCACAATTCAACAGCTGCCTTTAAATGTCATTCATCCACTCTCGCATTTACAGCCATTGGTGGCGCGAATCAACAAAATTATTGTCAACAAAAACTGTGAACGAGAGAAATACGTCTTTTTTCGTCACACTTCCTGAGGCTGAGTTTGGCTTGACGTAGCTTTTGTTGCTTGCAAAAGGAAGTAATTATCAATTATAAGACGGATTTGGCTGATTCTCAGAGGAGGAAGAGGCAGGTTTAGAGTGTTTAAGTGATACTCTAAGTATAGCAGCAGTGGTGTAATACTATTCAGCCTCCCATGCTGAGATACTCAATGCTCTTACTGCCTGATACTACAACAATGTCAGCAAAGTGCCCACACGCTGACCCCCGACTTTAACCCTCATTATAGATTCCCTACACCCTCCGCTCTCTCTTTGCTCACCCATCATCTCCTCTCTCGCTCCAGCTATCCGTCACATTCTTTCTCCGAGAGCCCATCCTTGTTTGAATCTGAGTGCTAAACTGAGAAACAGTCACACATCTTCACATGCACAAACACTCTGACTCCAGTGTGGTTGCTTTGTGGTTTCGAGCCGCGTACGCGTCATTACCACAGGCCTCTCTTCGAAAATGAGGCACAATTACGACAGCGATGCATCCCGGCCTAGCCAACTAGTGCAGAACAATTCCATTTAAACCCAGCTTTTATGATGTCTCATTCGTAAGGACCCCAGATTGCAACCCACCTCGCAGCTGCAAGTTTAATTACAGATCACATTCAATTAAGTCGAGCTTTCTCATGTAAGTGGTACTATCGGACACACTATGAATTTAAGAAAATCAAAACTTCCAAATGATTTAACATCCGTAACAAGACAACCAAATAATCTTGCATGCATCTCTACCAGAGTTTCAGATCAAATCTCAGTAATGTCAAAGGTTGCACTCAGAAGTCTTAATATGATCAATATGAAACTTATACATACAATAGCCAACAACTGCGCTAAACTGGAATATTGCATACATTAAATATTGTGAATATGCATTGTTTCCATCCAATGAGTCAAATAGAACAAAATCGTTACTTCCTGATAAACCAGCGCTATAAATCAGTAAGAAAAGCAAGAGAACATAATCAATTTTGTACATAATAAATTATTTAGGTTTTACCCTCCCATAGCGCAATGTCACATAAATTTGTTGTTGCGATTGGAGAAAATTAATTCACAAAATGCATATCCATCTCCCATTATAGGCATCAACTCTTTTTCGCACAAGTCAAAGACCACCTCAAGCAAGTGTAAAAACCTTTATTTGCTAATTAACTGGTTTTTATTCTAAATTTGCTGTTTACATCACTTGTTTACATCACTTGTTGAATATGCGCATTAAAGGGGGATGGAAAACGGCTAATCTAAGTCAACGTAAATTTTCTAAGGAATTTTAGGAGATGCAAAAACTCAGTAAACTATTCTCAAAAACACCTGAGATAACCTTGATACTTCAGTGAAGCACAAGAGATAAATGAGCAACCTCTGAGCAATCAAAGGTTCCTTGTAGTGTTCATGATAACCACACTGACATTTTGTCGCAGATGTATTACCTACAGTTCTATATTTCTCCTTGGCTCTTTCAGTCACATCTCGCAGACACGCATACACTCTAGTCTGGGTTTTAGTTTCTCCTGACAGTGCAGAACTGAAGCTTCAGCGTGCAGACAGATACAGAGGCGTCATTAGAGCGGACCCACAAGGGACCGCTGGCAGGTAGGTGCACGTCTTCTCACTTCCACCAGGGGAGCTTGGGAGTGGGGCATCGCCTCGTTCTCTGCTCTCGGTTGTCAACTCACTACTAAAAGCAGCAAAGTTAACCAAGGGATCAGACCTAGGATAATAGCAGAAAACTGGGACGTGGGAACATAGGGACAAGGATATTGAACCTAAAGCTTCAAGGACAAAATACTGCAGCCAAAAGTAAGCATTTCAACTATACTGTCTTTTATAACATCAACTAGGTTTTTGCATGTTCTGAAGACTTAATACTCAGCATACACATTTTTTTCACACTTGCTAAGAAAAACAGGTTTAGCATAATCACTAAACTGGACTAAGACATCACGTTCTGACAGACTAGCTGGATCAACTCAACATCAAAACAAGAAGAACATCAGGTTTGTCTTGTCTCACTAACTCTGAACCCCAAAAACTCTTTTCTCTCAAGTCTCCATTCTTACCCCTCCCTCCCGGAGCAGCATTAATCACCCCGGCCCTGAACAGAACTAAATGAGCACGGTCATTCAAGCCCAGGACAGCTTTGTTACAAACACAGCCTTTCCTGAATGCATCTCCACAGCCTTTTTTGTCTGCTTGGAGAGGGCTGCTCCTCAATCCCGACTCCTCCTTCCACCAGAACGGCCGGATTACCTCTCACAGACCAGTTGGACGGTAAGAGAGGAGGGTTACGGGGCAAACGGTTCGCCCGGGGTGATTCATGGGCTCTTCTAGAAAGACCTACACCCCTCTTACCCTCCAAAAACTAAGGGCCATGCCTTCAACCAGCGCCTAGCAACCGGCAGCTGGGGCGCAACAGAAATGAGGAAGGACAGGGAGTTTCTGAGCTGAATTGGGCTAGACTAGCAGGCTCCATAGTAGATACACGGACAAAAACAGGAGACAAACAGCAAGACAAGTGCAGAAGCTGGAAGGACAATAGCAGAAGCTGTAGCCTGACTCAGCCCCTCATCAGTCACTGTAACAACTACTGACCTTATTCTCTTTAAAGTGTTCCAACAAAAACCCAAGCAAACACAGTTAAGTGCAAAACGGGGATTTCAGACAAAGGCGCTCTTGACACAGCTAATGTAATGTGCATGCGACTGTCTCAAAGACAAATATGAACAGTTCACATCATGAAAAGACCCCAAATACAACCCACTGCAAGTTCGAGTGCAGTTTGCCTTATCTAAACATACCATACGCTGTAATTAGGTTACGCTCTTAAGATACAGACTTAATGGTTGGACACACCAATCTGACTACATCAAGACATTTGTTTCACACCATTAACAATATCTTCATTAGCGACTAATTAAAAAAATAACAAGTGCTCATTGCCTATTACTCATCATATAGCTATATCAGAGACTCCTAATTCTCTTTATGGTCTTGAGCTATACAACACAACTGAGCAGTTTTGGCAGCTTAGGGAACACAGAGAAAAGACACGAACAGATGTGGATAAATAAACATGCTGTTTTAGATATTACATAAACCATATAAGCCTCTGTAAGTTTTACTGGAATAAAAAAAAGCAGGACGACTGAACAAGATGGTTTAATAAAAACCAAACAGACATATTAGAAAATGCAAGTAATAGCAACAGTTCAGAAGTTAATATCCATATTGAAAGCTCTTCAGAATTCAGTGCAGACTATTGTGTCTAGTGTAATTGATTCAGTGGATTGTTTCACACTTTTGAACTGATGAAATCTCATTCTGGATCACGTTTGTATATCCGTTGCTTTGCAAAAACAATCTCAAATGATCAGTTTGTTATACTTAAACCCTCTGATTCTCATTTGAGGTCCATATGTGCAATTTTTGCGCCACGCCTTGCGCATCCACTGGTGCTTTTCACAGCAGGTGTCACCCCACATTCTGAGACTACCGCGTCTGTGGCACCTGCTGTGGAAAGCACTAGTTGGTCTACCTAACCACGCAGCTTTAACGCTGTTGTTATAAATATGAACTATACAAGAAGTTTAATATTCTATGTTTTATGTTCCTCTGCCCAAGTACAAATCATTTCCCACAAACATTATTCGGACCAAAACTTAATTTACTTTGCAAAGTGCTGCCTGAAAAAGTGTCCAAAATAAACCCCCTCACTCCTACTGTGCAATAAAAATAATTTTGTTGTAAAATTAATTGACGAATCTACGAAACGAAAAAAATAAATAAGATAATAGCAATGAAAGAAACTCTGTAAAGGTGTAAATAAAGTTAACAAAATGCATTTAGCAGGTAATACGCGAACCGCGGAGTCTCAGAAAACGCGTTCTATAAGAACGATGCATAAAAAGTAACTCACCATCCACTTGGTTAAAGTACACTAATCCAAAGAGTAAAAGGTGTGTTAGAGGACTCATTCTGTCATAGTCCACATCCACTCCACACCTCAGTTCTCAAACACTGGACAAGTTTCTCCTTTCTTAGTGTTTGGAGTATGTAGGAACTTTCAGCAGCCGCTCAGATCCAGCTGAAATGTCAGTTTAGTATTCGCTGGGCTCATGGTGTCTTTCTGGATGAGGAACGAGATCCACGCGCACCAGTGAGGACTGAACTAGTGTCTGCCAGCCCGTGGATTATACCATGCCTTATACCAGCTTTTGATTTCTGTACCAACGGGACTACAAAACAGCAGAAGCGAGTCAGAAACAGCAGCGAGTACGCGTAAAGACAGATGCGGATCTGTCCAAACGCGCGTGGAAATGCTGCGCGCTCCGGTTCCTTCAACAGCTTCTGAAGCACCTTACAGATCGCTTCCACGACCCTCTCCGGTGTTTAAAGTGTAAATATGTCTTCTCGTTTCATTACACTCTTAACTCCGCGTCCAGAAAGCCGCTCCAAAGTTCCGTGGCGCGCCGTTAAATCCAGCGTGAATCGGTCCGGGGTGGCGCTGGCCCCGTGCGATCGCTCTCAGTGAGTCTACAGCAGAGTGAATGTCACCAGTCTTGGGAAGGGCGAGAGCTCAGCAGCGCTCCTACAGCTCCATAACTAACCCCAGTGCGCACAGCTCCCGGGCCGAGCCAAGACTGACGCTCATGCTAGAGGAAGAAACAGCGAGGGGGAGGAGAGCAGGAGGAGTGGAGGAGGAGGAGGAGGAGGATGCTGTGGGCAGAGGTGGCTGGGGAGCGCTCAAAGCTTCTCTCCGATCTTGGCTCACAGCTTTCCAAGGTGTTATCCACAAAGTTGACCCAAAGCGCCACACGATCGGCACCACACCAAACGAGAAGAGAGTAGGGCCACTAATCATTAGTACATACTAAACATTAAATATATCCTTGTAGCCTAAAAAAAAACCGCTAAATGCAGTAACCTATAAAATATAATATTATTCATATTACAATTTTAATTAAACTTATGTTTATTTTTTTAATTTTAAATTGTATATAAATATTAATGTGTATATAT
>JAUCNO010001271.1:12731-31786 GCA_032353835.1 Enteromius viviparus
GTGTGTGTATATATATATATATATATACAGTATATATATACACACATATATATACACACATTATATATATATATATATATATATATATACATATATATAATTAAATGACATGAATTCTTAATGACAACAGCAAGGAAAAAATAAAAAAAATAATAAGAAAATTTGGTGGAGCACAAATAAAAAGCATTGTGTTGTGTGTTTTCAGCAGTGGTTATGTGCAGTTAACCCATCTAAAAAGTAGCAGACTCTTCTACACATCCATAAACAATGCATGTCTCTTCTTTACAGCTAGAGGAAAAACTCCATTTCTCCCTCCGCATCTCAATCTCCCTCTTGTTATATCTCCATTCTAAATCTATCCACTGTATCCCCGTATCTTGAAAGCTAGCCCTGTCCCTGCAGGGTGCTAAATATTGGCTGAAAGTGGATTTATTTTAATTAAAAAGAAGAGATGTTTACCCAAGCCTGAGAGACACTTCAGAATTAGAAGGTAGAGTGGGGGGGGGACCGAAGAAAGTGTACGACCGGATCATATACCATATCCTGTACGTATAAACATCACCTCTTTCATGCACACCAATGCTCAAGAAAAATGAAAGATGCTAACACGAATATGCTTCTTAGTGACATATTAATGTTATTTATTAAGCTTGCACTAAATCTACAACCCCAACAAATACACATCATCTTCAATTCTGCACAATTCCGCAGATTTTCCGCCACAAATAATGAAAGAAAGTGGTGAAATTCCATGTGGACCTACTCGTGACTTTGTGTTTATATGGTTTATATGGTTGAAAGCGTTCGCATTAATTCCTACCGTTGCCCAGCCAATCAAACCATAGAGGCATAAAACAAAATGAAACGTATTACGCATTCGCATTTCATCGAATGGTGAAAATGCAAATTACCTCAACAAAGGCTTTCAAAAGAGCTTAAAAGCAGCAAAATTACAGCACGCTGTCAATCACAAGAAATAACCCGAGATTAGCATTCATATGGTTGAATAAAATCTTCGCTATTACAAGGGCATGCTTTTCATCCGAGCTCTGCTGAAGGCAAACACACTCAGACACGTGAACAAAACCACCTCCCACATCAAATTATCCCTCCTTTCCTCTCGCTGTGCCCTTCTCTCCATCATCTCCCACGCCACAATGGCCACCAGTGCTTTGCCACATGCTCCAGAGCTTCGTTTGTTTCCACCTAAACCAATCAAGCGCCTATCGCTGTCAACTCATTTGGCCAATTACGGCTGTATAATCTGATCAACCCAAAACATCTATCAGGACCCTCCACCGGTTTTTGTCTGCGGACCATCTGGTGAGGGAACCCAAAGGAAGCTGAGGTACCATGCACCTAAAAAGGTCAGATCATTCCGCTCCTGATGGACTTGACTTTTGCTTTTTTTCATGACATTGACATGCAGAGACATGGGATACAATGAATTTAAGCTGGCTATATTTATTGGGAAAAAATGACAGAATCAAGTGTTTGTTTTTAGAAAATACTAGTGCTGTGAAACAATTGAGTTTCCACTTGAATTGGCTTACTAAAGCAACACTGTCAATAAAACCCCAGCTAACGATGTTACATAAAAACGTTCCCGTAACGTTACCTTTAAGTTATAAAAACATTATTGTTGGAACATAGTTAGAAAGCTCAAAACGTCCAGTTTATTAGACGTTGTATTAACGTTCTTGTTTGGTTATAAGAACGTTATTCAAAACGTTTTTAGAACAGTTTAATCTCTTGTTATATTAATATTCTAAGCACATTATTTAAAACGTTATTAAAATGTTGCATTCCCCATTATATTAATGTTCTAAGTACATTTTCCTAACGTTCCCAGTATGTCATAAAAACGTTATGACTTCTTAGAAGAGTGCTAAACGCTTTTAAAACATTCCACCAACAACACAGTGATAACGTTTTATCCTAACGCTTTTAGAATGTTCCATTAATGGTAACGTTTTTAAAATGGTTCAGCAACAACGCAATAATAATGTTTTTATGCTAATGTTTTTAGAATGTTTATCAATTGCAGATAACATTAAGGAAACACTCTCCTAACGTTATGCAAGAATGTTTTTTTGAGAACTTTGAGAGAACGTTAGCCCACGTTATCTGTTAGCTGAGAATGTATGTATTTAGTATTATGCAGGAACATTTTTACAAAAGCAATATGATATCTGAGGCTATTATTCATCATATTTTAAGTTTATCATGAATAAATTGAATGTTGTGTTTAAGTGCCCTTGGTGTCATATCCAATAAAATACATAATTCAGTAATAGACCGTCCTTTCAAACTTATTGCTTAAATTACTTAATCATCAGAATGTTAACGTGTAGTTTCTGGTGGACAGGACTTTGGCCATAAGGTCATTGATTATATAAGGTTTACCTCAGTCTGCTCTACACTCTTATCTTTTTCTTAACTCTATCTCTCTTTTATTTCCTCTACAGAAGCTCGGAAGGTGTGTCAGGGATTTCCTCACAAGTCTGACCCCTATTTGGACTTCCCTTTAGTATTCAGAAAAATATCCAAGACTCATTTAATGTTTAAACCAGTGAAGTAATGTTGTATATGTCATTTCTTGAAAGAATGAATGACATTCTTCCTCAGGTAAGCTCCATTGGCAGTTTGTTACACTTGTCAGATCACTCTGTTCTGAAAGAATAGTAAAATAATGAAAAACAAACAATAATACATTGCGTACTGCACCTCATTTCCTGCAGCTTCTTAAGCCTGATGAAAATTATATGTACAAAAGATCTAAGACGATTTTGTAAACCTTTGAATTTCTACCGTCATTAAAACTGAACAAAAAATAAAATATAAATAAATAGTGAGAAATTTGTAAGAAATGCATTATATATATAAGTCATATTATAATTACATTTTTTTTTATGTATAGACAGACTTTTAATCAAATTCGTGGGTTTATTTCACTTGTTCAGGCATCTGATGGTTCAATATACTGAAGCACAAGATGGTCTTTAGATCATTCTTAAATCATGTTGGAGAACTTTTAAACTTCATGCAACTGCATTTCAACTCCCCACTCCAATTGTTGCTTCTGATAACAGAACGTGTCATGAGAAATATAGTACTGCATTACAAAGAGTGCACCATAGAACCCTTTTTACAAGTGGTTCCAGATTTTGGGACCCCACGTTTGCTCTCCTGCATTCAAGTCCACATAAATGGAAGTGAATGGATGACTAATTCCAGGCCCTACTGACGAGATGCATATGCAGCCAAATCATTGATTTGCAAGTGAGTTATCTGTTTTTCCTCATTAATACAAACCACAAATGCCCTCTCATCATAATGTTGCCATCCACACGCACCCGATCCGTGCGATCAAACACGGCACTTGAGTAGGTCACTGTTTTTACTAGCTAGCGCTAGAACAATGCAGAACAATGAAGACACGAGCCTGAAATTACGAGCTCTCAGAGTCCATCATCCTGATTAGCACATGCTTCCATCACAGCAGATAACTGTGACACGAGTCTAGTGTTTGCACATGCAAATCAAGCGCCGCACGGCCGATTTTGTCATTAGCAATAATTAGCATGGAGGTGGCTGCCAATCAATACAGCCCTACCAGGTGCGAGATTGTTGTGTTGCGTTATGGATGTTATGCGGTTCTCTAGCTTCCAAAAAGGGGGCGTCCACACCAAACGCTCCTAATTTCGCTTCCCGCCTACAGCCGCTCGACTGCATACGCCCCTTTTTTGCTTCGCGGTATGGATCGTGCAACAATTCCCCAGCCTCTTCTAATTCGTTTTACCTTAACAAAGCACAAACATTTATCAAAACCGCTGGAACTGAAAGACGCAGAGGGACAGGCTGCGGCCGAGATTTAAAACAACGGCGAGGGTAATTTGGGACTTTAATTCGTCCCGGTGAGTGAGGGCTCAGATATTTAATTGTGTGGCGGGTCAGGGGGGTACGGAGAATCCCATCAGTCACAGTCAGGTGTGAAAGCCGAACAGGGAACAGTTTAGTGGACATCCTTCACGCTGCAGCCGTATCCTCTTCTTTGCCTCCTAGCGCCCGGATTCTGATGATTAGGGGGTGGCGGGTGGGCACGAGAAGGAAGGGGGGTGTGAGTTTGATTAATGTAGGTGTCAGAGGTGGGAGTACCACCTCCTCAGCCTCCTCAGCATGGGTAATGACACAAGGGGCTGGCAGAGAGGGGCTACCTGAAGCTCAGGGTCCCCAGGCTAGGCATGATTCTTCCCTCTGATCTCCCTCTGTCAGCAGTACTGTCAGCCCGGCCCGATCAGCACCTTATTAATGACTCCAACCTGTCACCGATTGGATATTAAGCTGCGCTTTGCAATACTCGCACTTACTCACACTTATAAATAAGCATACACCCACGAAGACAACAAAGACACATCCGCACAGGCTCGCAAAAACATATTACGCTTTGAAAATAAGAGCGTGGCCACAAACACACGCGCAAACCCTATTTCTCATGCACAAACGCTGAGAAATATACAAACGCGCACGTACGCGCAAGACTAAAATTAGATTCCCACTGGGGTGGAAACAAAGATGACAACGAATTTGGCAACTGAATAATTTCCTCTCTGTTATATGAACTGCTGAATGAATAAACGGCGAGGGAAAGATTGAAGAGCTTGTATAGTCACACCTGCAGCACAAACAGAAATGCAGTTATTTATCTGAGACAGATGTTTACAAAGACTGGGTTATTTTGCTTTTGGAGGAGCTGCTTTGAAGATTGAGCTTTTTAATTCACAAGGAACTGAATTCGAAGTAGTTACACTGCACTCAGTATTACCCTTAAAAACACAGTCACTATTACTGCTATAAAAAGTAGTTATCTTCAATAAAATAAATGGGCCTTTTTAAATATATCACCTATATAACTGTGAGAAAAGCATATAATCATGTATTATCAAAGTTTGGAGAGGGTTGAATCATAATTAGGATTACATTAAACAACATTAAATTACTAGTTAAATATATACCTGTAGATACGGTGCACGGATTTGGTGCTTAAACCCCCCTCTTCATCTTTGATTCACACACATACGTAGCATATGCATATACTATAAAAATCTACCTACAGTCAGAACGGCCCAAGCAAGCCAATTCACCAATCAGACTTCATAAGAAAGGATAGCGTGATAGAGTTCAGGGTGATTGTTTAAATTATACATATTTTGGAGGACAAAGTTCTGTTACTTTAAAAAAAAAATGTTCAGAGTATGATAATTCCACCCCAAAAGCCCTGCAAACTAAACAACACCAGAAAACTCTCAGATAAAAACAGGATAAAACCTATAGAGAGCTGTAAACCGGATCCCATCTCTTTAAATGTACACTATCAAAGGAGCATGCAACACAGGAAACCTCAGTCCAAGGGTTCTACAGGGGCTGCTTTTCTCATTTAAGACAGAGTTTAAAGAGATGGAGTGGGAGAGAGAGAGAGATTTGTGACCAGAGCTGGAACACACAGACCACACGTCCTCACATCTGGTTTTATTTCTCCCTATAAAACTGAGCAGGACCAGCTGATAAAGAGAACACTGGGTGTCTTCCAATCTCCCGTGGAGAAGACAGTCCTGAGACAATTCAGAAAGTGTCTGTGAGTGGTTTTGCAGTACAACAAATCGAGTGCTCCTGTAGTGTCTTAAAACACTCATGCACTTCAATCACTGCATTGACTCAAGAGAGACTGTAGCAGGGGGCTTACAGCTAAAACCTGCCAACAACAAGCCTCTATCTAAAATTTAGGAGGCTCTCTGAACATCTAGCTCTCTATCTTCCAAGACATGTCATGCGATAGCTTCCAAGACTGAAGTCATGTGATAGCTCTAAGTGAGAAACATGTCAAAGTTTGCATTTATATTTACTGCTCATTTGTCTTCCAGTGAGCCATTACCACGGCAACTGTATCAGAGAACTGAACACAAAAACCAACTCACGTATTCGTGAACAACACTATCAGACTGAACTGAGGTTTTGGATTAACTAAATTTCCCCCTTTTAAAGATAAATGGTACCACCCATCCACCCAGGATGCCCTAGGGATCCCTCGGTTGCCGTGTGGATCTCCTTGGCAACACAGCAACAACCAGTGTTTGGTGGCCCAGGTGAGAATGGTGGACCTTGAGATGAAAACATAACGTAAAACAACAAAGGTTTCATGGATTTCCCCAATTACTACTTTCTGAAGGGAAATCCCAATTCCAGGTTCTGACTCCAAGCTAATGAGATGCTTCCACACATAGCAGCCATACCTCTGCGGCATGGCATGGAAACGTTCCAAAGACCTCACAGGAAAACTGAAAACATAGCAACGTGCAGGAGGGTAAATGCGTTAGGAACATTGCAAAACAAGCATCCTGCATTTAAAAGGTAATTTAAGAAACTGATCATTTAGGAATCCATCTAAAAGTTTTGCTGCTGAGATGCGAATGCAACAAAGCATTGCTTATGCATGGTTACATATAGGTTCACGTCAGTTAGTTTCCCGCCAATTTTTAAGTATTAAAACATTCGGTTTCACAAGAAAATTATTTCAGCAAGGATGTTTTTCATCCTGCAAGATGACAACACAGCAGAACCTTTAAGCGATGGTTGTTCACTTAATTTTTACTGAGCATTGAGATAAATAGGCCAGCTGCGCCCAGCTTGACCGAATTGTCCAGATAAGTCACTTCTGGCCTTCAAACCTGCATCCTGGGAGCAGGATGAAGCGGACTAGGGTGGCTCCCATCTTATTTGCCGCTCGCTTCTTCTCATCTATCACTACCATCACCCGCAGTCCTCTTTTTCGGTCTATCTCTCGCTGCTCCCTGGAGTACTGCACCTCCCCCAGTCCCTAAATGTCAACAGGGGAGTCAAGCTCTTGTCTGGGAGCTGTTTGTGATTTATGAGGGAGATGTTTGCCCTGCTTCTCTGGAAGTTCAGCATTCTTCGGGATAAGACTGAGCCGAGACGTCCCTTTCTCAGAACCGTACACAAGATTAGCGGTCACTGGCCGCAAACATCTGAAAAGAGCTATACTACCATCCTGCGGGAGAATTTCTCTGTCTATGACAGCGAAGCAAGTACATCAGTTTTCAGGATTGTGGGAGTTCAACGTCTGGCTATTCTCTGTCTCCACCCTTTCCAAAAATAACTACGGTCCGCCTCACGCCATTAACCGTCCCATGAAAGCAATTCAAGTTGCGGGGGGCGGACGTGGGGCACTAAGGAGGCAAGCTGTTTTCCACCTGTGATCTGGGCTGGGGAAGAACGAGGTGGCTTTATTACCCATGCTGGCTGTAATGACAGAGAGGAGAGGGGCAGTGCCTGCTGGGTAATTGTTCCATAATTCACACCTGAGTAGCAGGGGAATTCCCACAGGTGAGCAGCATTGTCTGGCCAGGGCCGTCCCAGCTGTCTGCTTCGAACATGTAGCTTGTCTTCTATAAAAAGCCTTGCAGCCCTCGGAAAAACCCCATGTGCCTCCAAATCCAGACAGACTGTGCTACATTTCCACCACAACAAGACGTTAAATTGAGAGATGCGAAAGAAGTTGACAACAGCTACCATTCCTTTCTTTACCTACTGCAAACATGTGACCCACAAAGTGCATTTTTTGCATTCAGACACCCCTTCCCATAATCCCCTGCTCTTCCTCCTGTCGTTCCCTGGCTTTGAAGAGGGTTTTTTTTCTTGTAGGCCTCACGGTGCAGACGCTCATTAGTGAGACACCTTTCACGAACAACCACAGGCCTAGAGAAACCCACATCTGTCGCTCCTCTCCACCCGGATAACCGAACACCAGCCACTGGAGTTTCTGGCAGGTCTTGCAAACAGAGAGGCCCAATGAGTGATGGCCATTTAGCACTAATGAACAAAAAATGAGTCCAAGTGAGATAAAAGCAAGTGGGAGTAAGAGAAACAGAGATGTAGGGAGAACACAAGGAGGAGGATATGACCATAACAGAGTTTAAGAGGCTCCCTCATGTCTTATCAGGTCAGACCGCTGACCGAGGCGTTGCACAGCCCGGAGCAGAGCCAAAGCCATCGTTCAAATCCTTTTGAGCATGTAAGCCTTCTTTAAAACCCACTTTCTCCTAATTACACGCCAGTTACAACATCCGCAGGACCTCTGACTGAAGGCCAAAGACCTGAGAGAGGACTCCTAACACAAATAAACACTCTAAACTATCTATGAGCCTTCAAATGATGACGGGAAAGATGTAAATGTAAAGAACTCAAACACAACAGACTGACTTTGGAGAAAGAAACTGTAGCATGCTAAGCTACAACTTAAGACTCGCTATGTATCCACAATGTATTGCATTGCTAACTGAAACAGGATATTTAACAAGAAAAACAAATGAGATTTGATTTAATCGATTGGGAAATGTTGACTTGTTAAAACAATGCTAATTATAATCTCCATTTTTGGCTTTGTGTTTTGCAAAACTGCAATTTGTGGGGAAAGCTCATCACAATAAAAACTATGCACTAATATTGTGAAATAAACTTGACGACTATCTTGCTACCGGAACATGTTGCTAAGTTTGTAGCAGTGCCACTGTTAGTTAATCCCCAACACGGGAGAAAAAGAGCCTGAAAAACAGAAAAGAAAAAGACATATGGTTGACAGAGTGTCTCTGAATCTACGCAATCAAAGGAAAGCAAAGCTCCTCTATAGAATTCTGGGGTAATTAGGGGCTTAATTGTTGGGAATGCCAGTGAGAATGCAGATGAGGGTCTGTAGACCGGCCTACACAGCCTGTGACCTGTTCATCAAGCCAGACTGCTTAAAGAAAAAAAAACAAGCTTGGTTTTCTTCTCTTTCCATCACTTATTCATAATTTATCTCCACAGGTCACATTCTGCTTTTGCATTCCATATCAATTCATCACTCGCTTTCACTCTCCCTCATAAATATTTTTTTTCCCTCTATCCACCTGCTATCGTCCGTCTGCCACATTTCTCTTTTGTCTGGAACTCCCCTCTTTCCATGATTCAAAAGACACAGCTGAACATCTTCAGCGCCTCAAGGTCTTTTTCCCGTTTATCCTTCTCCCTTTCGCTCCTTCAGCTAATTCCATCCCCCATCTCTCTGCTCAAACTTCTTGATGAGAATATTTAGCCGCACTCTTGACTATCGAGTGTTCGAATTCCATCAGTCTAACTCGTGTTCAAACAGCAGGCTGATAAATGCTGAGATTGGGAGCATTTGATAAAAGATGAGGCAAATGAGGAGCAAAGAGGGCCTTTAGCCCTGCCTCAAGTCAAAAAGCAGCCCAAACGACACTTCACATGAGAGTACAATTACCTCAGAAGAACGACTATCTGCATAAAATTGACTTGAGTCCTTTGATTTTTTCGGAGAGTATTTAGAAGTATCTGTGTTTCTGTTGATAAATAGAATCTGCCAATCTCTATGATTAAAGTTGAGCAAAAAAGTACAAAACAACTTGTAGAACATAAAAAGGAAGTGTGCATTTTGATTATACAGTACCTTCACAAAAGAAAAAAAGAAGGCTGCCACTGAGTGTCTAAACTTTTCTTTATAAAATAGACAGATACAAATTATTGTATAAGCAACATTAAATAAACAGTGAGAGGACTGTAAACACACACCTGTATTATGCTAATTAGCTACATGCTAAGTTGCTACATTGCATGGTAACCACACACAGCTGATGTTAGAATACTGTATGTTGTTTTCTCTCTCAACATAGTTAATAAATTAACCCATTTCATTGGTTAGTTGCTAAAAGCTACATCTGCTTAGCATTTCCCTGTTGAAAAAGAAAAAAAAACAGAAAATGACCAGCATAAACCATCTTAAAGTAGCATCCCAGCTTAAAACAAACCTAACTAGCATATGCTGGCAACACTTGGAGAACATGGACAAACCATATACTGTATTGTCAAAATATTATTTTCATTTGTCAACACATAAATAGCTGTTTTTTGTTCTGCTACAAAATCTGTACAAATATGACACAGGGAGGTGGGACCCCCTCTACGACATATTAAAGCTTTGTTAACATTAATTTAGAATTTAATAGAAACAACAAAGTAAATGAAAACAACAAACTAAGTGGCTATTAATTAAAGAGTTTTCCGAAGAGCAGTGCGATAAATTTGCATAATTTGTTACATTTACTTACAGTAAATATTGATTCATCTCTTATATACTGCACTTAATAAATGTTCCATTTTCATTTGAATTAAAACTAGATTAAGACAAATAGGCAATGCTGGAAAGTAAACAGTAACTATTTTCTTTAACAAATGCAATACATGTAGTTATTCATGACGCTAGTGAACCATCAGTGTCCATGTGGTTTTTATAAGACACTCAGTGCCTTAATGATAAAATACCTTCATGATATCAGTTAAGTAGCTGATGCATCACTTTCTTCCCTTCTGTTCCTCTTTGATATGAAGAGCAAAATGAGAAGGAGGGAGAGCAAGAGCGTTTGGTGTTCGTCCATGCTAAGCATGCTTTCTCTCTGGACTCCTTCTCTATTACCCCTCAACCATGCGCTATTTTGGACAAGGGCCCAGATCCAAACCCATTACAGCTCATCTCCTCCCCTCCCATCCTCCTCTCCACTCATCTGTGGATTGGCTCTAATCACGACTGGGGAAAATGATATTCCAACTTGAGCACATTACAATGTCTGGTATTTGTCCTTCACTGAAAGCTATCTCTCCCTCACACACACACATACAGGGGTGAATACACTTTAAAACTAAAGCGTGCACTTGAAAAAGTGTTGGCAAACAATAAACAAATAGGCCAGGGCCTAGAAACCATTAGAAGTCATTGGCATCCTCATCAAACCATTGGAAAGACAGATCATACTATTTCATATTTCAACACAAAAACACACAAAATTGCACTAGTTATGTGCAAAATTCAATGAGTCAGAGGCTTTTGTAAACAAACAGTCACTTTTAAGAAAGCCCATTTGACATGACCCTTTGAATACAGTAATTTACAGTAGGTCGATAAAACACATAGAATAGAACCGAATCAAAGGGTTTTATATTTAGAAATAAGAGCATTTGTAACATGTAGTAGAATATAAGTTGTTTTTGACTCGATTTCATACATTTCATCAGTTTAAATGTGTAAATAATAGAATGCATATTACCATGTGAACACATTGTGTGTTCAAGGTTGTGTTTAATAATAGTGCATCCAATTTATCCAAGATAGTGATTCCCATGAATCAATGGATCACATGGATGTTTGAAGCATTTTGATTGATTTCAAATATTTAAATAAATATGTTGAGGACAAGAGGGGTTAAAAGCTTTCTGTTGCCTGAGGGAAACACTGTGCAAAAGGTTAGCATAGCACAAAAATTGCAACACTAAAAGCTAGGGAAGAATCAAGAATCAATGCAACAGCCAAAATGTGTACACTGTACACACACATTTTGATGTCTAGGTGGTGCTTTAATAAATGGGATACATTTCAAGACACAGATTATCTTATGAAGCTACTGCTGCGATGTTGTCAAAATGTTAAAACCATCTCCAATGTATTACTGTATTATTTAAATTAATCCATACAAATAGTCAAAAAATGAATACATTGGTGCATCAGTCACACAATAATACATTTGCAACTACCAGTTAGAGGATGGATACCCTCTCATCTGTTGACTCATCTGCTCTCATTTCCGAACGCCTTCCTACCGTTGCTTGGATAAAAGCGGGCTTTCCACACAAAAAAGTGCATGTGTCAATTAAAAAATTATATCGGGCTGGGATCGGGCTAGGACATAAATATCTTAAGGCCTGTCGGCTCGGGTCGGGTTCGGTTACTGCTCTGTCGGACGTGGGCCGGGCTCGGATAGAAAAATGCGGCCCGATCCGCACTCTACTACCAGTTCATTGTATGCCACTTTACCTTGCTTACAATGCAAAGCATCACAGTATATACTCTAGAATTGAGTACAACAATTTTAAAGGGCCAAAGAGGAATCGGAATGTACTTGTAATTGTCCATTCTTGTAGGAGTCAAGGCATTGGGGTTAACCTGCCCTCTGGTCACCAGTGGCCCTCATAAAAGCCAACCCATTTGATAGTGGGTGGATTCCTCTGGGCTCCAGTGACCCGGGATAAGGCCCTCTGACCATACTTACAGCCCACCTGTGACCCAACGCCTCTGGGCTACAAGTCACCTCTATCCGGCCCCAACCCATTCACAGACAGTATGGATCCCCACACTCTCTGATGAAACCAGGGTCTGAATGTCTGACATGAACCTCCCCCAAGGCGCAATGCCGCCCTCCCCATCACTACCCCCGTCCCCTAGCTTCCACCACCCCCATCCCAAACCTCTCCATTCCAGCTGTAATTGTTGCCTTATGAGCATCCACGGCAACAAATTCAGCTAACGACTGTCTTGTATTGATTCGAAATCCTCGCAATGTTGTGCAGACCCACACCAGAGGGTTGGTTGAGGGGGTTTATAAAGTACCCAATAAAGAGAAGCAGGCCATGACCAAAAGATAACCAAAATTGGGAACCTGGAGATACAATTAAGAGCCTTCAGCCCTGACCTAAGTCCAAGGGAACAATAGACAAGCTGCAGTACACGACTGACCTGTTCGATTTGTTTCATTAGTGAGTGCTGAAAAAGCACTTTCGGTTGGCTCTCAGAGGAGCCATTACAGAACAGTGGCAGCGTGTGCATATCTGTGCGTATCTTAGCACGTCTCCACAAAACATTACGGTCGACACGGAGGCCTTAATTTAGCCACAGCTCGTAAATACGTAAGGCTATCATTAAAACGCTACATTTACAAGTAGTTATGATAGTTACTGTCAGTTTCAGAACCACAAAAACAGCAGAGCCTTTCAAACATTCAGTCACAAATCTCAGCTAATGGAAATGTGGAAGCTTGGTGTATTATAAATGCAGAGATGTGGAAATGGGCTGAAATAAACAGTTATATATATGTCTGGGGGTACAAAGCGCTCTGCAATATGTTCAACGTGGTAATTGGTATTTACAAAGCAACACATGAACCTGCAGTGAATAAATAACATAATATCCGAAAGGCTATGACAGCGTATGGGAAATGGAAAACATAACAACGTCTGCATAGCTCATTAAACAAGTCTAAAATATTCAAAAAGATGAATTATTAAGCCATCTATGCTTTAGCAAAATATTTTTCAGATGCTTGCAATGACATCCATCAATGCTTGGCTTCACTCTTTTAGAATAAAATGTTTATAATGTTACTCGATCCAAAGCCTGAACTCTGGCTTTTCACGATTCCGTCGATAGTCCAGCTCTTCAAATAAACATCACTGCATTCTCCACCAACTTTTCTGTTGCAAAGAGGCTTTGCCTTTTTCTCGACATTGATCCCATGCTAGCTGCAGCTGAATGGAGACTCATTCCGCCATCTCCACCGTCTAATTGGTCCCTCTGCAGCCTTACGCAATCCTGGTATAATGTAGCTCAGCGCACTACTAAACCAAGTCAAATAACGAAATGGATGGGGATAGCTTGGCCGAGGTTATTTGGTATACAGAGCACACTGAAAGAAGGATGTAGACACTTACCGTCGGAAAGCTGGATAAGGACACAAATAATTGGAACGAAAGGCCAATTATGTAGCAAATCCGCGACAAAAGCTCTAAGCATCTTGGGTATAATATGTAAATACAGTGACTGACTTATAATGAAGTCCGTTTGTGTTACAGTTCTCCAACGCCTGCTGACACTGGGCGAACGTTCACAGTATCAGCCGACCACTCTGGCAGACACTTAAATGGTTCAAAAACCCCAACAAGTCTCTGCTGAGTTTGTTATTACAGAATTGATCTTATTATTTATGCAAAAGAGAGCGCCAAGACTTCATGAATGCCACCATTCTGAGAGCAGTTTATTGGATTGGGTTGTAAAAGCCAAAATTTGGGGTTCTCATTCAACGCCGATCTGTGAAGGAATATGTAAATTAGCAGGTGGGAATGTTGCAGGAACGACAAGCAAGACACGGCAATTCTCCGAGGAGCAGAAGCTAGCTCTTTAGAGCAGACAGGAAACACAAGGGACAGATTTTCAGAGCGGTTAGCACACCACAAAAGACTACAGCACAGCTGGGCCAATTAAATAACGCTGCTGATTTGGTCATTTACATAAGAAATCATTACATTGTCATCAAATCAGTTTTCTGGCGCCTTTCCAAAACACTCCCTATTCTCTCTTTCTCTCACCCTCTTTCGGCGTCTCAGCTTTCATCCTCATTTCTCCATTCACTGGAGTTCAAGAACTGCTAAAGGAGAACTAAAGCTCTTGGCAGACGTTGCAACCATCTCAATATCTCAATACCCCACATTGAGACAGATTACTGGACGATTTGGAACTCTTGACGGCATTTGTGATTAGCAGCTGGCAAAAGGACTGAAGAACATACCTCTTCTCTGTCGATTTCTTGTCCTACTCCATCTTTGCCAAGTTTCCTATTTTGATTTTAATTAGGCTAGTGGTGCTTGCTAAAGAATGGATAAAACCCGTTTTTTCCCAAAATACCTAACCCTATTTATTCAAATTTGGGGCGTAACCCAGGTGTGCTATTATTTTCTAAGCAATCAAAATGACAAATTTCTCTTGCCACGTGTTAACGCAAGAAAAAAGAAGAAAGAAATGGAATGGACAAATTTGAATGGAACAATAGACCAGAATATCATTCCACTGAGCAATAAAGCAGACATGGGCTTGAAAACTAAAAAAAAAAACTTTTCAGCAATGACAATGCAATGGGTTAAAAAGTATGTTTGCATTTGATATTGTTTGCCCGACAATAAAAATTCTATCAAGTTCCTTTCTTGTCTGGAACATACTGTTAAAGAAGTTCTATTTGAAGAATGTTGGTAACAAAACAGTTGCTGGTAACCACTTCTTAATGCTAGTTTATACCATAACAGCATTTAGACCAACACTTGGAGCAGATGTCTTATATATCTTTCAAGACAGATTATTCTCACCTGCCTTTCCACCCAAAGATGGTATGTAAGAATTTAGTACAACTTTCCCTGAGGTCTGAAATCTGTGTTTGTCTGTAAGTGAATTATTATATGCTATTATATTTAGTGAACTGGAATTACTTCGATAATTTCTGCTATTGAGATAATTCCATATTATACACGTTAGAAAGGATCACTGCAATAATATAAAAGTATTATCATAATAATAATTACTGTGAAAAATGGAACTTGCTACAAAGTAATATGCTGTTTAAAAGGCATAATTAAAATAAAACCTCTATCCATGCATTAAAACACACAAAAAATTAACTCTAAAACAAAATATGTCAAGCATTTTCTGTGGGGTTGTGAATGAAGAAGCAAAATAATGTCTCACTTGTCTGCCAGAAACATCTGTTGCTTGTGAGATATAAGTCTGGAATAATTTCATTTATTTTTCAACATCTATCTAATCAGTCAATGGCTACCAGCAACTATTTGGTTAGCAACATTCTTCAACATATCTTATTTTGTGTTCAGCAGAAAAAAAAGAGAAATTCATTCATCCATGTTTTAATGTATTCTTGCTGTCTACTTGCTGGAATAGCCTTTAAGTCCAGAAATGTCATTGAGATAGGTCAAGGTTGAATTATTTCCATTAAAAACTAGAAATTTAAAAAAGTAGTCAATTAAAACCAATTAAAAGTATATAGGCTACACAATATAAAACATGTATGCTCTGGATCATATGAGCAATGCAGACGTTCTGCAGAATTCATGGAGGAATCGTGCCTTCCTTTCTTCCAGGTTATTATGACTGATAGTTTGCACTCTGTTTGGGGGGTGGGCGAGCAGGCGAGCAGTGTGGGAGTACAGCTACTCGCGATCCCTGGGTCAAGCGCGCTATTCCTTTCCTTTTACAACACATGCACATCTATGCGGCAGCACAGGCCTTGAGACTTTACTGTGGGCCGTTAACACTGCGGATATAAAATCTGCAAAAGGTCATTTTAACACTAAGGATAGAGCAAGGTATTTCAGAGCCCGTGGCTTTTTATCTCTATTGCTTGCTGGGGGAATGTAAAATGAAGCTCGTAATGGTGTGGATGTATTTCAGTGTTACGGCTCCCTGTGTACATGGAGGCCAAATGGCATGGTGGTATATAAAAGCCAACCAGATCCAAGGTCTCCTTTTAGATTTAATCAAATATAATAGCAAAAAAACACACCGTTCCTTACCGCAGAAGGAAATTTCTGCCGCAGTTTAGTTGAAGGATGAACCAACCACCCTCAATCAGAGGGTCGTACCCACCTCGGGTGGTGCGACTGTAAAAACAGCAGATGGCCATATAATTCACACAGGACAGTCTCATTATGTGTCAAGAAACAAAATGCGAACATTGATTTCTTAATCTACTTGTGTAAAAGATTTCGCAAAGCCGCGGTGAGTTACTACGACCCACATTGTGACGGCTTTGGGTTTAACCATTGTCGAGGAAGGGTATTTTCATCAAACTAATTTCTCCACAGCCACTATATCTAAACTGAACCCTGCAACACCTGCAGAGAAAACTCATCTAGACGACCGTAATAGAATTACCCAGAATGTACCACTAAACTAGCAGTAATGGCCCACTGTCCACACAATCACAAAAGCCCAAAGCAGAAATGAGCGCAAAATGGATGGTTGCGGCTCTAACATGGAAGATCTGTTGCTGTGGACTTTAATGATTTCTGGAGGTGAGTGTTTCTTCTAAACATACAGAGAGAGAAAGAGAAAAGGGGTCCGGTTTTAATAAGGTCCCTTGTTCTGAGAATACTTATTGATTTTTGCCGTAACCGCATGTGTGGCGCAGGGCTGTGCTCTTCTGGAGCTTGGTAAAGGTAAATTGAGCCATTTAGAAGCCGCTAGTGTCTTCTGGGGCAAGGGTTTGCTGTGGCCTTTCCTGCTCCTGCAGTGTGCTTCCATCAGTAGAAAATTTCCTCCACATGAGGTAAGATCAGGTGCCATGTTCAGAACCTCTAAACATGAGATGGCCTTTGGCAGTTTAGGAGAATGTTCAATTAAAGCAAAAAACACTGTGATTTTTTTTATAGTACTGCAATATTTAAAGTAATGCAATCTAAGGTACTCCATTACTGTATTTGCAAAGGAATTTCACACAATAAAAATGTCCATAATAGCTTGTTTTTAAATTTTCATGCTCAATCAACAGAAAAAAATATTATTGATATGGAACTACGATGCTGATTTTACCACACAAATGTTTTTCACTTGCCACTGTCCCCATTTTCAATAAAAATGCAAAGCTCTGGGTTACAATGAGGCACTTGAGGTGAATGAGATCAATCTGTAAATCTGAAAATATTCAGAGATTCAAAACTACATCCACAAGAAAATATAAATGTTAACCTGATTTTATTGTGGGAAAAGTAACGTACATTTAATGTATATTCAATTTTACTTTTTTCGTTTTTTTTTACTGCTTACGCACAAAATCTTTAATTATTATAATCTTTAATCTATTAATTAGACACTCAAACACAAAATCTGCAATATCATAAAGCAATGCTCAGCCTTTTTCAACGTCATAAAAGACTTTTTGTAAGCCCCAACACACACACATACAAAACTGTAACACACAAATATAACAGGAATTAATATTATGTAAAGGTGTTAGCGAATGCTTGCTTTTAAGACGTTTTTGTAATATTTTGAATGCAGTACTTAATTTTGCAAGAGATGTGAGGCATTTTGTATTTTGTGTGGGCAATTATTGGATATGCATGTAAAGTTCAGGGGGATAAAAGTACAAAACGTGTAAAAGCAGTTTTTAAAAAAAAAGAAAAAAAAGGGTTGCACCATAAATGACAAACAAATTAATAGAGAAAACAATGATTCGATGTAACCTTGCTTTTTTGTTTGTTTTTAAAGAAAATGAAATGAAGTTGAAATCATTTTTAATCAACATTATATGCAGCTTAAATTACTCTCCGAAAACACTTTTAGAAATCCTGCTGTGACTTTGCATGTCGACAAAACACTGTCTCCTGAAAATGTGCTTTGTTACAGTCAGTGATTGTATGAACGTTAAAGGTTGTGGTTTAATTGCATGACATTAGCTAATGATTTTAATCTAAAGTATTTTATCGTCTACTAATTGCTGGGACAGTCTCCATGGGGCAACATGAGATTGGGTCATTTGCTTAAGGTTGAAACTAGGAACTAAACCTGAAACTTTAGTTTTAGCAGCTTAAACGAATGACTCATAATGAACTTAAATACAAAGCAACATGCAAGTTCTGGCAAAACAGCCAATGAAAACCAGAGCTCACTGGGTGAATCTACAATCTATTGACTCTTAAAGAATGAGGCACGTAAAATGAGAGAACAGATTAATAAAGGCTAAACTGTCTTCATGGAAAATCAACTAATAGGTTACCAACACTAATTCCCATCATCCAAAATCTATTCATTCTAACATTTAAAAATCAGCTGAAATGATGAGATTTAATTGCCGCTAAAGCCACCAGAATCAATATGCAACATACTCTGTAACTCTTTCCACACATGGCTGAAGGATAAAACAGCATTTAAGACGAAACAGTTCACGTATGTGACAGAGATCAAGAATAATCACGAGGCAAGACAGCAGTAATTAAAGCAGAGTGCATTTATTGTCCTGATAGCATGCATGCTATTGTAGCAGCGATACTGCCATTGTCAGTGCTAATCGGGTTAGCGTGGAGTAATGTGCAATTGAAGCTGTGATTATTAGAACAAGCTGAATTTGTTTCCATATATTACTACTTCAAGCATAATCTCCAGCAGGATACGTACTTAAAGTGAACAATTTACAACAACAGGCTCTGACAAAACCCCTGTGAATCATGATGACCAATCACACAAACAAGATGAAGACACCTCTGAGATGAGCAAATGAGAAATAGGAGCGTATTTTTGTATTGATAAAGATCTATCTATCTATCTATCTATCTATCTATCTATCTATCTATCTATCTATCTATCTATCTATCTATCTATC
>JAUCNO010001271.1:48162-75446 GCA_032353835.1 Enteromius viviparus
AAGCTTTGAGTCTGTGGAGCGCTGTAGCGGTAGACCAATCATAGAGGACTGCGCCATCTGACCAATCACAGTGAGGGATCACGGGAGGGAGTCTTCGAACTGATTCACACGAGTCGTTTACGAATAAAATCTATTTTTAAAGAAAACGAAAGTGTTTTTTGACCTTGCATACACATCAACCTGTTTTAAGACACTCATAAAACAATATTAGCCACCTTTAAAATGGCATAATAGGGGCACTTTAAAATGCTCACATATAATGCATTTTTATAAGACACGTTTCTAAAAATCTTAAATGTCCTTAATTAGCAAAGCTCTAGTCCTGGCTTAATCAGGAAAACCGGCCCAACATGTTTATTTTTTGTTACAGGTCCTGAAAGCAGAGAAAGAGAAACAGCAAGCGGCCAGTGATAAAGCTCTCTCAGAACTCTTGGAGAAACATGATAAAGAGCAGCAGGACATGGGTAAATAAAAAGTTTCATTCATTTCAACATTTCAGTTATTTACAATGGGTTTACGCTGTTTAATAAACAATGAATCATTAAAACATTCTATTTCAGGATTGCTTTTGCCTGATTATTAATTTTCTTTTTGCATTTTTGTCTTGTCTGTTGTGATGTTAGCTTTTAAAGCACTTTGAGAAAGCTACTTTTAAAGGCCCTATGTGAAATAAATGTATTATTATTATAGAACTGAAATAAATTGTGCCTTCATTTGTTTTAATAAACAGTCATTTTGCTTGTACTGTAATCCTTTACCGTCTTCAGCCCATTTGGACTAACTGTAACCGCTCTTCACAGAGTCAAGCAATAACCAGAAGCTCATGCTGGAATATGAGAAATACCAGGAGCTACAACTGAAGCTTCATAAAGTTCAGCAGGAATATGAGCAGCAGCTGCACAGTGTGGAGGAGAGCAAGACCCGAGCCCTGGAGGAGATGATGCAGTCTTATGAGGCCAAGCTGGAGGAGAAAATGATGCTGGTCACCCAGGTAAAGGCCACTAGAAACAATTTCAATTACAATTACTTAGCAAATAAACTCAAACTCATGTTCCAAACCAGGGGGGGTTCTGTGGTATTAAACTTCTCATATGCCACTGTTATTAATAATATACTAATGCCAACTGCTTGATATGAAAAATATTAAGAAATATTAAGCGAAACACAAAATGAGATGTTGAATCATTTACTGGCCATTCTTTTTGTTAAAGGTTTAGAGTCTATGCATATAAACCCCAACAATAGCAAAATAATTTAATTTAAGTTGTGAAGAAAAAATAATATTTGAAAACAGAATTTCTCATTCTTTTCTTTCTTACTCACAGTATCAGGATGAATCCCAGCAGAAGGTTCGGGAATTTGATGAATACATAAAGCAGGAGGAAGAGGACGCAGATATGGAAATCCATGAGATCCGCATGAAATACGAGCAATATCTTATAGAAGAAAGAAAGGCTAACGCAAGGCTCAAAGTGGAACTAGATACCACAACCAAGCAGGTGACTATAGTTCTCCAGTTTTGACTTCTTCACTTCAAAAATGCTATGTATAAACAATGACAAATCAATTTAATTGAATTTTCATAATGCATAGCCTATTGTTTCAGAAATGAACAGAAAATGCACATTTTTAATGTTACAGTTTTTTACTGTAAGTATTTGGATATGAGCCAGAGGCATGGTAAACATTTATCAAAGTAGTAAAAATGTCTGTATGGCAGTAATATACAGTACAGCTATTAGAGGCAATACTAATATGTGGTTAGTTTTATCTGTTATCTTGATTTGAGAGAATATGTCCCAAAATTCTAGAGTTTAGAAGTTTAACACGACGGCCTCTACATCCTTTAATAGACTTGAAATCTTTGGTACTATCAAGAGTCAATAGTTTTAAAACCTTAGGAATAATAATACAGGGTTCCCGCGGAGTCTTAAAAAGTCTAAAAAAGACTTTAATTCAGAAAACACGAATTGTATCAATAAAAAATAGAAAGCTATAAGAATTTCTGGTATCATTCTAATTTTTCTAATTACAGTATGTGTCGGGTTGGTCTTAAACTTCACACATAATGGTCTTAAAATGTCTTAAAAAGGTCTTAAATGTAACTAACTGAAACCTGCAAGAACCCTGATTTAGGGATGAAACAGAGGGTCAATGTGGCGTTTCAGGAGTGAGATGTGAAAAGTGGGTGCAATCTTATAGTGAGGTGGAAGTTGTAGCTCATATGTGACCTCGTTGATTTGTCTTATGATTGGGAATGGTCCTATATACTTCGGGCTTTGTTTACGGCAAGGTGTTCGGAGCTTGATGTCTCTGGTAGACAGCAAGACTAGTTCGCTCGGTTGGTATTCTGGAATTGGAGAACGGCGAACATCAGCCCACCTTGTATGCCTCCTTACTGCCCTTTGTAGGTGAGTATGAGCTGATTCCCACACTCTCTCGCTCTCTCTAAACCAGTAGTCTACTGCCGGGACTAAGGAAGGCTCATCATTCCAGGGGAACAGCCGAGGTTGGTACCCTAGAACACATTGAAATGGTGTCAGCCTGGGGTCTCTTGGCGAAGTGAGTTCGGGGCATACTCAGCCCACGGCAGGAACTGGCTCCAGTTCTCCTGATGATCATGGCAGTAGGATCTGAGATAGCGTGATATCTCCTGGATCTTGCGCTATGTCTGGCCATTCGTCTGTGGATGGTACCCTGAGGATACTCCCTCCAGACACATGAGGTGAACTGGGTACCTCTGTCAGACCCGATATCCTCCGGAGTTCCGAAGAGTCTAAAGATATGGGAGAACAGGAGTTAGGCGGTGTTCATTGCTGTGGGGAGACCGGGTAATGGGATTAGTTTGCAGTTTGCAAGATCTTGAACAGAGCCCATTGAGATTGGCGTGGGTTTAATCTACGGGCCTCTCTCAGGTATTGGCAATTTTTATGGTCGGTAATCAGGATCAGTAAAAGGATGTTGTGCCCCCTCAAGCCAGTGGCGCCACTCCTTGAGAGCTAACTTAATGGCCAGTAGCTCTCGATTACCCACGTCATAGTTCTGTTCCGCGGCAGATAACTTCTTCGAGAAGTATGCGCAGGGGTGTAAGATGGATGGAGTACAATGCCACTGAGATAGGGTGGCCCCAACTCCGGTAGTCGCAGCATCCACCTCTACAACAAAAGGTAAATCTGGATTAGGGTGTGTTAAAACAGGTGCAGTACAGAAAGCTGTCTTGAGGTGAGTAAAGGCTTAGTCAGCAGCTGGGTTCCAAAGGATTGTCTTTTTGGCTCCCTTCAGCAAAGAGGTGAGAATTGAGGAGATCTGGCTATAGTTCTTAATAAAACGACGATAAAAATTTGCAAACCCTAGAAAGCGTTGCAGTTCCTTCACAGTGGTGGGTGTTGGCCAGTCTCTTACTGCGGTCACCTTTGCGTGGTCCATCTCAATTCCTTCAGGAGTGATGTAGTGTCCTAAGAAGTGAACACGATCTAAATGGAACTCACATTTCTCCCCTTAAAGATACAGCTGGTGAGACCGAAGACGTTGAAGGACCTGCTGGACATGAGAGATATGGGAATATGGTTCCACTACGAATATGGTTGTATGCACTTCTAAGATCCAGTTTGCTGAAGATCTTGGACTGTCTCAGTTCCTCCAGGGTTGATGGTATAAGAGGCAAAGGATAAGCAAAATTTCACTGTCTGTGAGTTCAGAACTCTGTAATCTATACATGGCCTCAGTCCTCCATCCTTTTTGGAAACAAAAAAAACCCTAGAAGCTGCTGGTGAAGTGGATTGGCACATGAACCCTTTTTTTTAAAGCCTCATTAACATATTCCTCCATAGTAGTTTGTTCAGGTAAGGAAAGGGGGTAAACTTTACCATTTGGTAAGGTAGCTTGGGGAATGAGGTCGATAGCACAATCCCACCTACGATGTGGAGGCAGGTGAGTAGCGGCCACTTCGCTGAAGATGTCAGCATATTCCAGGTATTCAGGAGGGATTTTAATCTCAGCATGAATTTCAGGGCTTTCAAGGGTGGTTGATCGGCATGGAATCTCGGGTGGCTGAGGAAGAGACAACAGACAGTTTTTGAAACAAAAAGAACTCCATTGTTTTATTTCACCTGTTTTCCAGCATATTTGGGGACTATGTTTGGCCAGCCATGGTTGTCCTAAAAGGATATCTATGGATGATTCTGGTAAGACAAAGAAGTCAATACATTCTTGGTGCAGACAACCAACTTGAAGTTTAAGTGTTACAGTGCAGTTCTTGATGGGTCGGGCATCCAGGGGCTTCCTTGGATGGTGATAATACGGTATGATATTTTGTTCCTTTGGGTAGGAATCTGCAAAGCATCAACACAGCGTAAAGAAATAAAATTGCCAGCTGCTCCAGAATCAACCAGGGCCTTGTGTCGTAAATGACGAGGTAGGCAAGCCAAACACCAGACGAAACTGTTGCAGAAACAATGACAATGAGGATAAATGTGGGCTTCCTTCGAGCAGAGTGATTATTAGAGCGATTTTGCTACGGTCTGTGGGGAAACAAGCTGGTTGAGCCTCAAAGTAAAGCGAGCACTGTAGAAAGAATCCTTCACAAAACGATTGATCGCCTGCAAAGGAATGTGGTTGAGGCACGGGACTGGCAGCGGCTGCTGGAGTTGTGCTTCGTAATTTCTGCAAAATCTGGAGAAGCGTGGAATAAGGTTCCGCAATAGCTGCCGTTTCCTCCTGCTCCATATTTTCGTTATGGGCTGAGCTTCTGTCACGCGTTTAGGGAATACAGACAAGAGGGATTTAGATTCAGATAGGTGAGTTTATTAGTGCACCAACAGAAACAGATCCTCAGCGGTTCAATAATGGGTAAGGTGAACAACTTCAACATAAACAGGCAGTCTCTGCTGGTAAGTATTAATGGTAAGTTTAAAACAGTCACAGAGCAGATGCAGGATTCAAACAGGTAAGTGTCAGGTTGGTATACTCAGTCTTTATAGAGTGATAGCACAAAGTCCATTTAGCCACGTTGCCTCAAGCCACCACAAGATCCATGCTGGAGCAGAACGATCCTCCAGACAGGTGATTAAGCAGGTAGAGAGGGGTAGAACAGGCGTCTAACCTCAGTTTATCCTCAGTCAGTGCTGATCCAGGGTCAGGTGAGTGTGACGGTGTGACAACGTGACAAAATATATTATATAATCAGTGATGCTGTCTGTACATAAAATGTTCAAAACAGGGAATACTACAGTGTCCTTGTCATGTTGCAGGGTTCTTGGGTTGAGGGGCAGTGGTCGGAAGGGTAGGGTCCAGGTAAGGGGCCGGTGGCCAAATATGCTCCCCACTCATAGGCAAAATTTACTAGCATCTTAAATGGACCCACCCGATTCCTCTTTTGGTGTGTTAAATTACTCAGAGAATTCATTGTATGAGTTTGTTTCTTAGAGATGATGTTTGCGAGGGAGACTGAGTTTGTGCTAGACATAATCTAGATTCGTCTGGACTCTGTTGTTAAGACTCTGATTGCTTAAAGCTGTCCTCTAGGCTATTTTTATAGAGGAACGAAATGAAAAAATCCCCTGCTTATGTCAGAGTCTATGAGACGGTGACTATTGCTCACCGTCTCTTGAATGCAGCTGAAAACATGAGGGGGGAAGCACCTCTATGCTGCCAAGGCTGCACTCTGCCCATGTGTTTGTTTTGTATTTTAACTTTTTCGTTATGGAGTATGTGTGTGCAGCCGTTTGGTTTATTTTCCAGGGATATTTTCTTATGCTGGTTTGCAGCCACTCTCCCTCTGTCTTGGTCTTCATCCTGTTTATTCTAAACTAAGCTGGATTTTTTTTTTACGTAACCAAAAATGAATGATCCAGAATGCCTGGGGATATTAATATGCCAAATCATAGGCAAACATAATTTCTAAAACAGGTATAAATTTGTTGTATATGTTCTTATTCCGAATTGTTTATCTTATTTGCTTTCATCCTTCCCAGACGGTTCTGCTGCTTTAATTCAGCTGTCAGTTAGTCCCATGCAAACTGCTTATTTTCACATTGGCATGTGAGAGACTCAAGATCAGCAATGACCCCTTGCGTCTGGATTGTTTACACCTCAATATGCAGCTGTGTTTCAAAATATAGCGAGCTGACCTGCTGTCTACTGCCTATAGACATATTCCTTTTACAAGACCCAGGCTGGCCTTTTAATTTGTTGTAAACGAAAGAGTAGTAAAATAATGAAGTTTCTCTGTTGCTCTGTGATATTATGCATGTTTGTGAATATAGTTTAAATAGGTAAGGATGTTAGCATGTTGCTCTGTTAATGACAAAGAATGTTCTGTATAATAATTTTCATTTTCACATCACCAGCCCTCAATTGCTGGACACAGGTTTGTTTTCTAGTTACATGGAATATTGCAGAGATTTCACACCACTTTGAGGAATTTGTAATGTCTCCGGAAAACTTGGGGTTGTTTACACCCTGTCACAAGTATTATTAGCTGCTAACCACCATTTTGTTTCCATGACTTAAATGGTGGGTTTACGTGAACAGCTGACACAAGATTTACTAAGGTGTGAAAAGTAATTTTGTAATTTAAAGTCAATTAATGTAGGTTATTTAAAAAAAATTGTTTTGTTTTAAATTAATTGCTATAGAGTATTTTCATTTGATAAAAAAATATAAAAAATGTTGATTAAAGTGTGGTTTAAAAAAAATATTCAATGAAAAAGCTCTGATTCTAGAAAAAAAAGAAAAACACAGAATCTAAGGTTAAATTAAATAATTTCGCATTGCTACTTTTGTGTGAGGCACAAAATGCATGTAGCTTGTATTTGTTTGTGTACATTTAAAATATTGTGCGCAAGACAAGGCATCAGTGATCTGTTACAAGATACACAAGGAAAAATGCATTTGATGCCATTGTTGTTAAACTGTTGTGCACAAATACAAATGAGACTTTTATCATATTTTAGCAAGTCAATACACCGTAAACAGTAGTGATGTCTCCTGTTGCTTCATTATAATTAGTTTTTCGGATTAACATTGTAATTTATTATCTTCAATTATGAGTAAACATTACTTACAACATTATTACTATGCAGAGATTGTGTTGATACCACAGAGATCACAAGTTTGATTTGGCTAGCTGTGAAAACACTGCTTGAAACAAAATATGACTCAGCTAGCTCCAAACAGCTCTGTAGCAATTTCATTCAGATGCTTTTCATTCAAATAGCAGTCAGCACCTGAGAACCTCAAGCCTTTGTGCTTTCATGGATGAAAGTCAAAGTGTGCACTGCAGTGCAAACATCTAGGCTATATACAATTTTAGAAAGCATGAAGAGTCAGAATTTGGGGGGGGGGGGGGATTAAAGATAGGCCACTCATCAAAAATCAGTGGGAAAAATGGTGTCATTCAACAGTATGGCAGTAGGAAAGGATGTCATAAAAAGAGACAGGTACCTTTTTACTTTTACATTATACATGCTGTAATGCATTTGCTAGTGCTTTTATTCAGAGTATCTTGTGTTTTATTCAGTGCTGTAAGATTTTGTTGATGTTATGAAATTTTGCTCTTAAACCATTTAAATAGACAGGACAAAAGTGACTAAAGTAGCAACCCATTGACCATAGCATGGGGAATAATTGTTTGAAAATGTAAAAACATATGTATTAAAATAAGGTATTTACTGTTCAACGCAGTTTATCTATCGTTATCTGCAGGACCATAGCAATTCATTGTCAGATTAGCCACTGTAGAGTCAGAATAACATTGAATCAAAGTGATTCAGCATGCTGTAAAGATGACCAAAAAGGATACTTTATTCCAATCTTGCTTAATTTCTATAACCAGACCATTCACTTGCACAATTTGGTGGAAAATGTATGATTAAGTGACTGCTTCCCAGAATGTACCTCTGGGATCAGGAAGCCAGACCTCAATTAGAACTTAAGGGGAAAAACACTACAGGCAAAAATGTTATTTTATTACACATTATTTATTTGCTTCTGTAGATTACAATCAATATGATTACAATTCAATGACTGTTTTTTCCTCCATTTTACTTTTGTAAGCATGTGACTTATTACAGAATGTTGATGTTGCACTTATGAACCACTGCATTCAGTTTTATCATGTCTTGTTAGAGATTGCTCTAAAATGAATGGTTCACTCAAAAGTGAAAATTCTGTTAGCATTTGCAAACTTTTGTTCCAGACTAGTATGACTTATGGCTTATTCCATGGATCACAAAAGGAAAATGTTGGCAGAATAAAAAATGTAAAAAAAAAAATAAATTAAATAAAATGAATAATGTGTTAGTACAGCTCTCTTGTGCAGCATCTTATTTGACAAAAAGTACAAATACAATGATTGTTGTAAATAAACGTTATTTTTTTGTGTAAATTAAAATATGGTGCTTAAATACAATGCATTAGTGATCTGTTACAAAATACACAAGAACCAATGTCATTTCATGCCTTTTTTGTTAAATGGCCACAAATGTAAAAAGTAAAACCAAAAAAAAGAAATTGCAATGCTATACACCATAAACAGTTGAGATATCCTGATGCTTCTTTGTAATTTGCGTTTAGAATTGGCATTGTAATTTAATATCCTCAACACAGGCATGCATTACTTATAAAATCATGAAAAAAAATATGTCTGTTATTATGTCTCCTGTTTCTGAGCAGTGTAAGCAGTGTTAGAGTGAAAGTGAAGCAGACTTGCATTTGTTTGAGTAAGGATGCCTCCGTTTAGTTAATTAACCTCCGTCAAACACTAACAGTACTGCAGCAGCACACTACAGAGCTTTACTACTTTTGATTTTAATTAGTGGCTTTTCTGGCCATTAAGGAAAGAGCAGCTTATTGTGGTGAAGTGGCTGAGACAGTGGTCTAAGCTCCAGGATGGAACATCTGACGTTAGCCATGGGAAAACTGGAGAGATCAAAGCACGCTCAGTTTAAGTTTCACCGGGCTTCAGAGAATTGAGGCTGCAGTCTAGACGGCAAACATCTCAGCCTGTGGTGATGTCTTGTTTAGGCTTATATTAATGATTCATGCAATGCATAATCCTGCTATATTCCACGTTTTGTGTGACCTTGTTTCGACCGCGGTGCAACCCACACTCAATTAAAGGGTTTTACATTTTAAAAGGCATTGTAACTTCATATCAAAATGTGACTGTTGAATTGTTTATATGGTGTATAGAATAACGCAACATTACAGTAACAATAACAAGTACAAGCATAGAGCCAAGATAGAGGCATTTTTTTTTCATTATGCAAGTAATTTTAAACTAGAATCAGCAGATTGGCATTGATTAATGTTTCTTTTACTGCATTTTCTGGGATATATTTTAGATTTAGATTTATTATAATACACCACAGATGAAATTGGCCCAAATCAGATTTTGTTGTTGTCCTTGTTTTTGTTGAATCTCAGATTTTGTGTGCCATTGTTAGCTGTAATAATAAAGTACATTAATTAATTTATTTATTTATTTATATCTATAAAATAACTTATTATTATGTATTATGATTTTAATGTTTACATCTTTATAACTCAAAATTTATCTAATAATAAATATGTTGTGTTAGACTTTTTTTTTTTTAATGAAAAAAGCTCACTATATGATGAGTAAATTTGAGTAATGTTTTGTAAATAGTGTAAACTTAATTTCAATGAATTTAGGGAGGTTTAGTATTATAGGGTTACAATTGCATATTATGTTATTTCTGTATGCTTTATTTTTTATGTTATGGATTAAAGTGCCTCTCATTTGCCCCTCTCCGTTCCTCTGGATACATAATTTCCCATCAATCCCCATGGATAGATGTTTCATTGATGTCCCGGAATTGTTTTTTTAGGCCAGTTTCTGGCAATCACACCTGCAGTTCTGTTTTTTACGAGTCACTTGGCGTTATGGAAAGGATATAGCATTAACAATAGAGAGGTAGGAGGGGTTGAGTTTTGGCATGGCCTTAGTACACCATTCATATTGACCAGGAAACTGTCTGGAAGTGTATCAGCCAGGGAGATTTTGGAAACAACCAGAGGGCACCAATTGCTGTAGATAGAGTTGTTAATGTGCACTGTCATTTTTTTTATCATCTATAATTTAGTAACGGTTGATTGAGATTGCATTGTTGTAGTCTGCTGAACTTTATCTATATGGCCTTGTTTTTCTGAAATGTCAGGCAAGAAGAAAAAAAACCCCTGAATGAGTTCCAAGTAGAAAAAAAAAACACAAGACGTTCACACAAGGCATACTTTATATTACACATGCAGTCTATATCATTAAGACCCTGTCCTAACAACTAGTTTGACAAACATCACAGCTTTTCACTTTCAGATATATATCTGCTTTTTTCCTCTCAACTCTTTTAATGGTACCTTCTCCAGTCTCTTAAAATTGCCCATCTGAAGTTTCCAAACATATTGCAGCACTCTGTCCCGAGTGACCTGTATAATTTCATTTTTTCCAGCCTTGTTTGTATCCAGGTCTCCTACACACAAGGAATTATTTAAGTGTTTAAAGTAATAATTGTAAATATCTGCGTTTAGCCTGCACCTGAACCATGAGGGCACTTTGGGAAAAACCCTCAATTGCCATAAATTGAGACTTCGAAGCACAGAGGCACCTAGGCACTGTTTGTTGACATTAAGTGCATTCTCTGCAGCCCCTCACAAAAAAAAAAAACTGGTTCAATAACAGCACAAACAAAGCACTATTTCAGGTTTGGTTTACGCTCTCTTGAGGTCAAACTGAACAATACAGTGATATGGAGCAGTAAAGCTGTACAAATTAACTACATTTTTTCTAAGCAGTAGAACTGGATATGTCAGTATTTCAATCATGCTTGAATCCATACTGAACTCTTTTTAAGTGAAAATTGCGCAATGCATCTAAAGTAATGTGCCAGAAAATTGGTGAACAAAAGATTTTAAAGGTTCACTGTGAAAGGATAAGAGATTTCATTAACTGTCCAAGAAATACTCTTTAATGTGGCAAATAATGGTAATGGAAATGGAGAATTGGAGACCATATTGTCGATGCTTTAAAACATTATTTTAATAGAATCTGCTGTTCCCTCCTGCTGAAGGAACAAATAATGTCCCTCTTCACAACAATTCAATGCAGGGTGAGCTGACCATATACAGGCGCAGGCAAAACCCTCTGTACAGTATATAACCCCTGTATATTTAATCATAAACATTCACTTTTAAGTTCGCCTACATTTGTAACCTTGAATATACAAATATGGGTAGGAAAAATGATTTGTAAAAGTTATGGACCAACCCCTTAAACTGGTTGATGTATTCTGATTGTTAGATTAAGATCATTATAGATTAGTTGAGAGCGCTCACGCTTCAACAAGTGAATCCGACACGCCATGATTAACTGAGGAAACATTTTTTGTTTTTGAAAATTGCGTCCTTTATCCTTCGTCCTGCTCAGCGCAGTTAAGCCTCTCCGCACAAACATATCCCACATTTATTATTATAGCACATTTTTTTAACATACATATAAACATTGTTATAGGCTTGAACTGTTTTATCGGGTATATCTAGAGTTTTATTTTAGACAAGTCGTGATGGTTTCAGAACGATAAAGTGATCAAACACTTTCTGCTTGGTCTTTAAAAAACAAAAACTTATATTTAACGAACAAAAACTACTCAAAACATTTTTCTAAATTAACTTGATGAACAAACAAAACGAAATATAATAATTTTGACATTAAACACAAAACTGAACTATTTTAATTAATTTTTCTTTGCGTGCAGATTAATGTCCTCTTATAGACAGCTTCTTGTCGTTCTATGTTGGTATTGCATCACTCATAGCTTTAATCTTTAAAATAGAGTTTAGGAAGATGTATGGAACTGCAATCATTAGCTTTGTTTAACTGTGAAGCCTTGTCTCTTGTCAAAAGACTCAAGGCGACCGCATACGCAGATGAACACTGCTGACCGTTCATATGAATGAGAGCTTGTGAATGATGAAAGATTAACACCTCTATCAAACGTTCAGCCCCCAGCTAGAATCAGATTAGTTAGGCCTGTAGATTTGGGCAACCTTAACACTGTTTTGTGTTTGAGCGCGGAATATAAGGCTCATTTAAATAAACTATAAACTTGGAATTAGTTGAATATTGACTTAAATATGCCATAATTTTGTTGATAAAAATGTGTATGAACCCTGATAACAAAGGGTCAGTTTCTTTGTCTCTCGCAGACCTCCCATCTCTTGAGAAAAAACAAACAAAAAACAAGCGTATTATTTTGCGTGTCATACTCTGTATGCCAAAAATTACAAAAGCCAAACCAATGGGGACATTTGTTCCAAAACCTGCTGTACAACTTCTAGCTGAGCTATCTGTGTTAACGAGGGAGAGATTAACACCTTCATTAACCCCCCACAACAGAGTCCGTTCCGCAAGACAGACGCAGTTTTTATTCATCTCACTTCACAATAATATTTATAATACAAGAGACAAGGGTGTGCCAGAGAGACAAAACTACAGCTTATTTCTATTTTGAAGCGCTGTAGTTATATTGACTGTACAATATATTAGTGAAGTGACTTGTGGCCAGGTATGGTTCCCCACACTAGGTATTTGTGCTCTGCATTTAACCCATCCAACGTGCACAGACACACACACAGAGCAATGAGAAGTGATCAACCACAGACACAGACACACACACACACCCGGAGCAGTGGGCAGGCATTGATGCAATGCCCGGGAGTATTTATATATTATAAAATGTTATTAAAAATGCCCTGAAACTGGATATATTCTTCCTAAACGGCTTACAATACTCCAAGAATAAGACATAATTCGATACTCTTTTAAATATTTATTTTATTTGTATGTATATGAAGCTGATGTTTTTTTATTTCATTCGTTTTGTTGATTTATTATTTTGATAGAAATAAATTTTAAAGAAATTTAAAAGGAGACACTTCAAGCTTTCTAAAGATATATTTCTCATGTCTGTGTGTCATGTTTTCGTGGAGTTATAGTTAATTTTAGTAAGGGCTTTTCCAAATCACGCCGGCGTGACGGCCGACCTCAGAGGGTTAAAGTGTTTATTAAACTTTTTCAAAGTGTTGTGTACACAACGAGACCTACAAAGGCGTTTTTATTCCTGCTGAAACAGTGATTGCCCTTTTGTTCCCTACTGACTCTGTTAAATCTGCAAAGCAAATTGACTATAAATGGTTTGACTTCAGAGAGCCACTAATACCTGCTGTCTGGGAAGTTGTCCGAACAAAGTAAAGTGTTCTCTCTTGAGGAATGGGATGTAGCCCTAGCAAAAGGGTTTGAACATCATATCAGATTAAGTGATTCCCAAGAGAACATTCTTGATGCATTGCACCTGCTGATATTGATGATGTACATTCTCTACATATCTAAAAGAGCTTCTAGCAGCTGGCATCAGAAGTCCTTATGCATACCCAATTGTCATAGCTCGGAAGAAGAGTGGAGTTGTGCAGATTTTCATCGATTACCGTACCTTAAACAGTTGCACAATCCCTGATCAATGTACTACAACTAGGATTGATGACGAATTGGACTGCCTGTATGGCAGCAAGTGATTCTCAATCTTGGATCTCCACAACGGTTACTATCAGAAAGCTTTGTCCGTGGAAGACAAATAGAAAACTGTCTTTATCTGTCCTCTTGAATTCTACCAATTTGACCATTGCCACGCCACAAGGAATCACTGGCTGGAATCATTTCAGAGGCTTATGGAGAAAGCAGTTGGTGACATGCATTTTCCACAAGTAGTTGTTTACTGTACCTTGATGACTTAATTGTGTTCTTGAATGTTTAGAGGAATGTGGATTGAAGGTATCATTCGACAAATATCAGTTCTGCCAGTCTCAGGTTAAATATGTGGAACACATTGTTTGTACTGGCTACAAATGAACACTGACATAAAGCAATATGTCAAGGGTGGTGTATTTCCAAAAAGACACTTCCTATGAAGTCCACTAGAGGTGTGAACCTACACTGGTCTCACGGTTCGGTTCGATTAGGGTTATTATGTCATCGATTCGGTTCAACGATGCACTGAATACTCAATTTTCAATTTTAATTCACATGTATATAATTTTATTTTTAATAAACACAAACAGTCAGATATATGAACTGAAACTTTAATTTTACCTTCTCAATGAAAACACACTTCTTGAACAAATAATGAAATTATATATAAAATTAGCATTTATAAACAAAAATAGCATTTAGAGGAGCAATAGGAAACACTGTCAGATTGTTCTCTTCTGACATCAGTTATCACCTTGTGATTTCTCAGGCCAAGACATTGCTCTTTGACTTTCGGACTGTGGCTCGCTGTGGTGCTGCGATGGAAGAATGTTGATATTCGGCAGATTTTGTCCAAAAGCCTTTAAACGTGTGCTGCAATGCCAGATTCACTGTAGGAGCATAGCATTTAACGTGAGGGAATGTTTTGAATTGAGCTGCAGCGATCATGTTCAATGCATTAACTGTCACAAGCACTACATCTTTATTTGATACCTGCCATTCCTCAACAACCTGAGACAGTAGCTCTGTTCATAAAAGCCGTAATGTGCCCAGATGTCGACTTTTAAAGCAGTTTGAGCATTTTTAATGACTCACACTCAAGATCCGCCTCCCTCAGCCCCTGTATTCTACTGCGACAAAACACGTTAGTATGTTATAACCGGTTATGGTCTATTACTAAACCGATACCGAATCGTTCTCGTCTGCAGCGCGATGCATTGTAGAAACAATTAATTTTGACACCTCTACTGCAAATAGCATGGACCACAACGGAAATGTTTCAGGTGGACCTCAAAAAGTGACAAACCCATCTGAGATTAACTCAGGTGGGTGTGTAATTCGTCAGATTAGTCTAATATCCAAAAGACCATATAATCAGATTGTTAAAATAAACACAAAAAAACCTCACCTTTTAGTTCAGCGACAACATCTCTGCTCTGACCAAAAGCTAAGGAACAAATAATCAGGTCCCAGATGGGTTCGTATCTTTTTGAGGTCCCCATGAAACATTTCTGTTGTGGTCTGTGCTGTTTGCAGCACGTTCGTGTGTTTGCAGCGCCTCTCTGTGTTTGGTTGCATTGTGAGAATTTGTGGTTTGCATGCGTTTTCTTCTGTATACATGCATTTTCTTAAGTTTGCAGCTCATTGAGCTCTCTCGGCCACCGTAAATCATGTTACTGGAATTAAGAATTAAGAATTTAAGTTTCATTGCAGAATTAAGCAGAACTCAAGGCACAAAAAGAAACACAAAAGTGCTGCAAATATTTAAAACAATTGTCAAAATTAATCCATATATAAATATGTGTGTGTATTCAAGTTAAATATATGTGTAACATTATATTAATGCCTTGTAATTTTCATTTTATTATAATCACAAAAATATGGATTTTTTTAGATTTTTTTTTTTTTTTACTGGCAAAACATTTATTTTATGGTCAGATATTCAAAAGCTATGATGACTGCTGCAACCCAGCAACTGGAATATGGAACATCAACAATAAAACTAATATAATATGATTTTTTTATTATTATTATTTATTTATTGTTTGCCAGTTTCTCTCCCCATACAAATAACACTAGATCTGGAAAATATAGGAATAATTAATGACAGGCCATTGAATTACTACACACACACACACACGCACATACACACTCTCATGCCTCATAGTCTCATGCATTTAGGTTCATTCTGTGATTTCTTTCTCTGCAAAAAGATATATATGCTGCCTTAAACTGGACCAAACTGAGCTATCTTAGAAATTGGTATCTAACTTTTGGAACATTCTTCCCATTGGGAGCACATATGATGTCTCAAAATGATGTATAGGTAGTAAGTTCACTAGATTTGGAGAAGATCTATGGAGTCAAGTGAAGTAGTGGAGGTTCTATGGCCCCACCCTGTGGTGTGTCTCAGTCTCTCTGTCTTTCGCTTCAAATCTCCTGTGCAAATCCTCTCTGTACCTCCCAGACATTACATGTGCCTGAAAAGAGAGGCAGAAAGAAAGAGAGAGGCAGAAAATGGATCCCCAGAATTCTTTCCCCACACAGTAAGATTTATTGAGCTGGCTGAGGTGAATATGTCACTGTAATGCATACAGGCTAATATCCCGGTCCACAATCCACAGCATTAGGGCAGGCGTGAATACATTTGGCTGGTTACAACCCTCACTAATCAATCAAAAGCACACGGAGGGTGTTTTTGCTCACAGAGCCCCACTTCTTGCTCATTACACCCACAAATCATATATTACATATTCTTTACGATACTAAATCCGCCGTTCACTCCTACCAGGACTCATAAAACTAGAAATACAGCATCAGGTTATTAGTCTAGGGAGAGATTTGGAAAAACACACATTCGACAATGAGAAGCTTACGCTATCGTTTGGGTATCATATGGATGAGGAAAGCAAAAAACGCACTTTGGAGCTGACAAGTGCATATTTGCTTGTGCCTCAGGAGAGTGGATTGCCAGCAAATACACGTTTCAATACAAGAGAAAGATGAGATGCCATGAATAAAATTACGCTTATTGTCGATGCGTTCGTAGGGAAAAGAATTCTGACATACAATGTGTTTTTGTCTATTGTATCTAAAAAACAATACGTAAAACCTGGAACGTATCAACTCAACCAACAAATCTTTAAAAGATTTGTCATTTTATTCACTCAACAACATAAGAAAACCAAAGATCTACTCTCTGACTTTCAGATAGAAAGATATAGACCATAAAACTAGGTCTAAACGTCTAAATTCACCAATATTATGGAGAGCCGGGGATGATACAAGCGATTCGTTTTGGTTGAGTTCAGTAAGACTCCAAGCTGAGGCTGTTTGAGGTTGCCGTTCGGCCTCCATTAGCTGACTCGGGTGGGCGGTGGAGGTCTGGAAGGCACCAAGATGGGCGATAATGAGGGTAATCTCACCCAACACACCCCTGGAGAGGGTCAATCCATCTTTCCTTCTGAAAGCTGCTCTTAGCTCCACAACAACATGCTGTTGTAGATCAGATGGTCACAAGAAGCATTTCAAATGCAGAATATTTCTAGAAGGAAATGGATTCCCTGAGTGCAGATAAATGAAAGACAACTCTTCGAGTGGCGAACCTGAGAAAATATCCGTCTAAAAATAATATCAAAAAACGAAGCTGCGTTACACAATACCTTGTGGGTTTCAACATCCTTGTATAGAAGACCTTTCCGGAAAACCAAACTCTGATGTGACACAAATTGTATTCAAAGAACTGCTGCTACAACTTCAATGGACATACAACAACCAAGAAGGTTTACCTTAGCCGGTAGAAACTAGGACACTACATTTATCCACACTTAGCTCTATATTACACACACACTTTCCTCCGAATTTCAGTGGCAGCTAGTCAGGCCTGTCTCCGAGGCTGATGTTTCTATGGCAGCCCATGCTAAAGTCCTTAAAGGCTTTAAGCAGCTTATAAACTTCGGAGGAAATAAACTTCAACATCCCTCTGCAGATTTGGAAGCCGTTTAAATCCTACAGGGTTTGATGTACAACCCACATGCTTCTAATATCCAAACTGATTACACCCAAAACTGTGCGCACTGCAGTTTAATATCCTTTAAACGATCCGGTCCATCTCCAATTAAACGTTTGTCATATAATTTCACCTTATTTGTATGTGTTTTACTGGTTTTCGTGCATAAATAGGAGGTGTAATACGATTACAGTCAGAGCTAACCGGCATAGACGTTTCATTTCTGGTGAACGCAGCAAGTTCAGGCGAAAAGAAGTTGCTAATTGCATTTGTCGCTCTATTGTAATAGGCTTTGGGAAATCAAGCGCTCGTCTGCCTAAAAAATGGCAAAAGTCCAAAATAACAAAGTTTAATGTACTTTGGGGCTCCATGTGTATTAACACTATATGTTGCATTTTAATGTTCTGGGCATCCAAATGTATGTCATGTCCACTACATCACATGTATATATTTTTAGGCATATTTCAATATCAGAAATACTATATCACACAAAAATACTTGTGCAGTATCATACTGTATGTAAAGGGATAGCTGAATTGTGTCATCATTTACTCTCCCTCATGTTGTTCGAAGCGTATATGAACTTCTTTCTTCTGCTGAACATAAAATAAGAAATCTTGAAGAATGTCGGTAATCAAACAGTTAGTAGCCAATGATTTTCATAGTAAAAAGCGACGAACGAATCAATACTAGGTCAATGGCTATTAGCAATCTCTTCATTTTGGGGTGAACTATCCCTTTAACATAAGTAGTAACATATAATAACACATAATATATATATACTGTATATATACATATCTGCATCATTACTCCAGTGTTCTTCAGAAATCATGCTGAATTACAGCTCAAAGCATTTCCTGTCATTATCAATGCAAAACTACTTTGGATTCTTTGATGAGTAGAATGAATGTCACTTTTATGCCGACTTAATGCATCTTAGCTAAATAAAAGTAATAATTTATTTTTCCGAACGTTTGAACAGTTGCATATATTCTCGAGCATCCACAGGACCTTCAAATCTACACCTGAGCTTAATTGTTCAAAGCAACACTGTGACCCTCAGTACAAAACACCAGCCTTCACGCTGCTGTCGCGGCATCATCAGAACAACGAAGACGAACGCTTGCTTTCACACACAGATGCAGTCGACACTGCTGAGCGGATTCAATCAGACCGAACTACTGGCCTAAACAGATATCTGCGAGCGAAACCTTGAAAAGAACACCATATGTGTAAAAGCTGCAGCTGAGAAAGTGACACGAAGGATAAACAAAGTCGATCACTTTGGAAACAGACAAATTGCTTCATCGGAGTGAAATAATCACCTTGTAAAGGCTGTACTCATTGCTATGTGCATTGCACTCAGAGACGCGTGCACTAAAGTATCGACCGTGTCAAACTAGAGGCTTGAAGGGGAGCGTTTTTTGCGCTGGATACACGGCAGATCTAGCCACTCTTCCCTTTCGCCCTCCCGCTTTCATGTTTTCAGCCCTAAAATGCTTCTGTCTGTCTGAAATATCCCCGAAATGTGGCACTATCACTTTCCTCAAATCACAGCAATAATCCCTGCATGAATCTCTCGCTCAATTACGGCTTTCTGGAGAGTGGGATTACAGGAGAAGACAGCAGACCGGAGTCTAGCTGTTGATGGTGTGACAGGAGGAGAGAAGCAGTGAGGAGAGGACAGGAGTAGAGAGGAGAAGAGGAAAATAGACAGACGCAACAATGACGGATAAAAGCCCAAAAAGCCTGTCAGCCGTCAGCAGGGCAGTCATGCGTGCAGGGCCCTGCAGACGGATCCAGGGCTGTGCGTTTGTGTGTGCGCTCGCTCTGAGAAGAGGGCTTCCGGCCCTGGACTTCTCGAATGAGGCGCTAAGAGGAGAGGTGGTTGAGAGAGAGGACAGGATAGTGACAGGGTGAGGTGTTTGAGAGCACAGGGTCAAGGTTTCCACAGCTCCTGAGAATAATATCCAGCACAAGGGAGCATAAAATGAGAGAGACAAGGAACTGAGAAGATGACAGAGAACAGAAACAGACACACAGACTGCCACTGAGGGAAACCAGAATGGCATCGCACACACTTTAGCTAAATACATCTCCATGACCCTCAATGAAACCTGTTTTAACAGATCGCAAAGCTTCGGGGAAAAATCAACGCTTAGTGGTCTTAGTGTATTGACAGCAGAAGCGTTTACATGCAACTAAACATGGGTAACAGGTCCTTAATGTCAAAATCATTACATAATCATGTACACAAACATCCAATAACCTGTAAATACCTGCAATCATTGTGATTACGCAAAGCTAAACAGGATTAATTTTAAAAGTAAATTGCATGCTAAAATACTTTGCATATTATATTATGCATGCATTATATATATATAATTTATATACTGTAATTATTCATTATTGTATATTATAGTGTAAATTTATAAAAATGTTTTCTTTAAAAAAAAATTTAAATATAATATAAAAATATTTTTATTTAGCAAGCATTTATGACCAAAACTGACAGTGAATATATAATGTAAATAATGTGGTTTATTTCTAAACATAAAAAAGTCATGGTTTTCACATAAAAATATTAAGCAGCACTATTAAGAAATATTAAGAAATTACTTGAGGACGAAATCAGCATGTTAGAATGGTTTCTGTAAGACCAGAGTAATAATGCTGAAAATTCATAAAAGGTACATTAAAATAGAAAACAGGTATTTCAAATTTTCGTAATATTACACACTACTGTTTTTACTGTATTTTTCTTTTATGAAACTAATGCAGCCTTGGTGCGCAGAAGAAATCTTTTTCAATAAACTAGAAATCTTTCTTGCCCCAAAATGGATCTTTTGATATTATCAATATATTAAAATATTAAACAAGTTTTTTTTATACTAATACTCTATATTAAGTCGTTTTATTTCACAATGTTATGATCAAAATTATTTTAGCCTTAGCAAGTACGAACTTCTTTCAAAACCTCAACATTCTCTATAAATAATAGTATAGTATTATTAATATTACTGAATCAACCTGACTACAGTAGAACATCAATGGAAACTCAAACAGCTCTTTAAGCTAACAACTGCACTTTCTCACTTGAAGTGTGCGATGAAAGACTGGAGCAGAATTAATTGCAGAAAAGTGTCAAAAGAAAAATAATAGAAAGCATGAGTGATTTCAATACAGTGCTCACCTTGCAAGCTTTATAATTTCGTGACAGAAGCAGAGAAACTCAAGAACAAAAACACTCTGCTTTATTTTATGTGTGACTGACAGTAGTGGGCAAGGTCAACATTGCCAGGAGGTGGCTTTTATCGTGCAGGGAAAGGATGAGCTCACACACACGCTATCACTGTGACAGAAAGACGCACAAAACATGGTAAATAATCAGTGGCAGGAGGCCTGGGTGGCTTGCTCTGTTCTCTGCCATCTAAGGACTGAGGGTTTGTCATTCGGCACACTGCTGCTTTCAAAACTCAAGACTCCCCAGTATACCTCAGCAGGGGAACGTCTCCTCATGTCATCTCAAACTTGGAAAGCAGAGCATTTCCGACACTCGGTTCAGCATGCGTGATGCTGTGGGGCGAGGAGGGAGCCCGTCAAGAGCAGAAAACCATCGCTCTTTTGGTTTCTGAGGAGACAGAGCACTTCATAGTCAGTCTGAGTTCTGGTGATTCGTCCCTTTGTGTGACCCCTCAACTTACAAGCTCACACTTACAGAACATAAAAAGATGAGTTTGAGTGAGCGTGTGAATTGAAAACAAGAAATTGTGAGATGGAACAGAAGCTGAGGTTTTGTCATAATAGAAATGATGCTCGTCCCCAACAACAATTGTTCCTTTCAGCCACCACAGTCAGTGACAGACTCTTCTAGCCCAGCTAAAAAAAAAAAACACCAAAAAACCAGCATATGTTGTTTTTGGGAAGCTTGGAAGCAATATGGGATTCTGGCATTCTGATGTCTGCAATAAGCATAGCTCAACCAGTGATATATATGCAGTAAATAATAAAAACACAATAATATATATTTTTTATGTGAATTATTTAGAATTTTTGTTCTTTTAATAAATATGATAAATAATATAAATAGTTACTAGTTAAATAAAAATGAATAAACATAAAATAAATGATAAGGAATGCCTAAAAAATAATGTTCAGCAGGTATTTAAACTGATTAAAAGTGTCAAAATTCCCCCAAAAAAGTATTTTGTTATTTTGTAAAATAAATTATGTTTTCATTTACAAATTGTATAGCCACTAATGAACCCTGGCAAAGCAAAACAAAACCATTCAACAAAAAGAAAAAATATTACTTGAGCACAAAATAAGCATATTCAATTTCTAAAAAAAAAAAAAAAAAAGAGTTAAAAAATTAAATAAATGACTAAATTAAATGTAAAAATATATTAAATTTGAAAACTAGATTAGAATTAAATTAAATTGTAGTAATGTTTAAATGTTCAATATTTGGATGGATTCGAACTAGTACATTTCACTGGAGAGCAGTATTAAACCAGCACTAACCAGACATGACCACCATCTAAACTAAAACTCAAGCTAAAGAAACATTTACACACATTCAAAACATAAATTTGCTTATATAAGCGACCTGGATAAACTTACAGTAGTTTTAAGATTTACCTCAGAACATCTTGACTTTCAATTAGAGGTGCTCAGATTAGGAGTTTTTGTCCTGGAAATCACCTCTATGTGTGGCTGATGATAAAGGCTCAGTGCTGAGAGCACTATGTTCATCTGTCTCATCTGCCTCTAATTCCCAGACATGTATTGGCCATAATTGCCACTTGAGGGGCACTTGGCACCTAGCATTTTCTTCCTTCCACCGAGGTCACATTTAAAGCCTGTGGACTAAATGGGCAGGGCTCAGTAGGGTGGCCCTCATGCAGTAGGGCTCCATAATGGGGGCATTTATTAAACTAGGGTGTAATCGCTCCATGTGTAGCCAGCTCTGAGGGGCTCTTGTGGCTGTTGGGGCAGTGGGGGGCACGGCACCTACCCGCTTGACTTTCCAAGTCAAGTATTATTGAGTGTAATGCACAGCAGGGTGTCTGGGTTTACCAGTCAATGGCTGATATGAGGCTACTCTGAACCCGTTGAGAGGATGAAAAGAACTGTGTATCTGACAATGTTCCGCAATCGTCTTATATTCAAACACAGATTTGATGCAGAACAGAGGGACAGCAGATATTTTATATAAAATGATATAAAATACTAAATTAAAAGTGACTGTAAAATTAAACTAAATAGCAATCATATTGCCATGACAGACCAGACAATAATTCACAACACATAACACTCGTTTAAGTGTAAAATTTGGATTTAATTTGATCTAGTTTTTAGTTTAGTTTAGTTTTTGGTTTTAGAGGACAAAGTGACCTTGGAGTCCACCCAGTTTTATTATTTTCCACCAAAATATCAGAGCTTGATTGGCTGCACTGACGTTCATACCAACACAAATGTTTTTTGCTTGGTACAATTATATGATTATGCATATACTTATAGTTAAATAGTTGTATCCCTGTTGTCCGTGACCACACCTGAGAATATTCAACCCAGTCGCACGGCTGGTCGTGACAATATCACGGAATTACCACGAAATCTATTTATTTGTGTCAGGGACACGAATATTTCATTATTTTCGTAACTCCAGCACGAACGTAAAACTACGATTCGATTGGATGCATCTTTTCGGGCTGTATTAACGAAAGTCGAGTAAAAATCGTGTCAGTACCACGAAAAAAAAACGTGCGACTGGGCTGGAAAAAAAACGAGGCATTAGAGAAGACAATTCAAGGAAACACTTTTAAGCAGTTCAGATAGCTCTAAGCCCTTCTGAATCGTTCTTAATTAGACCACCTACACACACACACACACACACACAATATATATATATATATATATATATATATATATAAAAATTTTTTTTAATAAAAGTTGATTTGGTTGTGTGGAGACGGACATGACATATCCTCTACTCAAGCTTTTATATTAGACACAAATCTTGCTCAGCACTGCCAGTCAAACATACAATCTTAAGCTTCTAAGACCCTTGAAAAAGAAGTATTCTTATTATGTTTGATTTTGATTATCGTGTCAAACTGATTTGCTGTTTTCAGATTGCATGCGTTTGAAGCAAGCACAGAAACAGCAGCTGGAACATGGTATGTGAGTATTAACTCTCTTTTGTGTCTTATTGCACTCACACACAAGTATACTCATTATATCTGTGAAGTTAAACAGCTGGTAAAGAAATCACATCAGATTGGTATTAAATGACAGCAGAGTAATATGTATCTGCTGTCTGCACAGTGAATATGATTCAAACAATAAAATAAAAGCAGAAAATCACTCACTGTTAACTAAAAGTAAATTCTGCTTATCTGCCTTTTACTGTTTCTTATATATCAAAGGTTTCCTCGGTATAAATCTTAAAACATCATTATAGAAATCCCAGAGTTGACTTTGAATTTTTACCTTACTGTATGTTTTCAAATGTTTGTAAAAGTGACACCAATTTAGAACCTGAAAGTCACAGCATGCTGAAGAAAGGCTTTAATAGGATGATCAGTCTCTTGTAGGAATTGCGTCAGGCAAGCTGCCTTTTATGAATTTTAAACAATGCTACACTGCGTACTTACAATTCCTTCCTAGGTGGTGCATGTTTTAAAGCTCATTACTCCACTTGCATGGAAAGGAAATGATTGTTCACTCAATTAGAAAAAGATGGTTGTGAGATTGTTGTGGAATTTGAATGGAATATATTTCCCTGGGCTAATTTACATGTAAATCCATTAGGTTTAAGCAAACAAATAAATAAATAAAGGTAAAATTGCTACAGTCTCACAAAGAAAATGAAAAACAGAGTGTGAAATTTTTTTTCTTTTTTTAATTTTTTTTTTATTTATTGTTTTTTTCAAGGTAGAATAATCATGCTATGATAGATTATTTTTAGATTATTTCTGTATGAATGTTAAATATAATATATTCAGAAAAAGTGAGTACAGCATTGCAAAAAAAGAATAATAAATATGTAAATATTGTTTTATATATTTTTTTTTCAGCAGCTTTTACTTACAAAGAAATGGACAGAGCATGGTCAGAAAGAAGCTAGATTCTTTGCAGTAGTGCAAAACTACCTGCATTTTGTATCTGCTTATAAATTGTGATTGTAACGTTCAGGTGGATGTGCCCATCCAGACTACTGGAGGGCACTTCAGCGCCCAGGACTTCTGTTGTGTGTGTTTCTCACTCCCAGACCTTTATTATGAATTCATGTAATCTTCTAACCCGGACTTTTATGTTGAAATCATTGCCACAGCTCAGTTCACTTCCACCCGGATATCCCCCGGCATTAAAGCCGCTCACTGTTAGACGTTGTCACAGTTTGTTGTTGATTTCTCTATTCAGTCGTGTTCTTTGTGTTCGTTATTCTGTCGGTTGGATTATTTGTGTATTATATTTGCCTGGACCTGGACTACCCCTCTGCTTTTGCCCAAGGACTCTGTTGATGAACGGTATTTTGGACCTTTTGCTGTGTTTTCGACTCTGCCTCTGCTTTGCCTAAGTTTGTGTGTCTGCCGTGTACGATCGCTCTCATTTTGACTCGGAGCCTTCAATAAATCATTATTCTGCATTTGAACTTGCACGCCTCGCATACTCTCTTTCATAACAGTGATGATTAAAGGTGACATGATTAAATTGAATATGGACATACTCATACATATAGGTATATCAAATGTCTTTTGTGACTGATAAAAAGGCAATGATCTCCACCTGAGTAACTGGACTGAGATTGTTATATTGAACGTCCTCTTAAATCTTACAGAGAAATCATTCTAATTTGTTCTCTGTCATCATCCATAGCAATGTCTTGTCTTCACATAACAAATGTATCAAACAGCCTATCTAACAAATGTAGATAGGCTGTATTTCATTATATATTTTTTGGCACTTTTGGTTCGTCAAAAAGGAAAAAAACAAATGTTTAAGCTCTGACATGGTTAAGCGGTGGCCTGTCGCTTCCTCTTCAAAGAGATTGAATCCAACTGATAAGAGTTATGCTGAATCCTCAGGGCTGTTCTGAATATCTTGTCTGCTGTGTGAGAAAATGTGTTGGCGTTTTGCTACAGGATCCCTTTTTTTATAATAGTTAACCACACATTTTACTATACAGGGTTTCATTTCTAGACTGCATCATATTCCTTTTATTACAGGCCATTTCACCTATATTTAACTAAAATATGGAACTGTTGTAGTAAAATGAATAGAAGATGCTGCTATTAGCAGTCAGTTGGAAATTGCATTTGAGTTGGTGTTTCAGCACCATGGACAGATCCACATTGTAATCTTATTTGCAGCTTTCTTAAGACTAATGTATTATTTTTTCTTATGAGTACTACCCTGGCCCTACTAAATCACTTTTCTAAATGCAAAACAGAATATATTCAGTAAAAGCGAATAAGTAATTACAACAAAGAGCAGTGAGCAGTGCCAAATAATAAAGGGCTTTTTAAAACAACATCTGGTTCTATTACTGAGCCACAGCACTTTCTTTGCAGCAAGTAGCTTTACTCATGAATTATTTGAGTATGGATAGTGTTAGACCTATTTGTTTAGTTTAACAGTAAAATACACTTGAATGTAGGCTAAATATTAACGCATCACCTTGATGACCACCTTGTTCACAAGAAAAGAAGAGTCTCTTATTCCACTGCGTGAAAAAGAAAATGTCGAGCGTGTGCTTTTGTTTTGGTTAAATGAACTCTCCATTATAAATTACCGTTGCAGGATAGCCTAATTTTGCCCATTCACTATCTTTAGTGGAATTAAATAAATTGCGAGCGAGTTCTAACATTTATGAACATTCATTACAGAACACGAAGAAAAACAACTTACAGAAAGTTCAAGATGTCAATTCTGTCTCAACTCTTTGAAGACATGACAAGTAAGCGCTGCTTATTACTGCGCCCGTAATTCTGTGCTGAGAGATGAGCGGAAGGAGAAATAGTTCCTAAACCTAACCCACATAACTACATATGACTCCTGTTTTCTTTTCCCCGCTCTTGATGCACATTAATTTCAGCGAAAAATATGAAGAAAGAAAGCACAAGTTAAAACAATTGGTGTCGGTGTTATTGAGGTAAGGAGGACTATCACCGCGATAATCCCAATACTATAGATATTCTGAGATCGATCCGCCCAACGTTAGTAAGAGTGAGACGCTCGCTGATTGTGACAGGAGTCTCTCATTCAAGCGTCTATCTCACTCACTGTGAGTCCGTCAGGAGAACTCGCTAAAGAGATTTCATCGTGGAATACACCTGCAAACTTCCAGCTGCTTTGCTTTTAAGTAACGCCTTTTTTTGCTGTTGAGTGAGATGTGAGAGCATTTGAACTTCGCAGAGCAACGAGATTTTTATTAGAAACTAAAGATAAGATTTCGAGGAGATTTAACGATGTTTTTCGCTGATGACATGAGCAGATCATGGTCGCTGGGGGGTGTGAGGAAATACACAAAGTCTTAAGGAAAGAGGACTGCTTGCTATCTCGACAAAAGCTTCACCTCAGAAACATGAGGGACTGTCTCCTGTGGAACTTCACCAAAGTGATTCTGTTCTGGACATTAGCCGATGCTCAGGTAAGACACTGGGTCTATACAGGTGTGTCATGGCAATTATTTTCTTTAACCGTTAAAATTTGACAGTGCACATAGCC